>JAOQGM010000039.1:585678-596335 GCA_027564225.1 Gallinago stenura | reverse complement strand
AGGGCAGGTTGGAGGGGGCTTGGAGCAACCTGGTGTGGTGGGAGGTGTCCCTGCCCAGGGCAGGGGGTAGGACTAGATGATCTTTAAGATCCCTTCCAACTCTAACCATTCTGTGATGGCCAGGGAGTCCCTTCTAGGCTGCATCCATTTTCTACAAGATTTATTCCAAGACATTGCAGGGTTTAAAGCGAAGGAGAGAGTTTTTTCCTTGGATGTCTATCCACAGTGCAGACAGGGCTGTTCTCCCCACTGTGCAGAGCCCTGCTGGCCACGGCCACCTCAGCTGGTGTGCTCGGGGACCTGGGGCTGGCAACCAGGTCATGACAACTCAGTTTCTCAGGGCAAAAGGGCTGTAACCGTGTGTGCACTTCATTGACACTTCCCCTCTGAGGTGGCATTTTCCAGTGGGGAAGCACTAGTAGGAAACACAGAGCTTAATCCTAGTTTTACAGTGACTTATTGCATGACCTTTCGAGCAACCGCTTAACTTCTCTGAGCCTTCGTTTCCCCGTGGAGATAATCGTGTATCAGAGGGCTTTATGGATTAAACGCCTCATTGACTTGAAAATCACCTTTCTTCCTGAAAATCATTTGTCCACTGGCTTTTCCAGACGGCAGCAGGGATACCCCCTGCTCCCTTGGATGGTGGGTGACCCCAAGCTGTTTCTCCATCTGCCTGCTTGGTGCAGGACCAGCGGAGCTGAGATGCCCGCCGGGATTTGGGCACGGCAGGAAGATGCTGCTGGACCAGCTCCACGCAATCCTCAGGTGAGGACCTGGGACATCAGTTGCCTCGTGTCTGAGAGCAGAGAAGCCTTGGGGCGAGCAGAGAAATAAGGCTTAGCAGCTCAGGGGTGGAGTAAGTCATGGTGGACCATGAGCCTTGGGCTGGAGCCACTTTGTGCTACAGCGCTGGGCTACTGGCACTGGGCTACTGTCAACAATGGATTTGGGATATCTGCTGTGCTTGCACACCCACAAACCTTCCCAGTTTCCTAGATAATTCCTGTTCATAACTCCCTTTAATGAGGTCATTGCTTTAAAACAGCCAAAGAATTAAAATGGTAGAGAAAAAAAAAAGAGGGTTAAAAACCAAAGAAACAACAAAAAAGGGAAATAAATTTATGATAACTTCTGAATGATAAATTCCCAAAGTCTGAATTCCTGCTGTTACACGTTGTATGTAAAAACTGTAAAGCAAAATAGCACTTGACTCAGATTCAGGTCCTGAAGTGTTTACATGGTTTTTAACCTTTCCTTCTGCAAGAAAATACTATCATGGCTGCAGGTATCTCTGAGTTTGTAGAAGTGAAGAAGACTAGTGACGTGTGTAATGTACAGAGACCTCTTGAAAGCCTTAACTTCAACGTAAAATCCTCCAACGTATTGAGTCAGAAGTTCTGAGAGCAGGAGTTAAATGGGTTAAGAGCGCTGAAAGGGAATAGCTGTGCGTTAGGAATCACCGCCGTGTGGAGGTGTTGGTGCTGGGGCTCTGCAGGGCCCCTCCAGCGTCTGAGTCAGTCCCTGGGAAGGATATTACTGCTGATTAAAATGAATAGAAAATCTACCAAAGCTGTGGTGGGTAGCACTGAGCTAATGCTGACCAGGAGTCAGTGAGACGGAGCCATGTGGATCGTGGATGTGCCCATCCAAAAATAATGCAGTTGTCCACGTGCCCATCCAAGGGCCTCTGTTGGAGCAGGAGAGGCAGGATGGGTGTACAGGCTGGGTGGCAGTGTCTCAGTTTGGGGGACAAACTGTGGGTTTGATGCCATGGGAAACATGGCCATTGTTTGGAAATGATGGGCAAAGGAGCAGGAGCTGCCCTCCCTCTGCTCTGTGTGTGGGATGGGTGAGACCAACCCCACATGGGTTTGATGTCCAGCTGCTCAGGAGGCAAGGAGAAAGAAAGTGGAAAGAGAAAAGGAATGGAAGGGAAAGAGGAAGGGGAAAAGGAAGGGAAAGAGGAAGCAGAAGGGGAAGGAAGTGGGAATGGAAAGGGAAACAGAAAAGGATTGGAGGGAAAGAGAAAAGTATTGGAAGGAAAGGGAACGAGAAAGGGGAAAGGTCCATGATAACTGATCTAGTGCTAATAATTAGTGCTATACTAATGGGAAACTGCAAGACTCCAGATACAGGGAGGAAGGAGGAGGGATGTGGGTGAGGCTGACAAGCTGGGGATAACATTTTGGAAAGACTCATACTGACTTGTACTTGGAGGTTTTCAGCATCTCCCCCACCCCTGGACACTGAAGGGTTCTGTGGACCTAAGGTGTAGGTGCCCAAATACACATTTTGGGTTTGCAGCCTGGGAGGTGTGATGGCAGGAGAGGGCTTTGCAGGTGTCCTACACAACTGTGGTTAAGAGAGATAATGTTTGGTGTATAAATAAATATTGAATGATACCACAGAGGTAACTATTTTCTCTGAGTGCCACATCAATAGTTGTAATTTGCTGCTGCAGCTGTGATGATACAAAGCTATAAAAGAGGCGAGGTTTGTACAGAAAAGGTAGTGTCTTATTAGTCTCCAATCTCTTACAAAGACGTGAAAAAAAGGTTCGGATATCCAAAAGCTGTTCTGATTTTTCCAGCTGCATCATTTGGCCTAACAAAGCAAGCTGCCTCTCCCTGCAGCGTTTCTTCCCCCTGTCGTCCCAGCTGCGACAGCACTGGCTGTGGAGATGGCACGAGGGCTTGTGGTGGCTGCTCCTCTGTAAAAGCACTGTGGTTACACTCAGGGTTCCTAGAAACGACAGCCCCTGGAGTTATCTTCAAAGGAGGGACTCACAAAGTTTGACCTTCCGAGTCTATCTGAGGGATATTTAATATGTACCTTGTTTGCAGCCCACCAGTAACTGCATGGAGAGCAGCTTATCAGTGCAGGGAAACCCTTAGTCCATACAAAAATGCAAAAGGAGAAGGAACCCGTGTCAAGGTCAGACCCCAAGTGGAGAACAGACCCCAGCAAAGAGCCCTGGGGTCGGGCTGGGGATGACAGTGAGTGGTCCTGCTCCGCCACAGGTTCTGCCTCATCCCCTGCACTCCCAGAAATGCCAGGGATAGGGATGAAGGGGCAAAGTGATGGGGGAAGCTTTTAGGGCAGTAATTATGCCAACGTGCTTTTACCTGGGTCAGCTCAATCCATTTTTTTTCCCCATTGGCAAAAAGTACCAAGTGTTTTGCAATAATCTAATGTTGACACATTTAACCCAGTAAATGAACAGTGTTTTTTGTTAGCATGAGGAGCTACCCGTCCTGATGTGCTCCGTGCCTGTGCTAGCCACTGGGGGTTCCCCAAAGGTCTCAGCCAAGATGTGGAGCACTCTCACTGCAGCTCCATCACACTAATCTCTTGACACAAGGGCCTCTTGGGCCGTTGATGTGGCCAAAGATGAGCAGAGCCAAGCCCATCTCCAGTGTGCTTTGTGCAGGGGGCTCTGATGGACTCAGTTGCAGTTGTGCATCATAAGAGAAGAGTAGAATTTGCTTTGAATGAGCTTTATGTTACTATGTCTGTATTTGGTTGGAAAGTTTCTTCCCTCTCCTTTTTGAATTTTTTAGGGGAGATGTCACTCAACTCATGGCAGGTCTTTAACCATCCCCGTAGTCATGGTCTATCTCATGATATCTCATGATATAGCTGTACCTCTGCCCAAAAGGCCACTTCAACATGCTCCTGCACCGTCGTGTTTTCATCTGTGAGTTGTGCTGGTGGTGAGCCCTGTCAGTGATGGGCTGTGCTGGTGGTGAGCCGTGCTGATGGTGAGTTGTGCCACCGTTGCCTGCCTTGCTGTGCCAGGGCTCTGCTGCCACGGTGCTTCACAACCTTTTATCAATGGTGTAAGGGCAGCTGATGCCAAAAAAAGATCTCGCCTGTCTTGGACCATTTCATGGCCATAGAATTACCTTTGGTCTGCCAGGATGTGCTCCTCATCTAGCCAAAAAGGCACACCTGGGAGTTCTTGTGGACAACAGGATGACCATGAGCCAGAAATGTGCCCTTGTGGCCAAGAAGGCTAATGGCATCCTGGGGTGCATCAAGAAGAACGTGGTCAGCAGGTCTAGGGAGGTCATCCTGCCCCTCTGCTCTGCCCTGGGAAGGCCCCATCTGGAGCACTGGGACCAGTTCTGGGCTCCCCAGTTCAAGAAGGAGAGGAAACTGCTGGAGAGGGGACAGCAGAGGGCTACAAAGATGATAAGGGGCCTTTCCCTTATGAGGAAAGGCTGAGGGACTTGGGTCTTTTATTCTGGAGAAGAGAAGGCTGAGAGGGGATCTGATCAACACCTATAAATACTTATTAAAAGGTGGGTGTCAGGAGAATGGGGCCAGTCTTTTATCAGTGGTGCCTAGGGATAGGACAAGAGGTAATGGGCATGAACTTAAGTTCCATCTAAACATGAGTAGGAGGAACTTCTTTACTGTGAGAGTGGCAGAGCCCTGGAAGAAGCTGCCCAGAGAGGTGGTGGGCACCTTCTCCTTCTCTGGAGACATTCAAACCCCACCTGGAGATGTTCCTGTGCAACCTGCTCTGGGTGGACCTGCTCTGGCAGGGGGTTGGACTAGATGATCTCAAGGGGTCCCTTCCAACACCATATGATTCTGTGATTCTGTGACCAAACTCTGATGTAAGTGAAAAAAATGATCATCAGTGGCAACATAAAGCCACCAAATCACTGCTTTGCAAAACACTCAGGATTAGTTAGTGGTGTGAAGAATAAAAAAGGTTTTTCCATCTGAACCGGACATTTAGGCTCTATTCAGAGGACAAAAAACTCAAGCGCAAAAAAATTTTTTCTCAAAAATCCTACGCATTCCCTATTAAGAGATGGCGAACACCATTCCTGACAGTCATCTCCAATATTTAAAACCATGTGAAGTTGAATGTCCTGTGAAACTCAGTTATCGCATTCCCCCCTCCTGCTCCTCATGCCGATACCTTTCTCCTGGCACTCCCAGCCTTACTACAAAATATATTTAAAGCCAGTGTGGATTCTGATTTGTAAGACATCTAACTTTATCCTAACCAGACAGACCATCTCAGAATACATTTACAATAATCTAATAACTAAATTACAGTAATAGTCATTTGGAAGTTGCAACATGCCAACAGTTACTACACGGAAGGTCTTGATATTGTACAATTTTCTCATTTTAAGAGACATAGGAAATAACTGGCTCTGTCTAGTGTGGGCTGAGATATGCTAGTCATCTAGAGTCAGCAACTTCACTTATGTTTCAGAGTTCATTAAATTCATAAAGTACTTATTATCTGACGATTCTTTCCTTTGATGTCTGTGAAGATCTGACTCCAACTTTATACTGATAAATCTTTAGCAAACTTTGCTAAAGTTTTATTAATAAAAGAGTTGGATTCATGTTTTCACAGCACTTATTTTGTTAAATTAATATAACTTGGGGGTTTCCCACTCACTTGCACTGTCATTTATACCAATGGGCATGAAATGCTGGCCTTTGGGGGTGTGAGAAGAACCCATTATCAGTTGTGTTTCACTCCCACTGTACCTTGCCTACCTATTGTGACGAGTCAACAAATCTATCTCAATCTCCTGGTCTTGGCCAGATAATCACTGCTGAACTGGATTAGCCAGATTAAATTTAGATACAAATTTCTCACCCGTGTTCTTTTATTATCTTTCCCTTTGCTACAGTTTACCATCCCTATACGGAAAACAGATAACGTGAGCGTCCTTCACCAACCCCAATGCCAGCCTTGACTGAAACTACCACAGAGGGCTGTGTTTTTACACATTAAAGGAACATAGACCCTGAAAACAAAACAAAACGAAAAAAACACACCAGAAAACAAACAACCCTTTCCCAAAAAAACAATGACTTTGGATCACCCTATCCACATTTACTGTGTATTTGTTTTGAAAATATTCCAAAAGGGACATGGTTACTTACGCCAACGTTGCCAAATGCTTAATTACACAAATGCTTCCATCTGGAGGAAGAAAAGATTTAGAGGCTGTTTAGCCAAAACAAATTATATTTTAGTCCGAGATATTAATGCATGTGCCTGGGAGGTCTCAGCTGGAGAGTCCAATGAGCTTTTCAAATGTGGGAGTTCCCACAGCTTCTGAGGCTGACTGATGGGTTGACTGCAGGAGCAATTACCAGAAACAGTGGGCCAGACCTTCCCCAGTTCATTTCCTCTGAAATGTGGCTGGATTTCTGGCACAAGAGTTTCCACCCCCTCGACATAGGGCTACAATACTCTCCAAGAAATTCTGGGACCGCAAACAGAAAACATTTTCATCTTCCCTTTTGACCATCAACATGTAGTGCATTATATTTTAGAGAACCTCTACTTTATTTAGACAGTATCACACTCTACACAGCCAAAAGCCATTTGCAGTAACTTTCTGTCATTTATTATGTAGACAGAATGCTTCTTGGTTTAGATATTTCTAGCACCAAATTTAGGCAAAATGCTAAGCATTTCTTCTGAAATATTTCAAAACAAGTGTAAGAGTTCACAGAACTAAAAAAAATCTGCTGCAGAATGTTACAATATTTAGGCATCAGGCATATTGCAGCTAACTATATATATTTTTGATGCAAAGCAGACTTGAACGAGATAAAAGATTGCCAACACTGTTCTCTTGAAACATCCTCCTCTCAAAACCAGTATACAATGGAAAATCGTGACACTTCTCTTTGTGCATGCAGGGAAATCAACGTAACAACATTGATACGTACAATGTAAAATATACAATATATGCCAGTAGGAGATTCAAAAAGAATGCAGGGTTTTCTCAATAACCATTCTTGTGATATTCAGTGTAAAGAAAATAAGAACAACAAAATCAACCCAGGAGTGTGCATCTGGTTAGAGATCAGATTTAATGATTTTGATCAGTTGGCTTAAATCAGTGTCCTTAAAATGACCAACACCAGTTCGTCCAGCAGATCCCTCATTGGGGCAGTACTGGAGGGTTGACACCCAACTGAGGATCTGACCAGTACATGTGGTTTAGTAGGATAGAAACAGACTCAGGGGAAAGGAAAAGAGCCAGTGAATACAACTGCAATGGTAATACGGACTAAGAAGAGCATATTCTAGTGAATTTGAGATGAACACATAACGTTACTCTCACATTTGCCTGGGTCATTGCAACGGAGCCACAAAACCTTTAGACTTCAGCATCAGATATTGTGTCTCTGCCACTCATTTTTATTTTGTTTACAACCTGATATTATTTTTTTATTCTCCAGATCATTCTGCCTTTTGAAGTCCTTGTTACTATGGAAACAATTACAGTGTTGGTCTACACATAGCCTAGTGATACCTAAGAGTGGAAAAAATAGGAAAGTGTTTTAGGCAAAAATTACTTATATTTGAAGTCATAAAGCGCTATAGGACGGTTTATTGCTCTCCTTTAGCTCCCTAATTCACTGCTGATAAAATCAGAAAGGTTAGTTTACCCAGTTTAAATGGGTGGTTTTGCCTGAAGTGATTCAGGGGAGCACTCACACAAACACTGAAAAAAAGGGTTGTGGCACCTCAGCAGCTGGAAATGACCAGCAGCTGGGCATGACAGGACATTCTGCTGGAGAAGGACCTGCGTGGACTTTGATGTGTGCTACTATACATGCTACATACTAGCAAATTAAATTTGCCTAGGGCTGTTCTTTGAGATTCATGCCAACAAGAAAAAAAGGGCTCAGGTCCATGCTATAAAATTTTTTCAACCTTCAGAGTAAGGTAGCTACATACAGATTGCTTAGTAAGGATGGCATCCAGCCCCTGCGACCCCCAAAAACAACACACTGGACTTTTTTTGAGAAATACGAGTTGACCCAGCATGAAATCATACCAGGGCCATTCTAACAATTTAAAGTATGGGCTCTACCTCAGAACACAGCATTGATTATTTATTTATGTTTAAAAAGACTTAGCCATAGGGCACAACTATCCTGATGAGTATCCTGAGTAGAGGGTCAAGGAGCAGATTTAAGAACTAACCCGTAACTCTTGGTGCTGCTTCAACCCTGGCTCACTCACTGGCCCTCTCCTGAACTGCTCCAGCCACCTCCCTCCAAAACTAATCCGCCCCAGAAAGAGCTAGCTTTAAATTCTGCAGGTGTGATCCACTCAATTCACATGATTTTTGGGGCCAGGGATTCATCTGTGGCCCTCCTTCCTTCCATGAAGTAGATACAGCCATGTCTTTATTAGCACAGGAGCCATCAGGAGAACCGTGTATACAAGTCTTTAGCTCTTCCCCACAACACAGAAAACCAGCTGCTTAGATCCTGAAGAACAGCAGCCACTGAAAAACCCAGCCGCAGAAAGAAATTCAAACCCATTTCCCAAACAATTCCGAGGTGCACTCTAGGGAACACCAGGCTTGAAGAGAAAATTGGAAAGGTATTTGCAAGAGAAGGTGGTCTTGCCCAGTACGTGGGAGACCCTGCTGCAGCTATGGAGAACAAAAAGATTAAGTTCAATGGATGCAACCCTGTGGTCACATTGCAGTACATACACTATATTATTTTTTTTTGCTTCAATTAGGAGATATTACTGGATGCTTGATAGCTATCAAATCAGATTATTTTGAGAAGAACAGCATTTATTCACTGTCAGTTGATTATTTCAGAGGGTTTTTTAGATATGCAGTCTGTACATTTTTATTTGTAATATACAGAATGATGCTTAGGAAGACAAATATATTAAATTCTGTTTTCCCTCCATCCTAGTATTTTTCCTCACTGTAATTTCTCATGGTCCAGCATTAAAACAAATTTTTTTTCGAAGATGCTTTTCTGCACAGAAACACTTTCTTATTACATTTCAGATCTGTCTGTTCAAGAGCAATTGATTTTAAGGTATATTTATTATCTTCCACTATATATACCACTTTTCTTAAAGTTCTTCACTGTTACTAATTTCTAGTCAGGAAGAAATCCCCTGAGCTTTCCTGCAATACTCTAATATACTGAATCTTATTAACTAGCGGTAATTTTTTTCTCCCAAGAAAAGAACTGATTTATTAAATCCCCTTTGACTTCGCTGTGAATTTGGACTGAACAAGAAATATAGATAAGAGTGTGAGATGTTGGTAAAATCTGGAAACACTACACTTTGTGACTTGGAGATCTAAGTGAAATTCTCCATCAGAATGGAGTAACTCTTGGTTAGTTGTTGATACTCAGTGTTTCACCATAGAAATCTGGAAATCATGACTGGACAGGGAAATTCCAGCATGCCTCTCAAAAACTGGAATGTGCACTGAAGGAAATGGGTGTTCTTCACATTTTATTTTTTTTTTTTAAGAGAGGGAGGAACAAATCTGGAAAAAAATTTAAGGGATCAGAGCTTGAGATATGAGCTGAACTCCTCACTGCTCATAAGGATCCAATCATAGTGCTCTACAGAGGCTGTGCTTTATGATTCTCCATCACAGCCTCTGGTGGATTTATTGCCACACATATCAGCTGTAGAGCCACATAAGCCTTCCTCATTGAACAACCACAGCAACAAATACTTGCTTTGGAAATAGTTTTAATAGAGACAGATCCTTCTTATTGAGGGTGGGATATCAGTGTCAGTAAAGAGAACATGGCTCAAAGACCCAGAAGCTCCATCAGTCCCATCAAAGTCTGTTCTGGTGGTGGAGCTGAGCATCTTTTCGGTATCAGTTTCATACTTATCAAAGCAACATACTGTGATTAGATTCTATATAAAATTGGATTATCCTGATTTTATTTCACAGTGAATGGAAATGTAACAATTATGAAAAAAAAAAGTCAAATTTGCACATTTACATATTTCATGTAATCAGGAGAAGTGGAGACATATACCGAAGCAGTGAGTGGTATCACAGACTGTGTATGATGTATTATTCTTGTATGACTTTTCAGTACACTTTCTCTGAATTAAGTTAAAAATTATGAAATCAGTTCAATGAACTTCATACATCGGAAACACCTGCTTCTGCATGGAAACGTATACCAGAGCTGGGTGACCCAGCTCTGGTAGGGGGATGGACTAGATGATCTCCAGAGGTCCCTTCCAACCCCTATCATTCTGTGATTCTGCTTCAGAAGTGATGCTCATCTTTTTCAGTAACACTTTAGATACAGGGTAAGTCTCCTAACAGCATCTCTGCTCTCCCCACAGACTATCTGGATGGCCACATTAGGTTAGATAACTAGCTTTTAGTTGGCTAAAACTGAGATGAACCTCACTTAATAGGATTGTCTCAGAAAGCATCACAAATTTTAGGTTCCATTTGGGAGCCCAAAATTGACAGGGAAGACCTGAACAATAAGAAGACTTTGAAAGCTTGAGTGGTTTTAAAAGCTGAAAGAAGCTTTTGTTTAAAAGCAAACTGGTTTAGAAACTAGGTTATTGCGTGAAAATATACAGAAACCTCACTCCAGCCTTCTTAATAAATTACATTTTCTGAAATCTAAGAAACAAGGGGACGCATGGAAAATAGGGCTGGAAGGGTCCTTGAGAGGACATCTAATAAATGTCTTGCTTCAGAAAAGGATCATATCCTGACTTAATCCTTGGTCATGTTTGTTGAACACTAGTTCTGCTTTTAACATCTTCAGTATTGAAATTCCCATACTCTCCCTGGGCAAGCTAACCCTGTGCTTCACTCATTATCTTAAATGTTAC
>JAOQGM010000039.1:542726-561550 GCA_027564225.1 Gallinago stenura | reverse complement strand
CCCTGGAGGGGTTCAAGGGCAGGTTGGAGGGGGCTTGGAGCCACCTGGTGTGGTGGGAGGTGTCCCTGCCCAGGGCAAGGGGTGGCACTGGATGGTTTTAAAGGTCCCTCCCACCCAAAATATTCTATGATTAATGTGTAGCATTTCCCAGCAAGCCCTCCAAGATACGTATGTGTGAGTACATATGGAGGTGCAGCACGATCATAAACACATACCCTGGATGCGCTGCCATCCACATCAAACCATCTCTCTGCCAACTCTCCGCACCACAGGTCAGCTCAGGGTGGCCCAGGGACTCTGGTGGGAATGGTGTCCCAGCTGGGGAAGCTCCTGGCCACCTCTGGGCAGTTCTGGCCAAGGGCCATGCTACTCACCCCCTTCCCCAAGAGATGGGCACGGCTGGAGCACTGGGCATGAGCACCTTTGCTAAGAAAAATATCTATTTAAAAATATGGTCTTTACTTTAACAGAAGTGTTTGTGCATAACAGCATTTCAAATAGCCTTTTGTTTTCGCTCTTGGTAAAATCTGAACGCAAAAACTTAATCATCTTGTGTTTATTTATGTTTTCTTGTTTATTTATTTACTCAGTTTCCTTCTTGCTTCCCTCCAGCTCTTTGTTTTTCTGTGGAAAAGCAGAGATAAGTTAATCTGAACACAACATGGTAATACTTGAAAAATTCCTTCCCATCAAATTATAGGGAACAACATTTACTTTTCATCTACGTTCCATATTTTTGTGTCGACTCTAATCACAGCCTCCATCAGGCAGCGTATGCCACGGAGGGTTGGTTGTCCTAAATCACTTGGCTGCGTGTCCCCCGGAGATGACCAAATAGCAGAACCTGACAGGCTCTAGGACTCGGGGAGCCCATGCTGATCAAAGGCACAATAAACAATTCCTGTGCAAAAAAAATCAGTGGGAGGGGCTTTTCCCTCCCAAGGTTCTCTCTGAGTATAAAAATCTCATTGGAATATTTATACCCGGGTTTTATTTTTAATTTTAAAGGTATTTTTTTTCTCTCCTTAAACTGTTACTGCCATCCGTTTCGTCATAACACTGCGTTATATTTTATCGACAATTTGCATTTGAATTCAGCGTGGTGTGTAAGTGGCGGTGGTGGCCGTGCATGGCCCCGCTTCTACACCAGAGGGCAAGCAAGGGAAGGTAAAATTTGGTTTCCCTCTGTTAAATGAGTGGTTCGCAGGACAAAAGTAACTAACGGTATTATTTATGACTCGATAATTGAATATATTCTTTACGTGCCAAATCTTTTATACATTTGAGAAGCGGAACTCTTTGTATGTTGTCAATACGTTGAACCAAGATTTTTCTTGCACACTATTGTTTTTCATAAAGCTGCAGTTTTACAGACCTCAAGTTTTTCCCGTGACAGATATATATGTTTCTATTTTTATTTTCGAACAATAGGTAACTTTATAGTATTATCTGTCGTGCGTTCAAATATTTATAACCACCGTGGAGAGAAATAAAGTGATTATTTCTCTCAGGAAATTAGGATTCGGGCTGCAAACCTGAAATGTTTTGGGTTTTGCAGGTAAATCAACCCCTCTCTCCCGTTGCACGGGCTGCCCTGGAAATGCTGGTCTTACTTTAAAGCAGAAAACACTTGACTCCCCAGCCCTTCGGTGCAGGTGGGAGAGAGGGAGGAGTTCTCTGAGATGTTCTGCCACAGGCTGGAGAGGAAGAGTCCCACCACCGATTCCCAGCGATGGAGGGGGAACCACAGAGCAGTGAGGAAGGAGTGTCTGGGGGCTCAAGAAAAGGGTAAGCTAAAAATAATGGCAAGAAAAAGGAGATTCCGGGCTGCGCTCGGCCTCGGTGGGGAGAGGCAGCTCCCGGCAGGGGGGCAGTTAACGAGGTCTCTGCTAAATACGGCGGAGAGCAAGGCGGCTTGAATCATCGGGGAAGGCACAGATGGTGTTAAAAACGCTGATGATCGAAATATCAAGGAAGGAATTTGTGATTGTAGGAGCCCGATCGGCGCCGATAGGCTTGCAGGGATGCACCAGCAAATCGCACGGCCAGCAGCACGCTGCGGGGCTGCCACTGCTGCCCGGGGTGGTCCTCACCCGGGATGGTCCCCATTTGGGATGGTCCCCATTTGGGATGGTCCACACCCAGGATGGTCCCCATTTGGGATGGCCCACACCCGAGATGGTCCCCATTTGGGATGGCCCACACCCAGGATGGTCCCCATTTGGGATGGCCCACACCCAGGATGGTCCCCATTTGGGATGGTCCACACCCAGGATGGTCCCCACTTGGGGTGGCCCACACCCAGGATGGTCCCCATTTGGGATGCTCCTGCTGCCAGCCCAAGCCTGGCATCCCCTGTCCTGCCGCTCTCCGAGGTCCACTGCTCCCAGAAGGAGGAGAAGGCAGGGATGAAGGGCTGAGAATGGCAGACGAGCAGTGTGAAGGCCGTTTGCTTCTGACATAGACCTTCATGTGTGTGTTCTGTAACCACACTGAGGTCCTGGCAAGAGCTACGCAGACTTTACTCCATGGCAGGACAGGTCTGGAGTGTTCGTTCTGCCCCTTTGGTGCTCACAGAGGAATCATCCCAAATACTGGATCATCAGCACCCATGAGCCCTCGAGACTCATGTTTGCTTCTGTAACCATGTCTCATGTTATGTTTCTGGTTCAGAGTTGCCCAGAACTCAGCAAAATAAGGCTTTATTTTCTGCCTGGTGTTTCAGGATGATCATAGAAGAGAATCATGCAATCATTTATGTTAGAAAAGGGCTTTAAGAACATCGAGTCCAATCATTAACCTAACACTAAGAAGTCCACCACTAAACCGTGTCCCTCAGCACCACATCTACATCTTTGTAGTTCTCCTGAGTTGCCTGTTCCTTCTTCCAAAGGTCATAAACTCTCTTTTTTCCCCTGAGTCCCAGTCAAAGCTCTCTGTTCAGCCAGGCCAGTCTTCCTCCTCACTATCATCAATATCAGTGCTTTGATCTCAGAAAAGGGTTTTAATGGGAAAACACCAGCGTGGGTGTGAACTATGGAAGCTTTGACTGAGGGATACCTGGCAAAGGTCGTTCTTAAACGAAAGCACAACCCCTCTCAGTTTGGGCTAGAGGAGTGGTTTGTTCATGCTGTAGAAGATGCTCCTCAGGTGGATCCTTCTGGATCCCAGGCCGGTGTCCCTGCTGCCCGTGACTGTCAGACCGTCTTGTTCTCTTGTGTGAAAATGCCAAAGCCAATATAGAGCAGCGACACGCTGGGGGCACAATGAGACAGACTGAGGTTGATCTTTGTGACAAAAACGTTCTCTGGTCCTCTGTTGTTGCTGCCTTTTCCTGACGCACGGGAAGCAGCGTGACTCAGGTCTGCCGTTGGCAGCTGTAACCCTAGGACACTGTCCAGATGACTTTTTTCTGCTCTTGCTTGAAGTTGTTTGTAGGAAGCTGGTGCACCGGGGAGCCTGGGCTGCTGGCTGTGCTCCCCAGGACTCACCTCCACCGGATCATCCCTGCTGGTGAAGTTCTGCTGGGCTTGAACAAAAGCCTCATTTTATTCTGTGAGTCTAAACAACTCCTTTGGATCTCTTAGACCTTAAAATTGTGACGTTTTACAGTTTCTGCCTTGCTCAGCCCACCTTCATTCTAGCCAAAATGAGCTCTGAGTGCAGGTAGTCCCTGAGCACAGCTACCCTTCATGTCCTCTCCACCACGGAGGGATACCCCTGCCCACCGTGCCACCGGGGTGGAGGTTGCCCAAGGCTGGGTAGACCTGGCAGACACCTGACAAGAAAGATGGAGCTACAAAACATGCAAGCTCTTAGAGAGCACGAGTGGGTTGTAAAGTTGTTGTGGGTTGTAAAATGTGCCTTCTTCACAAGAGTAGGACTGTTTGGAGGCAACAGAAAGCCAGGCACCACCAGTACCACGTGCATGGGATGCCCAGAAGCCTCCACAGCTTTGGCTGGTGCTCTTGGAGGGAGAGGAGAGATGGAGCAGACCTGGAACTGGCATCAGAGAGCCTTCAAGCCTCACCTGCAACTCTTCCCTGGCGAATCCTGATAATGAGCAATAGGTGTCTGCTCCAGCTCGTTAAACCCAGACCTGACCAGTTGGCCCCTTGTCCTGCCCAGAAGCTGCTTTGCTCGGTCTGATCTCGTGTCTCCTCAGGGCTTGTCCCCACACCACCCAGTACCGACCCCTTTAACGCTGGCACGTTCCCAGCAGGGAGGGTAGCCGAAATCAATGACAACCTCTGCCTGGGGATGCTCAGGTTGTATTTTCTATTTATCACTATTTCCTACTCTGAAAGAAATTATAAGTCAGCGTTCAGAAAGTGCTTTCTGCCTTAAATGAAAGATTATCTGCGATGAATGTAATTTGAAATTTCTAATCAACTCAGAAGTTAAGTAATATTGACAGTTCTCTAGCTGATAAACTCCTATTACCCTTTGTTTGGTGTACTGGTGTTTGAGCTAAGTATATACTCTGAGACCTTGGGGATCATTTCCGAGCAGCCGATGATCTTTCCTTGTTCGCGGTGCTCTGCGGCAGAGGGATGGCTGAACCAGGAGCGCCCTGCTCCGCTTAATAGCACTTTAAATGACTTTGTCTTTTTTTTTTTGTTAAAGGTTACTCGGATAATGTAGTTGAGGGGGAAGGCAAAGGCCAGTGCTTCCAACTCCCTGCATTGCGAAGCCACAGCAGAACCCGTGCTCCTGCCTCGCACGGCGCAGCGGTGGCAGCCCAAGGGCATGGGATTTATGCCCACAGGGAGGGAACTGGAAACTGGGGGGGTTTTCTGCTGGAAAGGACCAGAGGGCAGCGAAGGAGGAGGCTGCACACGTGACCTGTCGCTAACAAACAGCATCTTCCCCTCCGGCGATGTTTGAGATTCACAGGTTCAGTTCAGAAAAAAGCCGTAGCTTGGGTCATTAAAAACTGAAGGCAGCAAAGCTGGGCAGAGCAAGAAATAATTGTCCTGGCATTTTAAAGATTACCTGAAAGCACCCAGGATATTATGACTGTCTGCCGACAAGAGGCTTGGTTTTTTTTCCTGTCTCCTCTGCCTTTTTTGCATCCACAGGCTGGTTTGCTGCCTGTGTCCCTGCTGGCCACGATTCATCAGGTCCTTGAACATCAAAATGGCACTTTTTTATCATTAAATTAATTGCAGGCACAAGAAAGGAAAGTTGGATGCGAGGTGGCTAGTGTGGGGAGGAGGAGCCCAGGTTCCTGTGGCATCTTCTCTTTCCAAGTTTAGCACACAAACCCTGAAAAAAATTTCATAGTGCTGAAATTTGGCAGCCTGCTTGTGACTGGGGAGGTGTTTTTTGAGAGAGTAACTGAACAGCAGCCAAAGGAGGGTACAAGAAGATCTGAACAACGTTGCTCATGAATATTTTGCAACGTTTCCCTTAAAAAATTGGGTGGGACTCGGTTTTGCTCTTTTTATATTTCTGTCACCCAAAGATAATCTGGAGGTCTAGGCTTCTGGCTTCTGTGTCTGTGATATCAAATGGAGCTGAACATAAAAATGAGCTTCTCCAGTAAATCAGGACCAGGTCAAGAACGTCTGTTCTGCAGAGCTCTGAGTTCAGGGTGGCTGGAGCAGTGCTGGTGACCATTACCTCTTGTCCTGTCACTGGGCGTCACCGAAAAAAAGACTGGTCCCATCCTCTGACCCCCACCCTTTAAGTATTTGTAAGTGTTGACCAGAATCATCCTCAGTTTTCTCTTCTCCATACCAAAAACACCCAAGACCTTCTGTGTTTCCTCATAAGAGAGGTGTCCCAATTGCTTCATGTCTATGACACCTGGGTCTTGGCTTCTTCCTCAGGGACATGGTGAGGGCAGCGATGGGGCGCTGGCAGGAGGAGTCCCCACTCCCACAGCCCAGCTCCTGTCCCACACTCACCATCGAGCTGGGATTTTCCCAGTTCAAAGGCAGGCTTCTGGAGGGAGCCACCAAACTAATTTCTGCAGCCACGGCAGCGCGCCATGCGTTGCTAGGAATTTTTAAACAAGTGTGCAGCTCTCCTTTTTGCTTCGTACCCGCTCAGCAATAAAACGAGAAATTCATTCTGAAGACAGAGTTCTTCTGGCAGAAGCACTTCAAAGTCTACCTGGAGACAAAGGGGGATGCAGAATTGAAGCAGTAAGTGGTTTTTCCGCGCGTTGCCGCACGCAGCCTGCCGAGGCTGCCCGCAGAGAGTCTCCCACTCGCGCTTCGCTGTGAGCCTTTGCCTTGTTTCCCCAGAACTTTCTATGAACTGACAGAGGGACTTCACTGATAAGAAGATAAGGTCCTTCCCAGAGCCTTAGAAATGACCCAGAAGCACCAGTTTTCAAGGTTTGCCTGCCCCTGCTGCCTCAGCTGGGGCTGACATTTATTTCCACGGCAAATGCAAAGAACCAGCAAATGCTGCCTTTGGGCTTTCCTGGTCTCCTCTCTGCCGTGTTCCTTCTTCTCCCTTCCCTGTCCCTCGTCCCGGTCAACATTCCAGGATGGGCAGCAGAACTGCTTGGATTCAGCATTTCCTCCCGGATTATTCCTGATCTGTTCCCGATTCCATTTTCAAATTCCTTTTGCTGTCTCATGTTAGAAAGGATGTTAAAGAACTTGTGGACTGTGTTTCTAGACAAGAATAATCTAATTTCTACAAGACACTCATTTTAAATCTCCCATATTACATTTCTGATACTCTCAGTTTTAATATCAGCTTTATATTTAAATGCTTGAATACTCCACGGCTAGAATCCATTAGAAGAGTTGAAGATTTTCAACATGAGCTAATGGTTTCGCCACTAAGTATCTTGAAAGCTGATAAATTTGGCTGTTCATTACTAGCTACTCACGGCATGGACGACACAGAGGCTGCTATGATCTGTCTGACATCCCATAGGCTAATGATCCGTTGTTTTTTTTTCCTGGAGAAAACTAGTCAGCAACAGCAACAATTTTGAAGTTCCTGGACTTGCAAGTAAGCATGAGTATTTTCATCAAATATTGATATTTTTTGGTTATCTGTGAAGCTAAATAGCAAGAAGGCTTTGGAGTAATAGGGAATATCCAGTTTAGTTTGCTGGAATTAGTAGATGAAACAAAGAGTGGAAAGATTGGCCAGATTATTAATTTCTATCGTGTTATTCTGAGAACAAAGCCATTGTGAAAATCAGTTTACCCTAATAAGCCATAACTATATAGACTTTTTAAACATTGTTTCTGGACTTGGGGAAATACATGTGATTAATGGATCAAATATCATAAGCCAGACCCAAAATGTCTGTTTGAAAATATGATCTGTTAAAGGCAGCCGCACATTTCCATGCTGTCTGGGATTAATGGCAGTCACGGGGGAAGGAGAACGCCAGGGAACTGTCTTCTCTGCACAAACAACACCCCATATTTTAGAATTATGCATCTTGGAGGTCTCTCTGCTGCAGTCTCAGGTGGCCAGGCTGAGGAGGTGATTTCTAAGGCAGCACAGGTAAAGCCTCCTGCCAAAGCTCTGCTCTGTGACACTAATATTTAGTTCCTGGACAAAATAACCGACAATATATCTGCTTTGGGGGTGTTCAGCTCTTCTGAGCTCCTGCGAGGAGGGGAAAAAAACCAAGAGAAAACAAGAGGAGATTTAAGGAGGGTTTTTCCTTTGCAAAGCCTGTGGTGGCAGATCCAGACACTCGAGGAGGAATGGGCTGTTCCACACCAGGTGAGCACGGCGCCGCAGCACCGCGTCTCCTGCCGGAGCTGGAGACCGGGATCCAGCTGGACCCGGGCGATGCCAGGCTCTGCTCTGGCTTCCTGCACAAGGACAAATGTTGTGCTACCCTCAGCTGTGCCTGGAATGCAATTCTGCTGCCTTGCTGCTCCGTTATCATACCTCCGTACATTCGTGCTAACGAGCTGGTTTGGGTTTGGGTTGGGTTGGGTTGTCGTTTTGGTTTGTTTTTTTTTTTTTTCTCAAAAAATCTCGAAAAATAAAAACAATCCAGAAAAAAACACCCAAAAAGCTCAACTTGGATGACATCCATTCTGTGAAGCCACATTTATTCAGGCTTTGGAAATATTTACGTTGTTTTGTGCTTTTTGCTTGGAAAAACAAAGCTGGATGTTTTGGTACAGGGGGCTGTGCCCCGCGCGTGGGACGGGCTGCTCCTGCGGCGCTTCCGTGCGGGGAAAATCGGGGAGGGTTGGGAGCTTTTGGAAAGTTTGTTTTTCCCAGGAGATGCACTTTGGTTTTCCTGTGACAGCTTATCTCAAAAGACTCGGGGGCTCATCCTTTTTCCATCAGCGGCTGCCCCTGCCCCCTGTGCCGGAGCAGAGCATCTCCTGCAGTGCCCGGGTGGGAGGACAGCAGGGTTGGGATGGTCCCATCCTGCACATCTCCTCAAAGCTCTGCAGATGCCAGGGGCAACCTCCAGGTAACTCAACCTCTGCTTCGGTGGAGTCCTACATCTTCCTCCTCTCCGTTTCCGAGACCAGGGCTGTCTCGTGCATCAGCTCAGCAGAGTGGAGGCAGAACCAATCTGAGGAAAATAAAGAAAGAATATCTTGTAGTCAGAGCTTAGAGAAAAAAAAACAAAAAAAACACCAAAACCCACCATGCAAGGCTTCCTGGAGCTATACAATCTCTTGAAAATAAATGAACAGATTGCCATGAATGAATAAACTGCTTAAGACACTAATTCACATTCAGGAGGCCGCCGAGCTGAGGGTACCGGCGAAGATGACAGAAATGTTTCCCTGTGATTGCTCCTGCATCGTGCAATTTCATTTCTGAAGGTAGCAAACAGAAGGTAGCCGTGCTCTGCAAACAAACTGCTCGGCGCAGATGGCACCCAGCGCTGAGATCCCCACGATGCTCCTGCCCGGGGAGATTGTCCATGTGCTCACCACCCCGGCCCGCTGGCTCTGGGGGAGGAGAAGGTATGGCAAACCCCGTCACGGAATCACAGAATGCTTTGGGTTGGAAGGGGCCTTAAAGATCATCGAGTTCCAACTCGCTGCCCTGGGCAGGGACACCTCCCACCACAGCAGGTATATACTACTTGGAGAGTCACCCCCTTGCCCTGCTGGCCACGCTGCTGGGGGTGCAGCCCAGGATGGAGGGGGCTTTCTGGACTGCCAGCACACCTTGCTGGGTAGTGTGGAGCTTCTCATCCACCAACACCCCCAAGGCCTTCTCCTCAGGGCTGCTCTCCAGCCATTCTCCACCCAGCCTGGATTTGTGCCTTGGTTGAACTTCATGAGATGTGCACAAGGCCACCTCTCCAGCCTGTCCAGGTCCCTCTGGCATGGCATGCCTTCACATCCCTCTGGATGGCAGTCCATCCCAATCACAGGACAATTAAACCAGAAGCCTGGAGGGGAATTCTGTGGCCACAGTGCATGTAGGGGACGGTGATGGGAGAACACATCTCTGCCCTTTTACTTCTTTCCATGTGCTTCTGTGTGTCTGTGGCACCTCAGGTCCCTCTGTCCTGCAGAGCTGGTGGCTGCTGCACACCAGCACTGGGCTTCTGGGTGGGGTTAAGGACCATCCCTTCCATGCTGGGTGGAAGTTTCCACAGCTGACACACTCTCTGGTCCCCCTGGGCAGGGACTCCCCAACCAAGGGACAGCTGCATCACTGGTGCATCCTGGTGTCCCCATCCTGAACCTCCTCTCTGGAGAACCACAGCTGGGTGTCATCCAGTGCATTCACCTTGCCCAGGGCTCGATGCTGGATGCTGCGTGTATTTGGAGCTTATAATAATCTGAACCCCCGTTTCCAGCAGCCCCTGTTGGCTGGGAAGCAGGGGGTTTGGAGGGGCTGTGGGTTGTTATGATAAGCCGTTGCCTGTAGCACCAGAAACAGCTGTTGCACTCACAAATGGTGGTTGGATGAATCCCTTCAGATGCCAAAATGAACGGATGGTGAAAATCCGTGTGAGAGAAACAGCCTGTTAGGGAAACACTAGAGTTAAGCCTCCTTCGGCCGGGGGAGTGAGGGATGTGCTGTCCAGGCAGTACCTCCCGGGCACACGGATCCCTGCTGCTTCCAGCCCTCCTGCCTACACTCACCCAGCCGAGCAGCAGCCCCACACACAGACAAGAAATGCCTGCATTTTACCGTTTAATAACAGTTTAAGCCATATTTTGCTGTAACTTATGCTCTTGCCTTATCTAACACTTTGCTTGGGGATAACCGAGGGGAGGGGAGGGAAGCTGCTCCTGGGGCCACTTTTTTTTTTTTTTTTTTTTTTGTAGTGATTGCTGATTACACATTGATTAATAATATCTGTGTTTAGTGGCTCGTTAACACCGCAGCTGACCCCGAGGGGTTTAGGTGGCTGTGGAGGAGGTGTCCATCTCCTTGTCTTTATAACACTGACCCTCCAGTTCAGCCCTAAAGCTGGTGTGAGGGGGTGTCTTGGGATGCCCTGTGTTACAGGGATTATGGAAAAGCAGCTGGACTGGGAGCTGTGTGGTGATGCCCACTGCTTGTTGTGCTCAGGCCCAGTGTGACCGACCGTGGCCTGAGGTGGGAAACTGAGATTTCTAATGTGAGCTCCAGTTTAAGGTCAGCAAAGCTGTGGAGCCACATCCAGTGTGGTGTTATCAGTCACTGCCTGCAGGGATGAGTAAGTCATGGCTGGTGCTCTGTGGTTTGGTGGGTTCCATCCTCTGCTCTCTGGTACTGCAGAGCTTCCTCACCAAGAAAACAGTCTTGTCAAACAGATGATTGAGTTCTGTTGGTTTTATCTTTCTTTAGACAGGCTTGTGTTGTTTAAGCATAAAACACAGATTACTTATTCTTGTAGCTTTTACTGTGTTTTCTGGTTTGCCTGGATGATGGCTTCCCCATCATTCAGAGTGGGAGGTGGGTGGATTCAGCTGGAACGCAGCACAGTTAATGAGACCCTGGTAATAGTCTCCTTCATAATGTCTGATTTGGAAAGGCCTCACCCAGCAGAGGGATGGGGGGATTATTCACAAGAGCTGAGTTACCTGGATGGCTTTGGTGTTAGAAGTTCTGCAGTGGGAGCACTTGAGTTCCCAGGGATTCAGGATTACAACCCAGTGCTTTCTGCTGGTGTGTGCACAAGGTGTCCTCCTGCTGCTGCAGCAGCTTCTCACGGGAGAGCATCCTGTGGATGCAGGAGTGAGCCCACAGCATTTGTAGTTGTGGGCTGGAGTTGGACCACTTGGGTAACCAGGGAGGAGTTCAGCCCCAGATATAATTTCCCAAAAGTCTTTGAGTTTAGCAAAAGCAAACGGGTTCTTCTCTGTGCAGCTGAGTTGCTTTGCTTTGCACCAGTGGAAACCATTTCTCCTCTTTGTGAAGCCAGTGCAGGTAACAAACGGCAGAGGTTGTGATGACTTTTTTTGAACGAAATTCTGGAGCAGCTACAATACGTGGTGCCTCCTGTCATGACCAAAGTACGTGAGACCTTGCTCTGAGAGCGAGCTGCTGTGATTCTGTGAGAGCGAGCTGCTGGGGCTTAGGGCCTGTCTGCTGGGTGGTCACCGTGCTGAAGGGTAAAGAACGAGGCAGATGTGATGTGCCCTCCTAAGTAAGGAGAGAGCACAGGACTTTCTCAGGAGACAAACAAAGGGAAACCCATTGCTCAAGAGTTTTCTGTTTGCCAGGGCACTGCTGTCAGGAGCAAAGCCTTCCTCAGCAATTCCTCTTCTGACCTCTCTGGTCGAGCTCACGTTTGTGTTTTCAAACCCCACCACACTTTGTCCTGAGATCTTGGGACTTGGTTTCTCTTGGCAGTTACCAGTACAGGGATTTAATGGCCACTGGGTTTACTGGCCACCAGCAGACCAGCCTTGCACACATATCCCCAAATTGCTTCTGAACCTGTATATCTCTATGATATCCAATGGCAGTGAGTTGCACAGATTTTACTATGCATTAGCTGAAAACATATTTGATTTGTGCTAAATTTCTTTGAAGATCTTTCTGCTATTTAATCTCCTTGAGAGCGGAAGGCATCGCGTGTAACTGGAATGCTGGGGTCACTGAAGAGAGGTAGAGCAAAGAGAAATGTGGTCCTGAAGGAGATGGTGGGTGGGAGCTTTTTTTTTTAATCAAGTATGTGTGAAGCTTTCCAGCTCGACTCTGGAGGATATCCAAGCAGCAGAGTAGCTATTTTTGTTAAAACTGTTTTCCTGAACAGCTGCCTACTCACGAGTGTCCCTCTGCATTTACTTTCTGTCTCAATATTCCTTTGGTAATACAACACAGTCATTTAGTCTCGGATTAAAAAAAAGAATAAAAAAACCCTAGCGCGTACGCAGGTCTGGGTTTTCTCAGTACTTTTCTGTTGTTGCTGTGGGTAGTTGAATTTAACTCCTAATTACATGGTACAATTTTGCAGACTAGGCAGTGTTGATACTTAAAAGTAAATTCTAAATGGCAATTCTTAAACAAGGCCATAGAACTGCTTCAGATGCAGAAAATGTTTGGTGTCTGCGCTGGCTGCTTTATCAGACTAGTTGCACTTGAATTTCAGCTCTCTGTTCGGCGCCCAAGATATTAATATTTTTACATACCTGATTATCTCAGTGAGATTTACACTCGCACACAGGTGTTAGAACACTAAATGCCTTTATATAACATCTGAAGATCTGTTCATTATGGCAAGATTAACACACAATAAAATAATAAAATTCAGAATTTACCTAGCGCTTACAAGCACAGTCTGATTCTCCTCATCATTGGATGTATTTTCAGTTTTCCCGTCTGAAACTTTATTGGCTCCAACTCTTCTCATTGAAGTTTATTTAGGGAGAGTACATTTCCTAACCTACATTGTCTTGTACCATTCTCTGCCCGAATCCAAGGAGGGGCCTGGATTAGGTTGCATCCAGGGGAACCCCTAACTGGGGAAGTCTATTTTGATTCTTCAGTAGAGCTGGAGGGATGCTCCTTGACTTCAGAGCCTCAGCTGCTGAGCAGCCCAGAGATGCTGGTGCCCAGCCCACGGAAGTGGGATGCAGGTGCAAGGCTGAAGTGTCCATAATGATGCCAAATAAGATTACTGAGGTAGAAGTCCCTGTAGAAAGCTAACAGCAGCAGATGAAAGTGTTGATGAAGGGTCTATGAAACAAGCCACCGTTGCACCCCAGCAGGTGATTGGTCTGGTCTGTTGCCACAAAATGTTGGTCTGTAGCCTTAAAGGCTCATTCCCTTGTTTTTTGGCCCAAAGCAGTGGAAGGAGGGGGTGGTGGTGTTACTGCATAAGTACTTCTATCTGGATGTACCCTGAAGCAGCATCAGCAGTGGTGTGGGCTGGGGGATGCTCTGCAGCTCCCCATTCTTCAGTGGCACTGGGAGAGGGGACACCTGCCTGGAGACAGTTTATTCCCTTCACCTCCCTCCCTCTGTACCTCACAGTGCAGAAGGACAGACGTCTCTCCCGGCTCCTCCTGCCCTCTCATCACGGAGCCTCAGGTTTGCTGGGCAGGACTCGCTCCTGATAAATCTCCTTTGGCTCCTGCTCATCCCCTTGCAGTTTCCCGGTGCTCGCCAGCTCCTGTTTGCACGTCTCTTCCAAATTTCTGATGCTTGAAGCCAAGGTGATCTCGAATTATGCACCCTCCCCTCTTTTTTCCTTAACGTGGTCATGTTTTAATGGGATCTGGATTACACAAGCGTAACACCAACTTGTAGTCATTAGACCTGGCAAATATCTGTATATTCAGTGGTTCTGTTGGCTGTGTTGTTTTCCATTTTAACAGCAGCAGCGGACTCTCGCCGTAACACGTGACGGGGGATGCAGCTGAAAAGAGACATTTTGTCCTGTTTCTTCATTTTTCTGGCCGCGCGGAGCGGAGCTGAGCGAGGTGTAGCCCAGGGCAGAACAGAGCCCCCCGGGTGTGATAGTGGGGTCCGGTCTCTCCGTACAAATGGCCTGTCGGGTCGGGCACAGATCAGCTCCCTGCATCTGGGCGAGATGCTCTCCCTCCCCTCCTCCCGCCGGGGGGAGAGCTCAGCTCCAGCAGGTCGCTTTGCCACCCCACTTGGAACTGCATATTATTTTCTCACTTTCTTTTGAGTAGTTCCTTATAAGTTTCCTGCTTACCTTAGAATAGAATAGCAGGTACCTTGGTCATCCATCAGAGCGGGGCTCGGTGGCAGTCGGTTTTACAGGAGTGCTGGCTGATTCCTGGGCAGAAGAGACATCAGGGCTCCACAAGGATAGAGTTGTCACCACAGATCAAAAACCTTAAGAAAACTAAGAGATCCTTTCTCCTCCTGTCAAAGCCAAAATTAAGAAGACAGGAGGAGAGACGTAACAGTATAAATAGCGTACAAATACACTGGCTTAATCTTTGGGATATTAAAAGCCTTAAAATTCAGGATACTGTTCCCCAAACCTCTGAAAAACTGGAGCTTTCTTTGTCTGATTTGTATACAAAGGTAAAACACCTTTTTTTTTGCTTTTAGGAATTAGTGATTTGCCTGACTCTGGTGTCAGACTAATTCATGGAAGACATTATTTTAGACTATTGACAAATATTCCAAGTAATGTTTTGTGTTCAGGAAAAAAAAAAAATAATGTCTAAAGTATAGAAAATGGATATCCTTCAAACTCCTGTTTTTTCCCCAATGCCTGTAACTTCTCTTCTCTCTGGATACCAGCCCACTTGGCGAGGGGTGCTTCTCCTGGAGTGCAATCTGTGCCCGTTGCAGGTGTGACAGCAGCTCTCTTGTGCCGTGGCTCTGGGTTGCCAGGAGTGAGTTTCTGTCCCCACCAGCCTGGTGGCCCTGCCTTGCAGACCTTCCCCAGCCTGCCTGGCTCCGCAGACAGCACAAACCAGCAGCTTCCTAAGGGAAGAGCTGTGTGTGGTGGTGGGACAAGGGGGGCAGCCAGCCCGTGTCCCCTCGGGTGCTGCTGGTGTCCCCGTGTCTCCGCTCCCATCCCCGGTCCTCACCCAGCCCAAGGATGCTCTTCCCGGGGGGCACAGCCCCTGCTGCTGTTGGAGCCGGGTCAGCCGTGTCCTGCCAAGGGAGCTGATGGTCAGAACCCTGCCCCTTCCTCAGCAGGGATGTGTTGAGCAGGAATCTGTCAGATCCAGGAGGTTTAGGAGGGAGCGGGCAGGATGACAGTGGGGCTCGGGGAGGGAGGAAGCATAAAGTCACTGTGTTGAGTCTGGTTTCTCACGGGGAACCTGTTTGTAGAGCTCAGCTCAACTGGCATCCTAAGAATAGTTTGACTCTTGTCCCCCCACGTCCCTGCTTGTGCCTGTGTCTCAAAAGCTCGCTGTGTTTCAGCTCACAGCCTGGTATATTCACACCCAGCAATGCCAACCTTGCTTTGCAGCCTAAATACGGCTATTCTCTCCCTGATGATGTATTTATACCGAGCCATCACACACACTGCCAGCCCATATGCTGCTCATCCACATCAACCTCCTCTAGTGTGAGCAGGTCTCCACACCCTGACTGCCCCGCTAACTGGCTTCTCTTCCTGCAGTTTTTAATTCCTCTTTCTACACGGATCCTGATAAGCCTGATGTCAAGCTTTCTGCACCCACGCTGGGCTCTGTAGCCCGTCTATGGATTCAAATGCAAATGTAACACCTTGCTCAGAGGAGATTTGGGGGTTTTAGAGGCTAGGATTAGATTTAAAAATGAGCTCCATAAATAGGATAAAGTATTTGGGGTAAAAGTGAGATGAAATTCAAGATAATGTGAAAAGTGTGTCTTTGGCCAGAGCAATCAGCTTCACAAATTAAGGACAGGCGGTAGCTGTAACGCACTGGATATACAGGACAGTGTGCATATCTCTCTATATGGCATCTCTTGGGATTTCAGGTATCTTGGAGCTCATATGAGGTCCCAGCGACCATCAGGTTCCCTTGCCCTGGATGGTGAGCTGGGTTGCAAGACAGCTTTGACAGCAACAGTGTCAAAAGGGACCCAGAAAATCATCAGAGTTACTCAGTTGGTGGTGCTCCAGCAATCGTGGTCTGTCTGGAAGAGGAGCACGTCTCCTTTGTCATTTGCCATCTCATGGGAAGCAAACCCTTCTGTGAAGATGGGATAGAACCCAAAGGGGGATCCAGCAAAGCACAACTTGCCGTTGGGAAGGCGGTGATGCTGCTGCTGGGGAGGAGGAGAGAAGCTGCCCCACTGCCTTCCCGGGGTGGAAAACACCCCTCAGATCTCACAAGATCAAAGTTCTGCCTCTCCAGCTCCCTGGCTGACCTGCGTCTTCAGAAATCATCACTCGATTATATAAAAAAGGACAACAACAAGCTGTTTTCATGGTAGGAAAAAACCACCCGCACAACTTTGATCTCTTTCAATTTGTTTCCCTTGTAGTGCTCTGGAAGTTGTGCTTCAGTTGTGGAGGCACAGCTGCTGTTTGGCTCTTAATTCCTCTTCTCCAGAATGCCCAGCCTGATATACCCAGGAAAAGAAGCTCTTGGCAATGGCATAGTAAGTATCATTCATTTTTTATATATATTATTTTTTTTTAAAAAAAAGAACTAGTTAAGAGATTAATTATTCCTGTGATACACTTACGCTGTCTGGGAGAGCTGAAGACACTCAATACAGTTAGGTAGAAGAACATTTAAAACCTAAAATTGTAGGCTCCATAAAGATAAGTTTTATACCTCTAATAAAAATAAAAATTGCGATAGATTTATACATGCTCTTGATGAGCTCGGAGGAAATACATATTCCAGCCAAGATAAAATTTTCCATTTTAAAATTAGTTTACAGCAACAATTGCACGTTGTCAAAATTAATGATATTCTCAGCCACACATCCCTTTAGCAGTGACCGGCTTCAAACGCGTGTGGCTGACACCTGGGGACGCAAAGGAACAATAAAATAAGCTTTAGTCGAAAATGTGACCCTGGCACTGGAAAGGCACCGAGCTGTAAGGAGTGTTTGTGATTGCTCCCAGTAAAAATACACTTCCAGAAATGTCCTCAAAACCTCTATGGATGGAAACCT
The DNA here is from genome assembly GCA_027564225.1 of Gallinago stenura. Taxonomy (NCBI): domain Eukaryota; kingdom Metazoa; phylum Chordata; class Aves; order Charadriiformes; family Scolopacidae; genus Gallinago; species Gallinago stenura. The sequence goes on along the minus strand of JAOQGM010000039.1, from coordinate 544,585 downwards.
CTGGTGTCCATGTCTCTCCCCTGGTTTGTCTTCCCCATCCTCATGTCTCAGAGACGGGGTTTGCTGAAATCCTGCTCAGGGTAGTGAGACCCCCGGAGTCAGGGGTTTGAGAGGGGGGTCCTGCAGGAACTGGGGAGATGTTCATCATCCTCAAGACTGTCTTCTCCAGCCCCAAGCGCATCCTGCCAGAAGACAGAGGTTTTAAAAATGATGGGTTTGATCATAGCAGGCTTTGTTTACTGGAGAACCTTGTGTGTTTGAATGAATGTACTGGTGGAATTTTCAGGCGCAGTGAAATTTTCATTGAAAACTAGTATTTGTGCAAGGTGATGTGGTTGGTGGGATGAACTAGAATTGGAGGAAGCCAGGAGACTAGACTGCCAAGCAGTGATGGGGATGGAGCAGGCTCTGCCTCCAGCGCCTGGAGATGATGGAGGACTGGTCCCAGTTAACCTCGCCAGCCCGTCGCTGTTGCCGTGATTTATATCATATTCCCCTCTATTCTGTCCTCCGTGCTGGGGAAGCATAGTTTATTTGGGGAATGTAAAAAAAAAGCCCTGAAAATATAGTGCCAGACAATATTTCAAGCCGAAGGCTTGGCACGTTACAGGAGCCTTTAATCTTCTTGGAGATAAAGTCCAACCTGAATTCCTGGGCGGCTGGGGAGCGCGGGGATGCTGAGCTCAATGCCAGCACAGGTGGGCTCCGGGAACGCAGCCAGGGAATGGCTTGAAGGACAGAAGGAAGCCCCTCAAAATGTTCAGCCTCTCCCTTCCCCTCCTCCCGTCCCCCCCGGTCTCTCTGTGCATAGTTTTTTAGGCCTGATTTGCAAATATTTTAAATGGGGGTTAACGTTAGCGAGAAAATATTACATGTTTTCTTGCTGAAAAATGAATAATATAACAGAGGAATATTGCTTAAAACGATCCTGTTATCAAAATGATAGTATTATCACTCCAATCCTTGAAAATACTTCTTAGGATAATGCTTATTTCAAAGTGGATGCTCTCAGTTTCGGAATGGGAAATGTTTAACAGCTGCAGTTGGTGTTCCTCACACCCGTATGATGTGAGCACAATTGCAACCAGTACTTAGGATTGTGCTAAACCTGCCATAATAGAATGAAATTCTATAGAAACAACTCATAATTTGCCAATCTTTTCCCTAAATGGGTGTTTTTCTAAATCAGAATTTGAGTCATATTTACCCTCTTGAGTTTTAAAATACGACTTTCTTTTTGCTTACGGATCAACAGAACTTTTCTATTTTTACCTTCCCAAATTCTTCACGTTTTGGAATTGTCAGCAGCCCAAACCAAACCTGACACATCTGTACACAGCGCAGCTCTGCTGCAGCACTAAGTGCCTTATTACTCGTAAGCGAAGAATTTATATCAAATATATTTATAGCAATATTCTCTAAGTATTTACCGATTCCATGTATTTCTAATACTGAAAGAAAATAAGGAACGATTCCTGTAAAGGTGCAACAACTTCAGCTGTTCCAGGTTTTGTCAGAGCTGCTGTTTCTGCTGTTGGATTAAAAAAAACACTAAAACCTATTTTTTTTTTTTTTTGATACCTTCAAAATTTATGACCAGCTCCCAGCTGCAGCCAGGCCTGGCTTGCAGGAGGCTGGACGGACTGGCCACGGTAACCATCTGCCACCCTGATGTAGATGAGATATTAGGAAGATATTAGGATTTAGATTAGATATCAGGAAGAATTACTTTACTGAATGAGTGGTCAGGCCCTGGACCAGCCTGCCCAGGGAGGTGGTGGAGCCCCCATCCCTGGAGATGTTTAAGAAATGTGTAGACGTGTCTCTTCAGGGCATGCTCTAGTGCCCAAGATTATTGG
>JAOQGM010000039.1:485170-512594 GCA_027564225.1 Gallinago stenura | reverse complement strand
CCACCTTTAAAGTATATCATAAAAGAAAATAGAATTGGAATTAAAACAATACAGAAGTTATAAAAACCTCTATAAATATAGTCTGCATGTCTATGGCTATTACCTCATTTTACACTTCAGGCTTATCTTTGGTTGACAGGAAGCTGAAATCCTGAAATGGTTTAGTTAGGCTGAAAATCTTATTTAATAAAGTTCTGCTGCAGAAATATAAGCAAACGTTATTAACTTCCAAGAGAATCAGATCTATGAAGTCAGTGGCGAATTTTACTTTGCAAATGACAACCATATGTAGGAACGTAAGTGACAGATGGAAGAATAACTGTGACCGTTTTTTTGCATCATTTCTGAGATGGCCCTGAAAGTCCCTCCATCCCCAAAATGTACTTTTGCAAAATAAATCTATATATTCACCCACTCCAGCCCAAGTGTGATGAATGAGAGCCGCTGCCTGGACCACGTGCACATTGAGACAGCACCCAGCCAGCTCTGGGAAAGCAGACCCTGCCAAGGAAAGGCACAGAAAGCTCTAATTTGAAGAGTCTGCCAGCAGCAGGGCTTGTGCTCAGCATGGAAAAGGGGACAATGAGGGCGGTTAAAGGAATTCCTCACAGCAGCACCACACAGCGCTGGAGCAGAAGGGGACAGGGCTGCCAGCCTGAAGGAAAAGGGGATGTTCTCTCCTCCTGGGATGGGCACAGCTGGACGTACCCGTGTGGCACCAGGGAGGGAACAAAGGCAAGGGGAGGGAGATGGGGAAATGTTTCTTTTGTGGTAAAATAACCCATTCAAGAGATTTTGTGACTTACAAAACAGAAAGATACAGTGATCTATAACCAGAAACATACCAGAGCTCGTTTATTACCCTTTTCCTTTCACACTGGGTCTGGGGAGGTCCTTCTGGGGTTCCTTGGCATTGGTGCAGCATCCAAGTACCCCAAAAGAGCTCAGACTCATCTGCAAACTCAGCAAAAAACAGATGGGATGGGCTCAAAATAGAAGAACAAAAAGACACCAGGAACAGAATCCCATCACTCAGCATAGCAAAGGGAAGGGAAGTTCAGATGCCCTTAGAGTCAACCCCCTGCCTGCAGCACAACAGGCTACCGAGAAGGTGCAACATTTATAGGGACTGTTGAATTATGCAGAAACATTTGTCCCTTGTCTGCCAGTCCCCTAGAAACCATTCCTGGGCAGAGGCAGAAGAGAGCAGCCTCTGGGGACACCCAGCGCAGATGTACGAGGACAAGCTGGCCCTGGCCAACTCGAGGGCCTCCCATGGTGAAAAGGCTCTGCAGGCAATGTCACTGCCTCCGAGGTTCCCAAGGCTTTGGGGACAATCTCGTGTCAGGATTATAAGTGAATCTGGTGAGATATGGGCTGGAGGGGAGGGTGGGGATGGATGAAACACCAGGGTCACAGAGCAGAGGTGTGAAGGCTCCAGAGCTGAACAAGGAGAAAAGCCATTTTACACCTGAGATGGAATAACCCCCTGCAACAGGCCAAGAGAAGAGAAGGTGAAGGAGTGATTTAATTCCTGCCTCCAGTGACCCGGAGGGTAGTTATGGAGAAGACAGAGGCAGACCCTTCTCAGCTGTGCTGTGGGAAGGGTAACAAGGCGGTGGACACAAGCTGCAAGAGGGGAAACTTGGACCAGGTAAAGAAGCCAACGCTTTGCCATGGGAGTAGTTAAGAAAGTTACCCAGACAGGGACCCTCAAGAGTGAGGATTTGTGTGCCACAATGGCATACAAACCAGGTAAATTGGATTTAAATCAGAATAAAGTTTTTCCTGGATTTTTCGGGAAAAATCTCTCAGCGGTGCAGAGGGTTAGATGGAAGGGTAGGCAGGACACAGCAGAAGACTAAAGTTTTTATGGGTTTGAGAGGAGATTGCACTGAAGGATCAACAGCTTTCCATGGACCTTCCCAAATTGTCCGGGGGACAGAGCTGGTTCTACTGATGCCTCTGTGTCTCTGTACTGTCCTCTGAAATCTCCATCACTCACTCATAATCCTGTCTATCCATGTGTATTAAAGTCATTATCTGCAATATCTGGTTAATGAACCACCACGTTTTTCTAAAGCATTCCTTCCATCTTTTGTTTTTTTTTCCCACACCTAAGTAGGTGTCTTTGCTTGTTTAAGTCTGTCCTCTCAAGAAATCCCTCGTGCTTGGGCCTGCCGTGCTCTCAGCACTTCCATGGGAGCTGAGGCTTCTGTTATTTTCCATCGTTTCTGAAGCTGGCATTCAAGGTGAGATTGTCAGTCCTGGTGCTGGAGGAACAATGACAGCACAGAGCTGGGGACACGGGCTTCTCCTAAAGCTATTTTTGGAATTTTGTCGCCCTGTATCTTTTGCAGAGTAAACACATTCAGAAAAGCTGGAGCGTGAAGGCCCTACGCATATTTTTTTTAAGTCATGAAAGGAGATAGAGATAGCAGTGCCCGTCCCAGCTCCCGCTGCTGTCAATGTTGACTTGAGAGCTCTCTCATCTCCTCGGAGCAGGCAACCAGCTCCTCTCGGCAAACCTCCAGCCTCCCTGTGCAAATAGCACGGGGCTTAACTTAATAACTCTGTTCACTTCTATTTGGAGATCTCCCTTCGAAGAGAATAAGTAGCCACATTTGCTTCGTGAGGAGGGTGGAGAGAGAAGAGCACCGAGCAAGCTAAAAGCACTGAAAATAGCGGTGGGTGGCTCAGCTTTAGCTGCAGTTCTTGTTAGCAATAAGGATGTTTTTGATTTAAAGAACTGTTCTTCTGGTCCCCAGGAACGAGGTGAATGAAAGCGATGATAGGAAGGCAAAAAAAAAAACCCTGCTGTGTATTACCAAGCTCAGGATCATCAGAGATGCTGACCTCAAGGGAAAACCATGCCCAGGAGGTGAATAGTTCCCCGTGGGGGAGTGCGGAGAGCCCTGCCAAGAGAAGGTTCCAGAGACAACAAGGGTGAGTCATTCACAGGAGTATGGATAGTTGCATACATAACCTTGCATATACATATATATTCACGTGTCATGCCGTAAAAACTACACAAAAAAACCCAGCCCTAAATGGCAGTTCTGGAGGATCAGGAACCCGTGGAAGCTGCAGGGATGCAGCCGTAGGGTGTGTGGTCCTGTGCAAGCCAAACATCTCTCCGAGAGCAAACGGATGCAAAACGGCCAGGAAAAAATACAGGCTGGGAATTAAAAAAAGAATTTAAACCTTGGAGTAGTGAGGATATGAGTTTACCTGAAACAGCCTCAGGAATCGCCCAGGGCATGATTTGACAACGGGACAGTTGCTGATGTTTCTGCACCACAGCACCCGGTACCTGCACCCAGAAAAATCTGTGAATATTTCTGTGAGCCCCAGTGTTCCTTCTGAAAAGATGTGCTGAAGTCAACAAGGTCCAACAGCACCTTCACCTGGGGAAACCTGCTGGGGACTGCTCCTCTGAACGTCCTCACCGCAGGGGTGACCTACAGTGGGTGGGGGCTGGGGGGGTCTCCACGAGTTAATTGGACCAAGAAGATCCAGAATACGAGGCAAGAAAACTTCAAAGCCAAGAATGCAAATGCACCTGTTTTTCAGAATTAAAACGTTTTGGAATTTGGGTGAAATGATAACCAGTTTTCTGATAACAGTATAAAAATTTCCCACTAAATCAGACGTTTAAAAAAATAAGTTTAGTCAAAAGGCAAGTTTTCTGTTGAAAGGCACTTTTTCTGGATCCCTCCTGGCGAAGCACACTCAGAAGCTGTTCATCCACCAACAAGCCAGTGAAAGACACTGGAGGCTTTGACTGGGGACCACCAGTGCAGAGAAATACTGAGGAGTTGGCTGCCCCTCAGGGAGTCGCAGCATTAGCTAGAAAAATCCTATAATTTCTGCAGCATTTTTTGAATACCAAGTAGTTGTGGATGATGCTTGTGCTTACAGATGTATTTTCTTCCCACGCTATTATTTTTCCATTACAACCCAAAAACTACTGCTGAAAGTAGAAAATATCTCTCAGGCAAAGTCGAGTCCCAAATATAGAAAAAAAAGAAACTTCCCAAAAATACCTAGGCTAGAAACAAACCAGAGAAGAGGTTTTGTTTTGCTTTTTTTTTTTTTTCTCAGGATGCTTTAGGTGTGAATTGTGAATGGCATTTAATTGCAGCACTGTGTATGAGTTTGGGAAATGCTGTGCAGAACATTATCAATTCCATGGGAAACAGATGGAAATAGGCTGCGAAAAAATATTGTGTGGAGCAGACAAATGGCCTACAAAGTGTGAAAAAAAAAAAAACCAACCTTAGAAATAGCACATTTGTAAGTTCTTCATATTGTTTGATTTATTTACTCCACAGTTTATATACTATAATGCTAGATATGGCTATAAGAGCTGTTGATGGTTCCTGACAACATTGAAATAATTGACTGATATCAGACTCAGTGCTGAAGGAAGCAGCAGTTTGGCCACACTGCATAGTTGATAGCAACCAGAATTACATAGTTACTCATTACGTTTTTTCACCTCTTTAATTTCAGTATTTTATTTTTGTGGATGCAGTCCCCAAAGTTCTTTTCCTCAATAGCATGTAGCTGTGCAGCTCATGGTAGCACAGAAGACTTTGTCCCCATCCAAGGAACCAAAAATCATCCACACCAAACCAAGTGGCGCAGGGCAGCAGGAGAGGAGGACAAGAGAGCACCAAAAGAGCCATCTGAGCACAACAACAAGTTGCCAAAATCTCTTGCAAAGCCAGAAATAAGGAGAGTTACATACAGAAGTTGGTGCCAGGAGCAGGACTGTTGTACCAATATTCAAAGCCTCTTTTCAGTGAAGGCAGTGAGGAAAAATGACAACGCAATTGCTCTCAAATTTTAATTTTAGCAGTGTCTTATCTGTTTCATCTCAAACTCAGGGAGAATAAATCAGCTTTGTCCTTCCTCACAACTGCAACCCCTACACTGGTTGCTCTGGGGGCTCTGTCGCCCCCAGTCCCTGGCCGAGGGCACCCACACCTGGTCCCTGGGGCCCACCACGAGAAGTGACCCCTCGTCAGCCATCCCCACCCCAGGGAGGAATGCCCCAAAACTGAGAGCAATTAGAAATGCTTTTGGCTCCCAGTAAGCCATCGAGATGCTGGAAGCTGCCGTTTTATTTCTCCTTGGCTTTTATTAATGCAGAGTATTTATCCGTCCCTGCAGCAGTAGCAAAAGTTCAAAAACCTATATATATTTTATGAGCAATATTTTTAATGCTTTTTAATAAAACAAGAAAACAAGACTTTAGCCTAAAATTTCCTTCATTGAGAATCAATGTAAACGGGCAGAAGGTTTCAGTGTAATGCAAAGAATTTCCCATCTGGATTGAAATAAACTAGTAAGTTGCTGTTGGCCGGGCTGCTAAAACGCACCATTCTCTGAAATAAGAGCAACGATACAATGTCAGCGGAGAAAAAGATTGATTGATTTCCCAGGTAATAAGCAGAAATGCACCACTAGATGCCTAATTGCACTAATCCACTGGTCACCAGCAGTGTGAGTACCTACAAGTGAGAAGTACCATCAGACCAGGGGACAGAAGACACCACCCTAGGTGAGGAGCCACTGAGGGGGAGCAGATGCTTTCCAGTAGCCTCTCCTCCTCCCAGGCACTGGTCATACTGGTGGGCTGAGGAGCACTGCCCCAGCCAGCAGAGCGTGGAAAAGCCTCCGGGTGGCTCCCACTCGCTCAGAAGCCTGTGCCAGATTGCGAGGGCTCCAGGCACTGCGAGACCATAAAGAAAGCATATGGCCAGCTTTTTATCTGTTTCACAGTCCTGCTCTTGATATAGCTCAGCACATGTGCACAAAAGAAAAAAAAAAAAAAAAAAAAGGAATTTCGCATGAAAAACACTCTTTCTTTACAGGAAAACGTCTGCGAGCTGAGAAAGTACATAAAAATACATTCCTTCAGCACTGTTATTGATAGTGCTAAGCATGATATATCATTATGGATTGTAAATGCTGACAAAAATGAGCTCCAAATAACTCTTCAATGCAGTAACACTGACAGTAGAGTCAATAGCATCCACCATCTCCCAGTAATGCCCTTCTGCAGCTGAGGCAAAGCCCTGACCCATCTATTCCCTCTTCCAACCCATCTGATGGACCTGCCAGGCTGGACCACGGGGTCAGCTGAGCTCTAGCCTGGGGCCACATTTCTCCATGAAAAGACACTTGTTCCTCCTCAGCTGAGAAGGAAAAAAAAAAAAAAAAAAAATAAAGATAAAGCACAGAATTGCTGTGACTGAGGCACAAGTCTTACACTGGGATGTGGAGAAATATGTCCCTTCAGCCTGAAGAAGAGAAATCAAAGGGACACCTTAGAGAAGGTGGAGACAGACTCTTTTTTGAAGAATCATGGTGTCAGGACAAGAGGTAACACACATGAGCTGGAACAAGGGAAGCTCCCATTAGATGTACGGAAAGACTTTTTAAAAACAGAAGCGGTCAAATGTTAACAAGACTTGAGTAAAAACAGAAAAGTTGTGGAAACTCTGTCCTTGGAGACACTGAAAACCTGACTGGACAAGGCTCTGAGCAACCTGCTCTGAGGGCTCCTGCTCCGAGCAGTAGGTTGGAACAGACACTCCAGCAGACACTTTCCACCTGAATTATTTTGTGACTCTCTGATTTTGCTGTGGTTTCAGAACCAGAGGAAAACTTGGGGTGGAAGATACCTCTGGAGATCTCTGATCCACACCCTGACAGAGATCTCAAGAATGTGTTGTTCAGCCCCAATCTGATCCCTTCTCCTGCTGCTGAGGTCCATGTTTCTCCTTTCCCTGCACCTTCCTCTCCTGGATGATTAAGTTCACCAGAAGAAAAAGGTCCCTTGTCCTGATCTGGAGAGACTCTGCTTAACTTTTCAATAATTACAAGAAGATGACTCATATAATGTTAAAACAATGTTATCACTGACTACCAGGGTAATGAGGACAGTGAAACAAGCTGCTGCTGGGGTCTGCTTTAAACCTGAAGGGATTTAATTATTTTCTCCAGTCAATATGATTAAAATGGTTCCAAATACTGAACTCTATTATTCCAGGGCAAATCTGGGGACTGAGATCTCTGGTGCTTTATCCAACAGAATTTCAAATTCCCTCCTGGAGCACTTCAGCCACCCTCTCTCCTGTCTCCACGAGCATCATTGACTGGGGCTGTCCATGCTGCTCTCATCTGGGGAGGACAAGGCTGCTGGGAGGGTAAACGGGCACGTCAGAGGGATGAGAAGGTCCCCACCCCATGGGGACCCCTGCTCCTGTCACCCCCCAGAAGAGACCACAGCTCATGGTCCCAGCAAGCGATGAGGTGGCTCAACACTTCTCCCTCCACACTGCCACAAAGCAATTCCTTTGATTTGCAATTCAGAACCACTCTCTGGAAACAAGAAGTCAGTTGTTCTACTTGGATTCTGTTACCTCAGTAGCAATTTTGACATTAAAACTACAGGATGATGACTGTTTTCTATGCAGTGTACAGGTGGTGTGATGTAATCTCTTCATGCAGCACCACGAAACAAGAAATAAGCTGGAAGAAAGGAGAGAGGAAGCAAAAGTATGAAAATATCTCAAATGGGTGAGTGGGAGGGATTAATCCTTCTACTTAGAACCAAGTTGATTTCTTAGTTTTATTATTGTAAACACAAAGTAGCTATTCACTCCATAAAACACTGCCTGTTAAGTAACTTTGGGAAAAAAACACAGTCCGTGTACACTGAGGAGGGATTTTAGTTCCTACAAAATAATGCTGTTTTTCTGCTAGAAGGAGTGAGCAACAGAGTGAATATTTTAATGGAGAAGAACGAATTAATGCAAGACTATTTATTACCAGTCTCATTAATGAAGTTAATTAAAACAGTTATTCACTCAAAAGCAGTGCTCACCTTTAGTGCAGTATTTCATATACCCAGGGGCACTGTCGGTATCTGCTGGTGCTCCATAAACTTTGCAAGTCTCTCAGTGCTCTGCTGACCTGTTGGACTTTGACTATCTCCAAGGCTGGAGACCCCAAAACTTCTCTGGGCAACCTGCTGCAGTGCTTGGCCACCCTCACAGAGAAAGAAGCTATTATGTGTGACTGGAATTTCCCTGCATTCCAGTTTGTTCCCATCGCCTCTTCCCCTGTCCATGGGCACCACTGGGAAGACCCTGGCCCCACCTTCTTCACACCCTCCCACCAGGTATTTATAGATGGATGAGATCCTCCTGAGCCTGCTTTTCTCCAGGCTGAACAGTCCCAGCTCTCTCAGCTTCTCCTCATGCAAGAGAGATCCTCCCTGTCCCTTACTGGACTCTCTCCAGTAATCCCATGTCCTGGGAAGCCCAGCACTGGATTCAGGCACCCCAGCTGGATCCCGACATCAGCCTGCTGGCCACAGTCAGCCTAGAGCAGCCCAGGAGGTTGGTGGGTGTCCTTTTACCAGCACATCATTTAAAATGCTTCAGTCTTATTGTCTGTACAACGTTCACCACACTCTCCCAGGTCACTGCTCTTCATCATGACATTTCACAGGTAATCTCTCCATACTGTTATTCTTTACGGAGAGGACTTTTATGCTTGGCATCCAGACGCCTTCTATGTGCAAGTTCCTGCCTGCAAGTTCTGGAAATTAATGTTGTATGTAATAATATACTGTGCAATAGGCTTGTGACCTTTGCTATGAAAGTGCGCTTTGATTACTTGGCTTTTCCAACTGTCCTGTGTTTACACACCACGTCCCACTAACCTTTGGGGACTGGACAAAGTGGCTGCTCAAACAAAATACAGAATATTGAAAAGGTCACGAGTGAAGCATGGTCTACCCTCGCCTGAATATATAAAATAACCACTCTTAGTTAAAAAAGGACATTCTCACAGCAGAGTGAAGCAGTGAGGAACCACAGACACACTCACAGGGCAAAGCCTGTGCGTGAGGAGAGAACATCAGGAAATTCCCTTCCGCTCATCTCGGCCACGGGAATGGAGTCCCATCAAACTCCATTAGATCAATGCAGGGCAGCAGGCACCCCGTGAAGGCAGAGAGAGGAATGACTCCCACAGTCATAAAGCCCAGATCCACGCAGCGAGCTGTGCACCATCACTTCCCACGGGAAAGCTCTTTGCACTGAATCTTCCCCCAAACAGCCGCCACATGGAGGATGCAGCTCTTAACTACCCGAACGTGAGCCGAACAGAGGGCAGTTTGAGCTGTTCAGAAGTCCTCTGTCAAACTGCAGGTGACAAGACGTGCTCACAAATTACACCCCCGTATGAGGAGGCTGCTCCCCAACCTGCCAGAAAATACAGCCAAGAGCCAGAGACACGGCACGGGGTGGTTTATAGCTACAGAAGCTTTCACAGCCATGGCTTTGTGGTATTACACTACTCACATGTCCCTTTTCTTTACGCCTTGTATTTTATAAAGGAGCCTCAAACAACCAAACGATTCCTCTTGCAACTTGTCTTTTAGAAGTATTTAATGCTTCAAAATGGTTGGGTCTATTCCAGGTCTCCCTAGGCTGGGTTGCTGGGCATGTCTGAGCATGGCATCACACAGCAACCAGCCTTGGAGACAGTCGAAGCTACCTGGAGATGATCCTGGGCAACTAGACCTGGTGGTCCTGTTTGAGGAGGGAGGTTGTTGCAGATGACCTCCAGAGGTCCCATCCCACCTCAACATTTGGCCACTGGCCATTTTTCACTTATATTCACAAATATTCACTTATTTGCCCCACATGGGCAAATTCTGGCAGCTGCCAGTGTGTCCTCAGGGTGGCAAATAGGAAGGGAACTGAAGATGTTGAGCACCTGACCCATTCTTCCACCCAATTGTGCCAGTCTCACGGAAGGACAAAAGTACAACAACAAATGCACACCATGAGAAAAACCAAGGAACCCCAGCATGCAATATTCTGAAAAAAACCTAATGACAATACCTGGTATTTACTAGAGGCAGAAAGTCTCCTCAGAGAGCTGGGTGGGTTTTCAGCCTAACGTTACTGGCACTTTGCACAGGGAGAAGCTTTTAGGTTCAGAGCCCTGGTTTTTCTCCACAGGCTGCCACGGGAAACAGCAAGGTGGTTGAAAGCGTGTAATTAATGCAATTAATCTGTGGGTCTGAAAACTGTTTGAATAGAATTCGTTGAGAAATGGGAAATTTTTTCCCCCTATAGCCAAGTTCTCTCCTACGGGAAAGATATGATGTATTATTATTTTCCTTGATAAAAAGAGTCAGCACACATTATGCAAGCAGAAATGGCAACAGCTTCCACTTTCTCTTTCACCCTTCTTACTGAAGCTTTCTTCCAGTTTTAACAGTAATTAAAAATTACAGGCTTGTTTTCTCATATTTAAAAAACATACTATATAAACAACGTCCACTTTCCCCATCCTTTTCCATTCAAAATAATACAAATGGGAAAAACCAGAGCGTTCCCTCACCAAATTTTGCTTTATATTTTTCAAAGAAAAATGAGAAAAAGTAATGAAAAACAAAAACTCATAAATCACAACTTTTCCATTAAAAACATTTTGACAGATCTACTCATCACCTCCGAGTTCTTCAGAACTCGAGGTAAAGGTGGATATTCAGGCTACATTTTATTACTTCAGCCTCTATTGGCCCTTTTCAATATATCTTGTTCTTTTTTTCATCTTTCTTGCACAAAAGGATGGTTTGCTGTTGTACCTTTAATGTAGTTTCTCAGTGCACACACTGCTTTTCCTCCTGTGCTTCTTCCCAAGGCTCACACCCTCCCGCTCCCCGAGCATGCTGAAAACAGAGGGAGGGGTTTTGCTTTCTTTTAGCTTATCATCTCTTTTCTGGCACTCTCATTACATCCCTCCATTAGAATATGAAACTCCCCCACCTGATACACGCGGGTCTCTCCCTTGCCCATGATACCTTCCACCCTTCAGACCATCTCCTCACCCCCCTGCAACACCCAGGCACGAAGCTCCAGCTGCCTCTGCTCCTGTTAAACCTCCCTCCTCCTCCTCCCGAGTGAAGACCAACATCCTGGGCATTTCTCAAGGACACGATGGACTGAAGTCCTGTCATTTTCTGTCTCGAGGTGCAGCTTGGCGTTACCCACAGGCTCTGTGGATGTTCCTATCAATTGCTCAGCAAATGAAAAAGCAACTCCTGTCCCAGTCCCAGACCCCCTACATGAACATACTTTTCTTTCCTCTTTTCTTTATCCACAAACATTCAACAATTTGCCACTCCACCACTTTCCAGACCATCGGAACAAGACACTCGTCCTCTTTTTTTTAAATGTCTTTCTAAGGACAGATAATAACCTTTCACATCCCAAATGATCTCTAGCAGCTCCATCTGAGGTGCTACAAGGATGCCCAAGCCCCTCTCTGGCTGGGTAATGAGACCCTCTGCATCCCCTCTGCCTGCTCCCAGCGGATGCTCCTCACAGCTGGTACTCTGTGCTCCTCCTTTTCATCTTTCCTACAAATACAACAATTTCCCTTTCTCAGTCTGGACTGAAATTCAGCAGAAGAGTTAGTCTGTGAAAACAGCCAAACCCTTCACCCTTGGTGATTTTTCAATCATGATTATCTGTGCAAACAGGATCTGCAGCAAGAGCCACCGCTTCACATTTATCTTGCTTTCAACTTTTTCACTCCTCTTGCCATGACATGCAGATGCCTGATGGCAGATAGGCCATTCTGCCCCTCCTCATTAAGCTTATTAGTGTTATTGTTCCATAGCCTTGCAATTTCTAGTTTCTTGAAGACTGAGACCAGTTCTGCATTACACCCCCTTTTCCAGAGCACATCTTTCAGGTGCCACAAAGGAGCAGTCTGGTAGCAGCGTTTCTGTGGTGTGCCTCCCTCACACTTCTCTGGGTATGGAATCATAGATTTGGTTTGGTTGGAAGGGACCTTGAAGGTCACCAAGTCCAACCATTAACCCAGCACTGCCAAGTTACCACTGACCCATGTCCCTCAGCACCACGTCTGTCTGGCTTTTAAATCCCTCCAGGGATGGGGACTCCACTGCTTCCCTGGGCAGCCTCTGCCAAGGCTTGACAACCCTTTTGGGGAAGAAATTGTTCCCCATATCCATCCTAAATCTCTCCTGGAGCAACTTGAGGCCATTTCCTCTTGTCCCATGGCCTGTTCCTTGGGAGAAGAGACCGCCCCCCCCGGCTACACTCCCCTTTCAGGCAGTTGGAGAGAGCCAGAAGGTCTCCCCTCAGCCTCCTTTTCTCCAGGCTGAACACCCCCCAGCTCCCTCAGCCTCTCCTCATGAGACTTGTGCTCCAGAGGAGCACTTGTGCTTGTGAGACTTGTGCTCACCAGCTCCGTTGCCCTTCTCCAGACACACTCCAGCATCTCAAGATCTTTTCTGTTGGAAAGTGGGCCCAGCACTCGAGGTGGGACCTCACCAGTGCCCAGGAGAAGGCATCACTGCCCTAGGCCTGCTGGGGCAGGACTGTTCCTGACACAGGCCAGGATGCTGTTGGCATCATCACTGCCATCAGATTTACCCTCAAAGATAAATAACACAACAACATGCAGTTCATTAACAGAGTTGGATACTCCCTTTCTATCTCAACAACAGCTATGGATTAAGGGGCCTATTCATGTGGATTTAGAGCTTTTTTCAATCAGATTTTTTTGCATTCAGCATATCAGATATGTATTTTATCTCATTCCAGACCAGTTGTACCTCTCTAAAGTTTCCTTCCTTTACAGACATGTTCAAATTAACCTAAGTGAAATATAATTCATTATATAATACATTATATTCATATACACATGGGCACAGATTTATTTTTTGTATAATGGATGCACACATATATGGATATTGTATGTGTGTATACCATGTACTCTTGATTAAAATATTTGGGCACCGGGCTTCTGTAAAATTATTTTTTAAATGACAGCTGACACAGAAGCATAGATAAATGATCCTCTCAAACCTCTTTTTATCTTGGTTTAATTGCAGGAAGGTAACCCCAGAGCAAAATCCTTTTAAAGCCCCTCTCAACAGTACAAAATGAGATTAACTTGTTGTGTGCAGTTCCAGCACATCACCCTATACACGCTGAGTGTGGAATACACAAGAAGCAAACATTAGTAGTAGAAAAGGATAAAGGAGGAATTAAGCTGCTGTATATTGATTTCTTCTTTTAGAGAGATTTTTTTAGGTGTTAAAACTCTGATTTTTTACACAGTTATTCTGACTTTTATGCCAAACCACAGTATGACACTTTTTGCCTAAGGTTGTCTGTGCTTTTAGTTTAAGAGAGTCCAGGCATTGTAAAAAGTACCCAGTGTAATCTTTCTTCGGTACCACAGCCCAGTGATTTCACTGTTAAATTCCAAAGAAACCTCAGGTAACAGCTCAAAGAATCACCCAACACTCCTTAATGTAAATACCAACAGTCCTATGCTCTATTAGGAAATCTTTCTCACTTTGATGACCGAAAACAGTGCCCTGGCCTCATAATAAAGTGTTATTATGCCGGAATGTGGGTTCATTTAAGCCGGAAAAGGTACAGCATCCTCCTGCAGGAACGTTAGACACTTGTAACCCAGTGGCACCTCTTGGCACCCAGGCAGATCTGTGCTTGAAGCACATCATCTATATCTCTTTTTCTAACCTTACTAGAGACTGTTCCCTCTGAAAGTTGTGTGGTCTGAAAATGGCAAACTACTGACATCTATGATTTGTTAATTCTGTTAAGCTGTGATGGAAGCTTCATTTCTGACAATACTAATCAGCTTACACCATCTAGACTTGCTTACAAATAAACTAAGTCCATTAAAATGAGCTTCAGCAGATATATTGATAAAAAGGAATCAGATCACAAAGCTGTCGAGGAGCAATCACTACCTGAAAGCCGAAGAAATTTAGTAGAAGATAGGAAAAGTGTATTTCTCTTAGACTTCACACACTAAGGAAGCCACATGAAAATCAGAGAATCAAATAACTCATTGGAGAAAATACAACAGATGAGCATGCTCAGAATACCATGGCTCGGGGACCATTAGCTACTGGTAACAAATACAGCATCAAGCAAGATGACCCCCAGAAACTCTGGTTCAGTATCCCATGGAGGAAGGAAGCTCCCAGCAGAAAGTAGCTGGTAAATCAATCCATAACAACAGCAAAAATCACTGATGGGGTGGCTAGTACAATTGTTAGAAAAAAGAAATCATCATGTCTCTGCCCCTTTTTAAAATAGAGGGAATAATGAACAGCACTTAAAACTGGAGAAATCTGAGAGTTATTATTAGTGATTATAGTTAATAACCACTAATTTCTGCTTTGTGCCAGTGGAGCACAAAATACTCTAAGACAAGGAAAGGGTCAATGTTATACACACCCTCAGCAAAAGAAACAACCAGGAGGTAAAGATCCGTGAAGTTAGTTTTACTTTACAGAAAAACTGCGAAGGAAGTCAGCATGATAAACTAGAAACAGCTTGGTTTTAATGAATCACATCAAACCAGTCTAGGTTTTTCTCCATAGGACAGTAACGATCTCATGATTTCTAATGAAGAGCCAGCTGATACAGATTCAAAAGCCTTACAACAGTCAAAATAGCTCAGACACTGTTCTCCTAGGGAAATGAGAGAAGCATGCTCTAAAATAAATCATTACAATTTTTAGAGGTATGCAGTATTCTTTAGTTTGTAAAACAATAGTAATATATGAGGGTGCAAGCCTGCTTGGAAACTATCCTTGTAGAAAGATTATTAACATTTATTACCAAGAAGAAGGGATGCATCTGCAGAGGTTGGCCAAACCAAGTATTTTAACAGTCTGGATGACACCTCCCAAAGATCACTGCGCCAACACGAGATGGATGGCAGATGTACCGGAGAACAGCCCAAGTGAGCAACAGCTTTGCCATACTGGGTGGACTGGAAGCTCAGGAAACTCTCAGCCAATAAGGGCTGCAAAGTGGGATACATGGGCAGGAGCCATCTACATTCATAAACAATGCACAGGAGAACACGGGGCTTGATGGAAACGGACCAAATCAACAATGTGCAGCTGTGAAAAATGGTCTCCAAGAGGGACATTACCTGTGAGATGCCTGAAGTAAATCCTCCAGCTGCAGTCAGTGTTGGGAAGGTATTGGCTTGGCACGTCGTGACCAGGTTTTGGTGCTGCACTTCAAGGAAGAGGTGGATAAAGCATAGCCTGTGAGAGAACAAAAAAGCCTCCTCAAAAAAAAAAAGAAAAATCTGGAAAATCTTACCTTCAAGGAGAGATTTGGAATGATGAGCACAAAGAAGTTTCAAGGGATGTGGTTAATGATCTTCAAATGCATGAAAGACTGGCAAAAAACATTAAATAACCAGTTTTCTATGTTCATCACAGATAGGGCAAGCATAACAAAGGTAAACTTGGGCAAGAAATGTTCAGAGAAGGTTTCCAATGCTGGATGAAGCAGGGATGGAGCAGGTTGCCTCAGGAGGTCTGCAGAGCTGTCTTCACTGCTGCCAAGAACAAGCCCTGCCCCAGGAACATCCAACTGGAGCTGATCCTGGCCCAGGGCAAGGGGTGTCCTACACACTCCTCTGTCTTTAGTGCTGCACATCAAAGTGCCAAATAGATTGAAATTCCTCCTGACAGCTCAGGATTAGAGAGAACTATGGGTTTGCTTTCTCGGTATAACCGCTTGCAGCAGTTCAAGCAGCCACCTCAGAAGGCTTCCTTAGCAAAGTTAACATTCAAACTTACCATTTTCAGTTTTCCACCAGTGAAGCATAGAAAACTCTTCAAAGACTGACATACTGTTGTCTCGTAGGGTAGAGAGGCCATGGAAAGCTTTCAAACCTGATCCCTACTGGCAGCACCTTGTCTGTGCTGGCCAGGGCCAGCTGCTCCCAAAGGGCAAGGTGCCAGCAGCCCAGGGGAGGCAGTCCCTCACCAACCCCCACACATCCTTACAGAGCCCAACCACAGCTGGTGAGAGGGTCCATCAACAGCCCCAAGCATGGCAAGGCAGGAAACATGCCCAAGGTCCAGCCAGAAGGAAAAGAATCATAGAATGGTTAGAGTTGGAAGGGACCTTAAAGATCATCAAGTTCCAACCCCCTTCTCCCCAGGGCTCCCCCAAGTCCTTCTCCTCAGGGCTGCTCTCCAGCCATTCTCCACCCAACCTGTATTTGTGCCTGGGATTGCCACATCCCAGGTGCATATTTCTTGAAAACCTTCCTGAAGTGGCAGCTGCTAAGGGAAGGATGAGTGTTACCAAACCTGTGGTACACAAGAGGTTCATGGGCTGCCCAGGCTGGTGTCCACTCCGTTCTCGCTGGGGTCTCAAGCAGACTTGACAAAGGACAGGAATGTCTGATCGGACAGGGCAGCCCATCTGTCTTCCTCTGACTTTAACCCTTTAAGGTCTTTGTTTTGAGTGCAATAGGAGATTCCTGGCAGATCAAATCTCTGTTTGCTTTCCCAGAGCGCAGGAAAGCTGATCCCCCGGCAACTGTTACGGTTTAATTAAGATTGGAGGTTTTTATGGGGTATAACATTTTACACCAGTTTTGCTGATGAGCCTGATGAAATCCAATTCTCTTTATATATACATATGTCCTGTCCTAAACTGGGTTTGCAAGCATTATTTCCTTTAATGTGGCAGCTGGCTATTAAGAAAAGTCCTTTCAAAGAGACCGCTGGTGTAAATGTTCCCACAGACCTTCTCATCTGCCCTCCCCGTGCAATGCCCTCTGGAGGTTCTCTCTAAAGCAGGCGTAGCTGCTGTTGGAGTAATACCTGGGCTTTTCCCTTGTACTTCAAGAGGATTTACTGTAGTGTCTCTCCTAAACAAAGGTCAGACCAAGTGAAATCCAGAGAGGGATTATTGATGACACTTGCTAGGAGAGACCAGAAGAGAACAGAGATGAAAGGACATGAAAGTCCCCTTGGATGAAATATCTGTCAGGCCAATGAATGAAAACATGTGACACAGTGATGTGTCAGGATGATGAGTAGTGAATGGTATGTTTGCAGTGTTCCAACTTTCTGGAACGGCTGCACGATAGAGCCATTGTAGAGATGACCTCTGTCTGGAGACCCAGAGACACCATAAAAAATTTGTCACAAGTCAGAAGTTACTTCTGCAAACCCCATGGGAGATGGTTTGCAGGACTTCAGGCTGGTGAGCTCATCAGGTGAAGAGCTGAAGGACTGGAGATGGCTGCCACCCGCTGTTTGCTGGTCACCCTTAATACATAATCCCACCCTTCACCTTCCCCTTGAAGACTACCACATCAGACGTCAAGGGAGGACTTGAAAGCTTGGAGCTTTTTTTGTCTATACTGATGCAAGCGTTGTTTGACCACTATATGTGGTGTACTGGAATCTTCTGCGTGCCAGACCTGGGACTTGGTTTTTGGCTTGAGTTCCAGATCTGGAACAAGATGTGGACAAGTGACACAAACTCTGAAACTAAGAAAATGAAATTATGCACAGTGTCTTTCAGGTAGTGATACCTTTTTTTTAGGGTAGGTAAGAGGAGGTTATAGAAAGGAAGAAGAAGATTGAAGGCTAGGGTATTTCAGGTTATATAGCCAGCTCTAGATTAAGGGTCTTATGCATGCTTTGGTAAAAAATTTGAGCATTACTGTTACTTTATTAATTAATATCTGAGTTCTCTCTGCCAGTTATGCGTGCTCCATTTCAAGTGTCAGTTCACAGATAAGGTTTGTTTGCATTCATACTCACGCTTGCCTTGTGTCAGAATTTTCATACAGTTACAGGAATAAACGTGTTTGAATGTTCTCAGTTAAGTGTAAAAAAAACATTTTCCCATGGATATCATATTTTTGGCAAACGTTTATGGGGAAAGCACCTGTTGTGGAAACTGTTATGTGTGTTTGGGAACATCTTCGAAAAGAAAAAATGTCAGTGCCAGTCATTACACAGAAGGCTTGCAGAAATACACATTTCACCCAACTGTCTGTGATATTGATAAATAACACTGTAATCCCTAAAAGATTCTTGGGGATGAAGTTAAGAGCCGTGTTTTCAGCAGCATGTGAGGGACACTGATCTTACAGGTCTCACGGGTCTTACAACCTGGTTGAGGAACCGGGATATGCTTCTTGTTTTCACATCTTGTCACATCTTGTGTTGCAGGTGTTGTAACTGGGAAAATTTGATATTGATTTCTTGGGATTTATATGCTAATTTTACTAATGGAAGCACTCTTTTAAAAATACTGTAAGTGTGGGATACTATGACTGTATCTGAAAACCAGCATATTACGTTCTTTCTTTTACTTACGTTTTCTCAGGTAACAGCTGAGGGAAAACTGCATTTTTTCTGGGATCCTGAATGCAGTTTCTCCTCTTTGTTTTTGACCTGAGGGCTGTAGGAGGTCACTGGAGATGATGGCTGAGAACAAATGAAAGCGTGCTAGCCCAGAAAGCTACAGCGCCACAATGGAGCATCTGTTGCTGTAATGCGGGAATGTTTGGCGTTCTGGGAGCCGGGGCACAGATTATTAGTAGCCCCTCTCCAAGGTTATTTCGGAAGCACACAGAGCAGCTGGCAAGCTCTGGGGCAGGTTTAACTCTCTCGTGGCTTCCAGGCACAGGCTGCATTAAAAGTTCTCGAGTCATTGCATTGCATCAAGAAGCGATGTTTCTTCTTTCTTCTTTTACATTTAATCTGAGCTTCTTAGCTGTTTGGTAAAAGACCTTAGACTCAGTATTGTGAAATAATAGCAGGAGAACGTATTATTCCTACAGGAAATAAAGTTTCATTGTTCCTTAACATGCTATTACACCTGGCTTGTTCCTCTACAATTCAAACAGGGTTGTAGGATTCATTTTTTAAAACCTACAATGTGAAGTCATGGAGACAGATGAGCACGTCAAGTGAAATGCAAAAAGGAAGAGTGACAGTATTTTTCTCGGCTTCTTAAGACCTTCATAGCATCTGTGAAACTTGAAATTCATCTCTTTTACAAAATATGTTTTGAAAATAGTTAAAAAATATACTCACCGTGTGATCACACTTTACTTCTCTGAATGAACATCTCAGTTTATCCCTGATTGCCTGTTAGTTCTTGAGCTATCACAAAAATAATTTTTAGTGATTTAAGCAATGAATCATTTGAATTTTGAAGGCTTTGGGGGGGACTTGGGTTTTTTGTTCTGGATTTTTTACCATCACTTAAGATTTGACTTGCTTAAGATAAAATCTTCTTTAACCTCAAAGTAGCCAGTGTGTATGCAGATGTGGTTGAGCCTCAGCCAGCAACAAAGAACCACGAAATCACCCCCCCATCCCCCGACCTCTGGGGGCGAATCCAAAGAATTAAAAAGCAGAACTCGTGGGTTGAAACAAAGGCAGTTTAACAGAAGAGGAAAAGAAAGAGGAAAATGACAACGATGAGACCGATAGAGGAATGTACAAACACAATTATGGTACCACTGCTCACCCGTGGTACCCAGGGACCTGTTCACAGTCCAGTCTAATATTGAATGTTACTTGTAATGTGTGGGGGGGTTAATTTTATTTTTATTTTTTTTCGGAGTTGGATGGAGGTGTTTTCAGACAGTGATTTACACATCTGTGTTTGGTGATTGACGTGATGATAATTCCATGGTTTCAGGATAGGTCAAAATGCAGATAATTTGGTAAGCGCCTTTTTTAGTGAGGGAGGTTCTCTGTGAGAACACCTGGACTTACTTTTACGTGTATTGAGCATGTCCCTTCTGCATTGACAAACCCGCGGGCAGGGTTTGCGTGAACGCTGTTTGACTCACCTTTGCCAAGCTAGTTCAGGTTTTGGGGGACGTGGCTTGAGTTTGAACTGTAAATCTCTGAAGGGGACGCAGACACAAAAATGACAGAAGGCTGCCTTAGTTCCCCGGGCTGACAGGATGCTCTGTGAAGGGGTTGCCAAACCTTTCTCAGGGAGCGGGCTGGGGGACCATTGTCCCAGGGCAGGAGCACGGGCAGGAGGGGGAGCCTGAGCTCCAGAATCAGGGAAACCAGAGCCCACCACGTCAGCCCTTCAGCAGAACGCTCCCCGACTGCGGGGCGGCTGAGCAGTCAGCGCCCGATGCCCACCTCCTCCCCGAGAACCAAGCACGCACACGCGGAGACGCAGCTTTTGTTCCAACACAATGTGTATTCCCAACTATGTACAAAGGGAAGCTCCCAGAGAGGAGGGACCCTCTGGAAGATCCCAGGCAGTCCAGGGGACACCAACTCCTTTCAGACTCCATAGAGCAAGAGTCTCGTGAGCCGACCTTCCATTTCTTCAAGCTCACCCAGTGCCTTGTTGTAGGCTTCTGGATCTTGCACCAGGCACTGGAAAAGATTGAGTTGCTCAGCTTCTTGGAAGGCCGGGGGCAAGATGATGTCCTTGGGCAAGGGGTCATTGCCAAAGAAGAAGTGATTGAGCTGCTTCTTCTCCAGGCAGCTGCGTAGGTACAACAGAACGTCCTGCAGCCGCATCAGCAATGAAGCCCTTGTCCAGTTTGATGCAGGTATGGTGGTCAGCAGATGCATCACAGCCGTCTTTAAGGCGTAGGGGGAGAGGCCTGTGCCCACCAGGGCCCTGGCGCAGAGCTGCAGGCACGTGAGGTGGACGGTGTTACGCGGGGCCTGCCTGGCCATGTGGTTGAAGAACTTGGCCTCTGCCACAGCCGAGCTCTCTGCCCACATCGTGCCTGGGGTGAAGATGGCCTCTGGAGCTTGGCTGCTGAGGTAAATGTCCGAGTCTCCTTGTTGTACCCCAAACAGCAACTCAATCAAGAGGGATCTCCCGGAGGCGTGGGTCAGCTCCAGCTTGCAGGAGCGCCTGGAAGGCAGCACCTTCATAGCGTAATGAGGCGAATGAGGCATCTCCTCCCAGGCTGAGCTCACCAGGCTCTGGAACCAGCGGGCAGTTTTTTCTGCATCCAGGTAGTAGCCAGTGCAGAGGTTGCTGAGAAGGCCAGAGGCCTGGTTTCTCTCCAGCGCCTCGTAGGGCTGGTGGACAAAGCACAGCATGTCGTCCAGATGCGCGTCCCTCCTGCAGGTGCAGTCCAGCTGGACGCGGACACGGTGCTTTGCTGGCACCTCCTGCGCAGTGCCCAGCTCCAGGTGGAAGCTGTGCCCACGGGGGGGCTTCAGAGGCACAAGCAGGCAGTAGACGGCATCCTCAACACGGGAACTCCAGCCTTCGAAGACACTGCCCACCCCGATGGCTGCCTGGGGCACCAGGAAGAAGCTGTTGGAGAAGCTCTTCCGGAGCACAGCGAGGAGATTGCCCACCAGTGTTTCCACCTTTTGTCTCCTGGGGGCCATGCTCCACGCTGAGCACCACGTGTGCTCCCTGAACAAATACACTTTGTCATTGGAATCGTCTTCTTTCCACTCTTCTTCCTCCTCGACCTCCTCCATGCTGCTCCTGAAGCTCTCCTGCCCGTCACTGCTGTAACGCTGACGGATCCTTCTCCGGAGCCACAAGCAGAACGTGAAGAACAGCACGAGGTATTCAGCAGCCATCAGGAGCTGTGACAGCTTCCACTCAGCGGGGAGCAGGGCTCCCCAGGCCAAGTCGCTCTGCGCCAGAACCTGCTGCAGCCAAGTCGGCCTCCCATTCGGGATCCCGTCATGCTGCCGCAGGCGTTGCATCGTGGCCTCATCCGGCCCCTCACCAACCATGGGTGGGAGCTGGACGAGGAGGAGCGCAGCCAAGGCGAGGACTCTTGCTGCAGCCATAGCCTGCAGGAGGAGGGAGAGAAGGGGTTCAGTGGGGCTGGGAGGGAGCCCCAGGGAGCTGGGGGCAGGGAGGAGAGGGGCCGAGGCAGCCTGGGGGTAGCGAGGCCTGTGCCCACCCCCGTGCCCGGCCCAAGGCTCTGCCGCCAGCAGCTGAGCCCTCCATGCCCAGTGGGTCAGAACCCACCCCCCGGGGGCCAGCCTTCAGGCCCCGGTCTCCAGCCCAGCCTCCCCCCCGTGAGCCCACTCACCGCTGGTCCAGGCCGTATCGGGGCAGCTGCCTGCTGCTGGCGCCCTTTATACCTAGGTCCCCACTGTGACACGTCCCTGTGGTGTCACAAGGTGGTGTCACAAGGGCCGCATCACAGGCACCGCAGCCGGCAGCCGGCCGTGCCCCCGGGCCCCAACCCGGCTCAGCCAGGGCCTGGCATAGTGAATGCAACCGTGTTTTAACCAGATTTGGTGGGGAGGTGCACCTGGTTATTCCCTGCGTGGAGGCCAAGGCCAGAGAGGACTGTGAGGGAGACCTTCCCCTTGAGTCACCAGGTTCAGAGAGGACCCCCTGGCTTTCAGAGGGGAGCCTGGGGGCGGCTGGATCCAATCCTAGTCCCAGACTTGGTCAAGGCTTTATGTCTGAAGGCGTCCGTCTGGCCAAGCAACCCTTCCTATCACTCAGCTAGGATCTCAGACTGTAGCGTGCTAGTAGTCCCTTCCCCAGGATCTGTTGCGGCAAGGAATCTCTGGAGAAGTAATCTTGGGAGGCGTCCCTACTCAAGGTAGCCCACCGCCGTGCAGGAGAGCTCAAGGGGCTCTAGGGCTGTTGACTGTTTCTGGGGGTAAGATGGCAGACCTCTAGTCATATTTGCATACTGACCACAGAACCGGCACTGCTCAAGTTTGCCCTTGGCTCTTGTGCTGTTGTCTGGCTCCCGCAAAGTACCTTGGAGCCCCAGATGCTGCCCTCACAACGAGGTGCACCCCTGGTGACCACCTCAGGTGGCTATCGCTTGGATCTCTAACCTGATCCTCCATCAAGGGAGAGTCTTCCTTACTCCAGGCTCTCTCTCTCCTGCTTCAAGGGCCTGGGGTTCCTGAGGGCCGGCCTTAGCCGTAAAGACTGAAGGAAAGGTGGCATTTAGTAGCTCTGCCTTCTCTGCCTCTTCTGTCCCCAGGGCACCCACCTCATTTGGCAGCGGGCCTGCCATTTTCCTTAGTCTTCCTCTTTCTACTGATGCACTTCAAGAAGCCCTTCTTATTGGCCTTGACATCCCTTGCCAGGTTAAATTCCAGGAGGCCCTAGTCTAAACTATTGCAGGCCTACATACGCTGGCAGGGGTCCTGTTCTTCTCTCAAGTGGCCAGTCCCTTTTTCTACATTCTGAACACTTTGTTCTTCCATGTGAATTTTTCCAGAAGCTTCTTGATCAACCATGCAGGTTTCCTGCCTCTTTTGCCTCATTTCTTTGTACTAGGCACGTACCTGTCTTTAGCTCACTTGTGAGGGAGCTTCCCCTTCCTTCTGGAGCCGTAGCCCATGGCATTCCTCCAAGGAGGTCTTTGGTTGAGGCACCATCCCTGGAGGTATTCAGAAGACCAGTTGACATGGTGCTCGGGAATATGGTTTAGTGTTGTCTTGGATTTTGGTTTTTATTTTTGTTTTGTTTGGTTTATAATTTTTTTTTAAATGAGAAATAGCACTGTAGACTCTTTGTTTCACAGAAGTGCTAAGAATTGGTTTTTTTGTAATACCTTACCCCTGAAATCAAGTTGATTGAATGTATCTTAAAGACTTCTCTTGCTAAGCGTCTCACTGAGGAAGAGGAGAGATTGTCAAATAGTCATTTGCCGAAGGACACGGTGCTATTTAATACCTGGATAGGAATCCCTGGCTCCTTCTTTAGCCTGTTTGGCATGGCAAATGGGAATAATAACCCAATTAAGAGTTATAGGCTCCACAACAAAGAACATGTGCGCACTCTGTTACTGTTCTGCCTGGACCTTTTGTAGGCACCTCAAGAACAAGAGGTAGTTTCTTCACAGTTGAGAGATTCTATAGCCCCTAGAGCCTTCAGTTATTTCCCATTTCTAAACATCTGATTTGTTTTGCTATTTCACTGAATTTCACTGAATTTTTTTTTGGAGTTGGAAGGGACCATAGAGATCATCTAGTCCAACTCCCCTGCCAAAGCAGGACCACCCAGAGCATGTCAGAGCATGCCACTCAGGACTGCATCCAGACGGGGCTTGAAAATCTCCAGAGAAGGGGACTCCACAACCTCCCTGGGCAGCCTCTTCCAGGGCTCTGTCACCCTCACTGTAAAGAAGTTCTTCCTCATATCTGAGTGGAACTTCCCATGTTCCAGCTTATGCCCGTTGCCCCTTGTCCTATCACTGGAAACCACTGAAAAGCATCTGGCTCCATCATCCTTCAACCCACCCTTTAGGAACTTGTAAACATAGATAAGGAAGAAGCAGGGAAAGTATGTTTGTATTTTTCTGGCAGCCATGAGGATGTGCTGGGCTGCTTCACCACTCCAAATTGGCTTTTCTGTTAAACTCAGATATGGCTCTTCATGGCAAGTCACCGCCTATAGGCTCAGCACAAATTTAGATTGAACTCAGATATTCAAGACCGAGAAATTTCACATCTGGGGCTTTACTGTGGAACTCTTCTCAATTTGGCTTTTTTAGTCTCTTCTCCAGACTATCTAAGCAGATGGGAGTGAAGGTCTGCTCATGCTTCCCATCCTAACAGAGATCCTAATTTTGACTGGCAAGTCGTATTTCCCCAAACAGAGGAGAAAACCTGAGAGAGCGCCTCTTTCCAAACCATTTCCGAAACCCAATTAACTTGCTGGAATAATCTCTAACGAGACTTGTTAGACACTCTAGTAGCTAAGCAAGGATACAGAGCAGGATTCTTGTTTTTGTGGAAAGGCTGCTGTGTGAGCAGTCACAAACAAGTTTTTGCCCGTGGAAAGCATCTTTTATAACTGAAAGAAAAACGTTTTAGCATTTCAAATAGCTAATGTTCTGAGATCAAGTGAAGTTCTTTGCTTTAGGAAGTGAAATGAAGCTGTTTGACGGGATATTTTATTAATCGGTTTTAAGTTTTAGCAGTTCAGTTTTACATTTCCATTAATGTTGGAGTATCATAGGAATTTGAGATAATATTATTGGGATTATCACATGCAAGTCACTAATAGCAGAGAAGATGTAAAAATTCATTACAGTCATTGAATTTTAGAGGGAAGTTAAGACCACCTAGTTATGTGTGATTTGTGTGTAGAAGTGTATAAGCTGAAATAGCTCAAAGCCTTTCATCTGCATTTTGTTGTGTTCCTGAGCCAGCAGGATTTCAGTCATTTCAAGCAGCTTCTGCTCCATCTTACACCACAGTAAATCCTGTGGAGCCACCTAAGATGGAAAACGGACTGGAAGCTAATTTGTCACATGCGGTGTATTAGGAATATTTTCCATTTCTTTAGTTAAGAACACAGAGAAAATGAACGAAGTCCCATATTTACTATTTGCTTAAGGCAAAATCGTGCAGTTAGCGGACGGATAGGTTGATGTGGAAGAAGGGGCAACTTGTGTTGCTATCTTTTTTGCAATCCCTGAATTAATGCTGAAATTAGGAAAGAAAGAGGAAAATATGTATACAGCTCCGAACATCCTCCTTAGCTGGGCTCTTACAGCTTCATTGACTTCTGTGGAGCTATGCCACTATTTCAGCAGCTGAACAATTACCCATCAGGGTGTACTAAAAGCACACACAAATATCTGGGATAACACCTAATAACATCATCATTTGCTTTGCTTGCTGAATTTAGTCCCTCGAAATTAAGTTATTGCTTGGGCATCGGTTCTCTTTCTTTTTATTAAGTTTCCTTACCGATACAAGGCTGGATTCAATAATTACAAATAAACCATTTACTCGCTGGGAAGCGTGTGCCCTGGTGTTGTGCAGTTTTTCCTCTCTAGCTCCAATGATATGAGCAACTGAAAGCAAGAACTTTATATATCCTATCTATTCATTGCTACCCTGATAGGTATCTGTGGGGAGCGTCTGCCTCCAGCTGACTTTGGGGAGTGGGAAAAATTTTCACCTAACACAGTGTGGCTTGTGAAAATGAGGTGAAGGAGGGGGAAAGTGTTTGTTTGGTTTTGTAATAAGTATGCTAAAAATATTTGTGACCTTTTTCTTTGTGGATTCTAGCCCTTTGTGCTTCGGAATACACACTTAAGAAGTAGTCACTGATTTTGAATGCCTAAATCAACCTTTTTGTTGGCTTTTTGTCTACAAAATGGGATAGCGTGTCCTCTTCTCCGGAGGTTAATAAACACTTGTGGAAAGCTTGTATTCCGTAATGCTGAGTGCCTGGAACAGTCTGTACAGAAACGAGCAATCTCTCTCTTCAGAGGCGGTTTTGAGTGGCGTGCAGTGAATACGGTGTGGATCAGGCGGTGGCCAGGCAGATGAAGTACTCTTCCATAGCTGCTGGCTGCGTGAACAGCCCTGGTGGCTTCTCCTTCTGGAACCACCCTGCCACCTGGAAATGAAAACCTGGATCGAGCGGCAGCGTAGAAGAGGGCTGAGCTGAAATGATGTGGGAAATACATTCCTAAAGGTCTCGGTTCTAATGCAGTGGCTCCTCTGTGGACTAGAGACTATTTCACGTGTTCTCCTGAGGTTTTGTTGCCTTTTCCTAGCTGCTGTGTGGAAGCCCAAAGAGCGAGGGAATGTGTGGAGAGTTGTTTACTAACCTGGATTTATGGAAGTGCATGCAGGAGCAAACAAACTCTGCTACTGGTGTATGTTTAAATTAACCCGGATTCCTGTAGTAGAGCCAAACGTAAGAAGTGAGTGATCCCATGTGGAGCTGTGCCAGCAGATGGGCAGGGATGGGACCTCTGGTGATGGAGAAAAGACTGATGTGGGGGCAGCAACATAACTCAGCTTCTCTCAGAATCACACAGTCAAGGCAAAGGTGAGAGAAGTGTTCCTACAAGTTTATAATAGTAGATTTTATGCAAAGCGTTACTCCAGTCTGCATTGAGTGGTCATATTTTCAATAAATGTCTCATCTGGGGGCAGAAGGCAGACTTCTGCTTTTATCTGTAGTAGTTGAGGAAATTAATGCAAAAGCATCCTTGCATTTAAAGGAAGATCAGTGGTGGGTGAAAGCAATGGAACATTTATTCTTTTATTCTGTTTATGTCAATGGCCAGTAACTCCAATTCAGATGGAAGAAACTTACTGTGAACTACTATATCTGTAAGTGCCAGACTCCTGTCAGCTTATAGTTAGCACCTCAGGTTTTCCATTTTTAGGAAAGAAAAGAACCATAGCAAACCTAAGAACAGTAGCAAATCCATATTATCCTACTATGCTTTAATGGTTAGCAAGGGCTAGGGAAAGGGGGTCCACAGCTTAATTATGCATTACACAAAAAAGGAATTTCCTTTTAGCTGTTTTTTTTTTTCCCCTGAATTCCACAGAATTTATTAAATAAATAGCTATATGCCTGCATTGTACCATTCATTGCCTGTCCTCTTGTTTCCTCTCTAAACCCTCACTACAAGAAGGACATTGAAATGCTGGAGTGTGTCCAGAGGAGAGCCACCAAGCTGGTGAGGGGTCTGGAGAACAAGTCCTACGAGGAGAGGCTGAGGGAACTGGGCATGTTTAGTTTGGAGAAGAGGAGGCTGAGGGGAGACCTCC
>JAOQGM010000039.1:468942-485070 GCA_027564225.1 Gallinago stenura | reverse complement strand
GTGTCCCTGTGACTGCAGGGGGGCCGGACTAGATGGCCTTTGGAGGTCCCTTCTGGCCCAGATGATTCTATGATAAAGTCCCTCAGGACCACTACTCTCTAAAACTCACCAGTCCCTTGGAAACGTTTACACACTGCCTTCTCAGCATGTATTCTTCTCTTTGTCCTGATGTTTTCTTGAAGCTCCTTCTCCACCCAAGACTATGTATATCCTAGAACCCATTCCTACAAACCCACAGCAGAGGTTCCCTTATAACATCACCACCTCCCTCTGTTCAGGTGAAAACTAGAAAACACTGAAACCAACCATAAAATAATAATGAAATTAATTGTGGAAAAACCTCCCTGAAAAAGAAAAATATTGACAACAGAACCCTCCCTTTCAGTCTAAATATCTTTTCTCAGAAGAAGCCAGGAGTTGACTCAATTGTGGTGCATATGTATTTATCCATGTTCCTGCTAAGAAAATGTTCTTTCCTATATCGGGCAAGGAAGTTCTGAGATCTGCTTGGTGGAAGTTCAGACTAGAAATTCGGGACACTGGGAAGCAATCTCACAAGAAATACGGTTTTAACTTGATACAGAGGATATAATTCCATGTTGCAGACACTCCATGGCTTGAACTCCCTAAATTATGAGTAGCTGCTTTTCTAAAAAATTATCCTCTCCTAAAAGAGTCAATGAAAAGGGACAAAATCTGCATCTTGTGTCCTACAGCAACCCTGTTTAGAAGCCAAGAATATTGTTACAATAGTCTGAACTCTTCACATCAAAATCAAACCCAATTTTCCCCTGGTATCCTCCAGAATAGGAATATTGCCATGGAGACTTAATACAAAAATAGTAATAGTAATACTAATTAACAGGCATTAAGTCTTTCCATCACAAGACATTCAGAATCTGCCACATTAACTGTTAAAACCAGTTCAAAATGCATTTATTAAGAAAATGTTATTTTTAAAGCTAAAGTTTCCGTTCAGATTCAGTGATTTAGTCAGACTGTAACAAAGTGTGTTGCCCAACTACGAATAAAGACAAGAGCATTATCTCCACAAAGTTGAGGTGTCTGGGGAGTTGTTTTTGACAGATTTCTAGGAAGATATCCATGCTCAGCCCATTAAATGGCCCTGTGCCACCAAATTATCCTGTAATGGGCAGCTCTGCACGCCCCACTGCCTCGGCACACTCTGCTCCAGAGGCAAAGTGAGCCTGCACAGGCACTGTTGGTACCAGACAGGGATGGTGGAGGTGGTTCCACGAACGCTGTGGAGACCCTGGTGGGCTTCCATTCGCCTAGTGGGGCTTTTTTGGTACATGGGTTTCAATCTGTGATCCTGAAGTTGTGGCTGAATCTCTGAATCTCTACACATCCCTGCTGTAGATGTGTGGATGAGGGATGCCCCTTTCCCACCAGTTTGGTGTCATTTTGGTGTCAAACTGCCTGAAACACAGAGGCTGGAGGACAAGGCACCTCATACGGCATTTTTTTCATCACCTGGGGTTCTGCTCCCCTCTCAGCTGACACGCACAGGCTTCTGTGACTGCCAGCAAAGGAGGGCTGACACCTCCAAACTTCATTTTTCAAATTGCACAATGGCAGTCTGAGATGGAGAGTTTCTGATATCTGAACAGTTCAGTGACAAAATTACATGAGATATAAAATAGCTAAGCTCAGATATTGATAAAGCTTTGAAACAGTAGTAGGTGCAAGTCATTTATTCTTTATATCCTGACATAATACAAGAATTGTTGAATTAGGAAAAAAAAAGCTCTGATTTACAGAAAGCTACATTTATGGCAAGTTTAAATCAATAGGTTTTGTTAGTGTGCAAAAATATAAATCTAGATGGAGTTAAATTAAGTCCAGGTTCTGTCAGCAGTTATGGGATTACACTTTGGTGTAAGGATATCACATTCACAGTAGCTCTCTGTGTCATTTTCATGGAGAGCTAATCTTTTAAATTAATTTCTTTGTGCAATTTTCATGCTCTCCTTTAAAAACACTCTTCCACTTCATTGTATTTAATGGAAACAGACAGCAAGGCCTATTTCTCATCGTACGCCCCTGTGTGCATGTGTATATAATGAAGATATTTCATTATGAAAGAGCAGCTGGAGCAGGTAGGACAGCTGTGGAGCCCTCGGAAGTGTGTGGTACCAAACTCGGGTGATGGAATAGGGTAACTGCCTGCTATAGGACACCTTGTACCTTATAGGATTCTATATGGCACTGTGCCTGCCTGTTGCTGTACTGTACACTTCACAAATGCTCATTCCCAAGGGCAGCTGTAGGGCTGGGAGGGAGAAATGTGAGCCCTTATCCCCCTGTCACCCATCCCTTCCTCTGCACGAGCAGGAATAAACTAAAATAAACCTCAGCCATCGGCCCTACAGGCTTAAAAAAGCGTCCAGTGCCAAACTTTCTTCACGCTTTTTTTTGCCCCGATGCATTTTTGTCTCTGCTGAGTTTGTGCAGCTGCTTTTTGAACCCATGAAAACTGTGGGCATCAGAACACCCAGCGTGAGGAGTCCCCGGGGAGGACTCTTTGCACATCCCATTTCCCTGGCTCTGATACAGCTTCCCACTGCCTGGGTTTGACGTGTCCTTTAAGTTTAAATGTCCTCCCAAGTTTAATATGGATCTTTTGATCAGGTATTAGAATGTCACTTAAAAGTCAAAGAAAAAATGAATTTGTTGAAAGAAAAATAAATTGGCTTTATTTGTTCCACACAGCATGCAATATTTTCTCAAATTTTCTGTGTTGAGAAGAGCACGCACAAGATCTTTCCCAAGTCTGACAAGGTTGGTTAAAATTTTGCAATATTGTACAATAATAATCTAATATCCAGTGAGCTCCTCGCTCCCTGCGATTACTAAGATTATTCAGTGCAATTAATGCATTTGTCATTTTCACGAGATCTTCTTTTGAGCCTTAGAATGTTGGGACACCAGGACAACATTTTTTTACATATAGAAAGTTTATGAGCAATTGGATAAGGTTTGTTTTGTTTTGTTTTCCTTTTCACAGCTTATCAGCTGTAATCCATAAATGCTTTATGGCAATAAATGTATTACTGCTGAAAAAGGTTGGAGGAGATTTGATTTTTTATTTTTTTTTTAAAAAGCTCAGTATACACGAATGAAAAATACAATATATCTGTCTGTAATATAAACTTCACCAGATGTGAAAAGTCACTTTTGCTCAGGCAAGCTAGAAATGTAGTTTCTTTTCATAAGTGTGCATTCCTTGCTGAGGAAGTTTGCTGCAAAACTTAAAAAACACCTGGAAAACCAATAGGCAGACTTTTGGAAGAAAATCTTGTGGGTCTTACACAAATCTTTAATTTCTGAGGGAATTTTTGCCCAAATGATAACTGTGTGCTTCTTTTGCTTTCTTTTAATTGATACAAATGGAACTATGGATTCATTTAGAGTCGGATCAGACTAGAGGTTACAGAATTTATCCTTAATACTTTAGAAACTGAGTGTTTCTAAAAATAGGAATAATTTTCTGTTTGCTCCAGAGGCTATGGGAAGGACGGAGAGGAACACGTTTCCTATTTTCTTGCAGTACTTTTTCAGTTCAAGGAGAGCTGGGGTCTTACTGATCTGTTGGATAATATCACTTTCTTCATGGCAGCCGACAGAAAAGTAAGGGTGAGTAACTTTTATTTACTCAACTCCTTCACATTCTGTCTCCCAGCAGAGACACATCTGAATGTAGGGAGGAAGAAGGAATCATTCTCCTGAATGCCACGTTCTTGAATGGGGATAGAAGCCATTGACTTGTTTTAATTAACGCTAATGCTCAATTAAATCAAGTAAACGTTAAGTTGCATGAATTATAACCTTCAATTACCAAATTATTTTTTAAGGCAGCTTGTCAGGCTGCCTGCAGATACACGCCTGTGGGGGAGAAGATCCCACCCCGGGGGCAAAGGGAGCCTTTTGGGTGGATTCTCCCGGTGACAGCCCGGCAGCAGCGACATCGCAGCGTCCAGGAGGGTCGGGAAGAGCCCGCCGAGCATCCTGCCCTGCTGCTACCCACAAGATAAAGTGCTACATAGTTTTATGCTTGTTGATTTAATTTACTTCCAATTTAGGTGTCATGATAAAAGATGACAGATTTGCCCTGTCAATCAGATTAAGAAGAGAATAGCAAAGCTAATTTGGCTTATCATCAAGAGAATAAATCTTGTTGGAAGGGTGTTGCAGTGTTTTCTTATTTGTAACAGCTTTCTCTTCCAGGAGGGTCTCAGACAGTGCATCACGAAGGCAGCTCTGGGCTTGTATTGAGACTGTCTGTCTGTCCTGTCAGGACCAAAATCTTACTCCAATCTCTTCTCCTTTGTGTGTTTCTTTGAGTGAGCAGATAGGGGAGATGCTGCCTCTGTTACTGCGCTGTGTACTGTACTGTACTGTACTGTGATGTCAAAAGCTGATATTAAGGACAACTTCAAGAAGCCAAAGTGTTTTCTCACAGTTGGTGTAACTTTCCCCCTGTAACTCATTTTTAGTTGACATAAATCCATTTGCTCAGCCCCAGTCAGTGCCCTCTGGCTGCAGAGCAGTTACCAGCCTTCGGCTGTGGTGGCTTTGGAGGAACATCTCCTGAATGGAAGCAGCCCCAGAAGACAAAGGCAGCAGTTGATACCAACAGATTTTCATTCCCATTTCTGTTTTTAGGGCTTCTCCCCAGCTCTTCTTCTTCCTTTTCTCTTTCCTTTCCAGCCGTATCCCCTCCTTTCTTCCATCTAGAAGTGAAATTAGATTTATTTTACTCATCTTCAGAAGCTCTATACGAATGCTGGTTTTACTTAAGAACCAGTAGGTCCCAAGGAGTGAAAGCAGGAGCAGAAAAAAATCCCCCCCTGCTGTTCATAAGCCATCCCTGCCCGCCTCATTGTGCCTGCAGGTCACTCCTACCCACCACCCGCCGCTGCTGCTGTCACCAGGTTTAGCTACGACCCGACACACGATATTTGGGGTGTCAGCACATCCGCGAGGATTAGCTGACCTCGGAGACAGCCGAGTGACTGTCGGGCTGTCAGATCCGACACGGCTATCACCAGAAGGCTGTCTGTCATTACCAGAACCCAGCAGGGCTAATGATGGGTAACAGTTCGCTGCTTCTCACATTGCACCTCGAGGAATCTCCTTTCCCCTGCAAGGAAGGCATCACCTCCCTGCTGGGAAAGATGCTCTGGAGACAGGGAGGCTGCTTCAGAGGGCAAGACTCAGCCCAAGTGATGGAGATCCCCCCTGGAGATCTCCCGTACGCCACTGAGAGGGGCGTGAGGTGCCGGGAGCTACCGCTCTTCAGGGCGAGAGCCTTTGTCAGGTGTGGGTACTGACATGTCCTTTCAGGGATAAACTCTGCAAATAATTGAAATTTTCATTTAGAAGATGAACCAAAACTCACAGGTAGGAGAAAAAGATGCCTAACAAGGAGCAGGGAATAAACATGGCTCACTTATTAATGAAAATAAAAGCCAGAACCACTTCATGGCATGTTCTGAACAAGGGATTCAAAATTTCAATCGAAGATAACAATTTTCCATAAAAATACTTGTAAAAAGTAATGATTACATTAAGAATTTGAAATTTAACGAAAATAATGCCTGTCTTAGTAATAAAATAAAACCAGAATTCTGCCTAAACTAACAAACTTCACCTTTTTAAGTGAGGAAACTAGTTATCTGCGAAAAAATATACTCTGTGGGAGGTGTCCCTGCCCGTGGCAAGGGGCTGGAACTAGAGAAGCTTTAAAGGTCCCTTCCAAGCCAAACCAATCTATGATTCTATGAATTCAGAGCCTTTCTGGGGGGGAAGGAGACTAAGTTTGTTTTTTTAAAGGTCACTGTCTTGCAAAAATTTTCCATTTGAATACCAAATATAAATAAAGCACCTTTGCTGGCTCGTTTGGTGCTGATGAGAGGCCAGCTCCAGGCTCTGTGACACCACGGTGCTGGAGCCCTCTCTTTTCCCCAGGCCACCTGGGGTGCTTTGGGGTAGAGCCTTCAATTTTTGGGCTCAATTTCCCTTTGTTTCACTTCTTGGGACTATCTGATGCACCCTGACCACTCTCCTCTCACAGTAGCATGCCACCCTGCACAAGCCACAGCATTCCCTGGGCATGTGAGGAGATGGGTTCACCATGAGCTTGGGGTATGGACTTGGCCAAGTGGGCAGCAGAATAAAGTCCAGGTCCGGGTGGCACCTTTGGGTTCTGTAGCACAAATGATATAACGCAACATAAAAGCAAATACATCAACCAAATGAATTATCAAATTCTCACACTACACCTTGTCAGATGAGGATTTATGCTATTTTTTTTCCCCACTGAAGGGTTATCAATCAGGCAGCTTTACTGCTGTGCCTGGCGTGTGGGATTACTCGGCATCTATTTATCTTGTCCTTGTCCAGGGGACAGGAGGTACCTGCAGAGGTGATGCACGCTCACTCCTGATCTGGCAAGATGCCCTGCTTTATTTCACGCCAGGCTGTGGAAGCACTCCTTTCCATCAAAAAACAAAAGCCTCCAGAAATGACAGGTTGTGATAAAGGTGTGTTCCTGCCAGCAGAGCTTTTCAGGGAAGCACAGAAATCGGGGAAAAAGAAATCGGTCCCTCATTCCACTCGGGGCCATCCCTGGGCAGGATCCCTGCTCCATCACCGGAGCCATGCTCCATCCCGGGGCCGGGGACTGTCCCGCAGCGGGGACCTAAGAGCCCTTGTCACAGAGCACAGCCCCTTTGGCTGCTGTTGCCAAAATAATGCCCCTGCCTCTGCCAGGTGAGTGTCAGTGCTGTTCCCCTGTCTGCCAGCACGGAGAGGTACTGGGCTTTGGGTAATTTCTAAATAGGTCACGAGTTTCTTACAGGCAAAAGCAGAGTCAGCTCTTGTTATCTGCTCTGTTTTTACATAAACCTGACAGGCTGATGATGAGAAATCCCAGTTCCTGGAGTGTCCCTCATGCCGCAGTGGTGTGTGTGTGTGTCAGAGTATGTGTGCCAGCCTCGTCAGGGCGTGAGGGTGGTGAAAATGCAGAAGCCCTTGCTCCTGGCCGAGCACTGACCTTTGGTGCAGACTTTTCACCTGGGAAAAACCCCGTCTCTCACCCCCCCTGCCCAGGTCTTTACAAAGACTTCCCAGGCTGTTTCCACTGGGAAAGGTCTGGCAGCCTTGGTGTGGCTCATTCTCCCTGCTCCTCGGGGAGCTCTGCCCAAGTCATCTGCTGTCAGAAAGCACGCTCACACTGAAACACTTAATGATTTTTAATGTCCCTGAAATTTCAGTTGGGGTTGGAGGGGAGAACCTGAGGCTCTCCCCTCTCCTGGGGCTGCCCAGTTCATCCCAGTGG
The DNA here is from genome assembly GCA_027564225.1 of Gallinago stenura. Taxonomy (NCBI): domain Eukaryota; kingdom Metazoa; phylum Chordata; class Aves; order Charadriiformes; family Scolopacidae; genus Gallinago; species Gallinago stenura. Next base: position 477,707 of record JAOQGM010000039.1, on the reverse strand, counting down.
TACCCAGGCACTGCTCAGCCACAGCATCCCAAAGGCAGGTCTCTCAGGATTAGGTGCTTAGACCTTTGATGAACTGAATCTACAGGACTTGGAACAAAGACTTCTTGAGATGTAATTGCAGTTCTAGAGTGAAAACCACTCTTTGCTCACCAATGAGAAAAATGTATGTATTAACATTGCACAGAACCACTGCTCAGGGCCAGACCCTTATCACAGAATCACAGAATGATTTGGGGTTGGAAGGAACCTCTGGAGATCACCCAGTCCAACCTCCTGCCAGAGCAGGGTCACCAGGAGCAGGTCCCACAGGAACGTGTCCAGGTGGGTTGGAATGTCTCCAGAGAAGGAGACTCCACCACCTCCCTGGGCAGCCTCTGCCAGGCACCCTGTGCTAGAGCTGCCACCAGACATCAGAATATATATTTTTGAGTCTTTTCAGCAAAACAATTATAAACAAAAATTCAAGGAGTCTCAAGCTTTAACATCCTATGTATTTGGATATATGTGTGTATAAATATTTGTACACACACAAGTATCTTTGCCTGCTTTGCTGGAGGAAGATAAAATGTCAGTAAAACTAATAAGAGTAATGGACTTGCCAGCCCCGCTGAGCTGAGCTGCGTAGATGTCTGTCCGCCCAAAAGAGGATGAAATGGAACAGAAGTGCTGACAGACAAAGGTGGAATACATTTAAAATCCGTCTTGCTTTACCGTTTCCCAGTCTGTTGCTGTACTTGTTGTAAATGATTTACATTATGAAAATTTATTCTGGTTATACTTGTAGTTCTAGTCTTTCTCACCTCCCAGTTTGCATCTCCCCCGCCGGGGCGGCAGCGCCATGATCAGGAGAAACACGTTGCTGCTGGGTGAACCATTCTCCTCTGGTGAGAAACGGATCATGAAAACACGAGTTCAAATCAGTTTTATGACTCCCTCACTCCACTTTTTTCTCCTTTAGGTGAAGGGAAGTTTGTGAATCCTCAAGACTTTTGCTATATAAACTATATAAACATTCTCAGGATGTTAGAAAGTACCCAGAGCTGCTGTTTAAGTTGGTGGTTTCATGACCTTTGCCTCAATGACAGTGTTATCTGACTCGTATAATTTTCATTAAATACTCGCTTCATTACTCTGTAAAAAAGATTCATATCAAACTGATTAATTTTAATATTATCTAAATCTTGAAAACAGACTCTGAAATAACTACCAACTAATTATTTTTGTTTTTTAAATAAAGCTTATTTAGCTGACAACGATTAAAAAAAAAATCAGCCCAGTATCTACAGAACGTAGAAAATGCTAAAGTAATTTATTTTATAAACTTATCAAGCATATCTGGTCTCAGTACACAGTGCTAGTCCTCTTACTAAAATTCAGATAGTGCCTCTTCTGCAGCTGAGTAACAGTGCAAATAGGTTTTATAATGGAAATCAGGCAATATTAAATATAATAATGAATTATAAAATTAAGAAAATTCTATTAGAGCTCATTTCCATTAGTTGTTTCATTTGTAGGAACTGGCTTATAAGAATAAATGCATTTTTCCTGTTTTGTGGGGCAAAGATATGCTAAACAAGGCAAGCCAGTTGGGAAAAGGGGTCCAGGATGAGCTATAGGAAAGGAAAATTCCTTCAACACCTTGAGTCGGTCTTCTCAGCATTGGAGTGTCTCTGGAATCCCACAAAAAAAAGAGAAACTTTTGTATGCAAAGGAATGGCCAGCTCTCACAGGGAACAACTGGAGACCTGAACCTGGAGACTGCCAACAGGGAATGGTTGTACCAAAGTCAGTTTTCTCGAGCTGGCTGCTGAGTAACAGGCTCCAAGGTGGTATTTCTGTGTTTTATTAACATTTCTACAGTGTGTGTCACAATTTCAGTGGAGCGGACTGGAGGTGCACCCAGCCCCTGCCCGTGGTGGGGAGGTGGTCCATGCCTGTGGCCCCTTTCGCGAGTGCTCACTGGTGCTGAACGGGTGTTCTCCAGGCCTGGGGGCTGCTTCTCCAGCTCAGCCCTCCCAGGCAAAGCCAGAGAGAGGCAAGACACGGTATAATGTTGGCAACAACCCCACATGGAGCAGGGGGTGGATGAGAAGATGGCTGAAGGTCCATTCCCACCAACATCTGTTGGAGCAGGGCCAGAGGAAGCCATGGAGATGCTGGGAGGGCTGGAGCCCCTCTGCTGGGAGGGGGGGCTGAGAGAGCTGGGGGGTTCAGCCTGGAGAAGAGAAGGCTCCGGGGAGACCTTCGAGCCCCTTCCAGTCCCTCAAAGGGCTCCAGGAGAGATGGGGAGGGACTCTGGATCAGGGAAGGGAGCCCTGGGATGAGGGGGAAGGGTTTGACCCTGCAAGAGGGGAGATGGAGCTGAGCTGTGGGGAAGAACTCGTTTGGTGTGAGGGTGGTGAGAGCCTGGCCCAGGTTGGCCAGAGAAGCTGCCGTAACACCCCTCCATGGTGACTGCTGTCCCTGGACAGGCTGGGAGCACACAGCTTTTCCTATTAAAATTCTGCTCAGCCTTCACCCGGAGCTGAAGCAAAGCATCTGAGAAGCTGCTGCTCCGCAGCCGTGTGAGCTTCCCCCACGCTCCGCGGGCGCTCGGCACTTATTTATAGATGATCCTGTAACAAGGGGGTGTGTGGGGACACATTCGTAAAAATAAAAAAAAAAATAAAAAAAAAAAGAGTCTGTGAAAATTTGATTGCAACCCTAAGAAGGATTTATTTGTCACAAGAGTCAATAATGCTTGATTTTTCTGTTTGTTCAAGCATCAAGAGCTGTGGTATCTATGCAGCCTTATGATTAATGAAAAAAGACTTCCAAAGAAAATGAGAACTTTCTATGGATAATTTGGATTAGATATAAAAATTATTAGTTTTATTTACTTTAATAGAGATATCTAATTTCACTGCTACCTAATGTTTAATATTGCTTCTCCCTGCCTTAGTTCTTTTAATAGCTTTCCACAGTCCTGAAAAAGAAATAAATAAAGGAAAAGAGACAAAGGAATGCAAAGTAAAACAAAAACCGAGGCTGTTCAGTCAGGCAAGGAAAAAGCTATCTAAAATCCCCCGAATAAGGTCAAGCAAAATGAATCATATCTTCTTCATTCAAGAAATGAATTTTGCTTCAGGCACTAAAATCTAGAGCTGTCTTCAAATGTTTAAGACATACTTACTATTTTTCATGCTAAATCTGTCCTATTTTTGAGAGGTCTGATTGCAATTTCAGGGCACATGTATTATTAACAGAGGTTTTCTTTGTAATTCTACCTGTTCTTTAATTTCCTTACAGGGCAGAGGTACCGGGTAGGGGCTGTCTGATGCCTGCAGGTCACCAGAAAGGCTCATGCCAACAGCTAAGAAGTCTCTGATCTTGCAGTTTTTTGAGACCAACCTGGGCAAATTCCTGAGCAGCCTGGTATAAATCCAGCATCGATCTCCCTCTGAGCAGGAGCTCGGGCTGTGGGCATCCTGGGATCCTTTCCAGCCTGAATGAGCTGGAGTGGATGGTTCTACAACTACATAAATGTCCTTTAACTGCTATAGGATTTTGGTTAGATGTGTTTTTTTTTTTTTTTTTGCCAGAAAGAAAGGAAACCTCAAAACCTTTGGATTAATTGCAAGCCTACTAGTAAAAAAAATAAAAAAAATAAAAAATTAACCCTTCACCCACTTCTCAGTAGCCTCTCAAATAGGTGCTTTGGTACTGTTGGGTTTTTTGCTGAAAATGAAACAAACTCCTCTTTGTTCGGGTGCTGTTTGCTGGTTTAACTGAGCCTGCCCAGGCGGGCTGGTGACACACGGGGGGTCCCTGTCACCCTCCCTCTGGTGCCAAGAGCCCTGGGGCTCAGAAGTGAGGGGAGAGGGCTGGGCATCTGCTGGGTGCCCCCACGCTGTGGCGATGCCCAGGAGGGAGAGAGCAGGTTGCCTCCTCTGAGGGTTATATTTCCCATTACAGACCCCCACCCTGCGCTCCTTGAGGAGGGTTTGGGGCTGTCCCAGCTCCATCCAACCCTCCCACACTGCAGCAGATCCATTATTCTAGGGAACTCAGCTCTGCTTTTTCACACTTCCATCCCAAGGAAACCACACTTTATTTCCCAGATGAATTTGTGCAATATTGGCTCCCAGCAGCTGGGCTTTGTGAAGCCTTTTTACACAAGACTGCCAGATCTCTTCTCTGTGCCCTTCTCCTGGCTGTCTGCTCAGATTATGGTGGACGTGTGTTAAAAGAGCTCCCGGAGTGTCATGTCATAGTTCAGGTTTTGCCCCAGGTTTATTTCTGGGGTTTCTCTGAGGTTTCAGACACCTGGAAGTTCAACTTTTTCTGCATTAAAAAACCCAGGGTTTATTTCAGTTTTCCCCGCTGGATGCCACAATCACCAAAGGCTGTGGTGGCTCCATGTGACGGGTCTATGAGGTTTTTTTCCATGAGGTGCTCCACAAGGCTCATTCCTAGTGCTCTGCTCCTGCTTCTCTGCATCAGCCATCTCAGAATCGCAGAAAAGCAGGAGTTGGAAGGGACCTTTGGAGATCATTGGTCCAACCCCCTGTCACAGCAGATGGCAGACTGTCTCCAGCGGCATCTCCTCCGCTCGGCTCCAAGCCACAGTGCTGCATCCCACGGTCCCCTCCACGCTGAAGGGAACAGCTTCCAGCACTGACCCTGAAAATTAGAGCTCTCCTCCCGGTTCAGTGCCGTTGAAGTGAAGAGAAGTGCAGTACATCGCCTCAGCTTTCATCCCGTTTGTCATACTCTTGACAGCCTTCCTCCCTTAAGTGCTGGTTCGAAGCAGCAGATATTGGTGATACCACAGAAATATTATCTCGGTGGTTATCTCCCCTTACTTCTTCATCAAGCCATCTCAGGGAGTCAGGTGAGGCTGGGAGAGGGGCTTTTACCTCCCTGGCCCCAGCCACAGGAGAACTCACTATTCGGGGAGAGCTGCCCAAATCTGCTGGATCCATCCCGTGTCCTGCAGGATGAACCAAGCTGAGCCTGAGGTCACCTGGGGTGAGATGGACCAGTGGATGGCATGGGAATAGTAGCCCCTGGGCACTTGAAATGGCCAATGAGCTTTTGTGACCAGTCACTCAAGAGCAGCTTCAGCAAAGAATCAGCAGTGCATCTCCACAACTCTAATTAGCCCTGCTCAGCGTGCTGGCCATATTGCCTCCTCTCTGCTCCCCAGCTGCTTTTCTGTCTCAGGCCCACTCTGCAGGCACTCTCTATCAGCCTGCTACTTCTTCAGCAGGTTCAGGAGTGACCCACCTGGCCCATCCCAAAACAAATAAAAGGAAAAATCCCAAACACCCAGAAAACACACGCAAAGCAAGCTGAGGGATCCACGTGTGTCCACAGAGGGTCCCTACCCCAGACCCGTGTCCCTTGGAGCTGGCAGGGGGTGGAAGGCTGGCATCGCCATCCATCCACGGATGACTCCAGGTGGAGCTGGAGCTTTGAACCTTTCAGTGCCAGGGCTGGCTTCCCCACCACCTCAGCAGTGCAGTAGGAGGAAGGTGGATGGGGGAATTCCTGGGAGTCTGACAACTCTCCATCCTCCTGCTCATCCCCACTGCCGTGCCAGCCCGGAGGGCCTGGGCCTGGCCGGGTCCCACACCGCTGTCTCTCCCGGGTGGCAGGAAAGCCCACGGCTGCTTGGGGGATGCCAAAACTCAGCATCCATTCCCAGCTTCAACCTTTCTCATTCCTGTCTGAACTGCTTGTGTGTGGGTGGATTTATCACTCCAGGAAGGTTGATGCTCTTTTTCTTTCTTACGCAATCCTTTCCGTAATAACATATCTCTGGGCAGCACCAGAGCAGCTAATGAGCTCTTTACCAACCCTGCACTGTGTTTTATTTGCAAACAAACAAAGATAAGTAGAGCGGTGAGTGGCAGGAGCAGAAGGGAAGGGAGAAGGGGGAAGAACATTGTGATGAGAAGGTGGGTGTCTGTCTCGCAGAGCCGAGGAGCCAGGACTCACCCGCTCAGCCCGTGGGCTGCTGGTTGTCTACCCAAGGAGTCCCCCACCACCCTCCACGTGTTCTTCTTGCCCTGCGTGGTGATGGCTGAGCTGAGGGTGTGTTTGCACAGGCAGCTGCCATAGCAGAGAGGTGACCCCAGGAGGGAGGATGAGGTTCTGGAGATGGTGGTTCTCCTCAGCATGACTCAGTGAGCGTGAAAAGCAATGGTAGCCTTGTCCAGCGCACTACACCTCCAGAGGGGTCTCCAGGGCTCTGGATGTCCATCTTTGCCACAAGAAGGTCCTCAGCTATATTTACAACCTGCAGGTTCCAGCAGGGAGTGTTCAGGGGCAGAAGGGGGCAGCAGGGCTTGACCAGTTCTGGAAAGAAAAGGGAAAAAAAACAATTATAGGGTTGAAGAATATTCCAATATTTTCAAGACAGTCCTGTCAAGCAAAGAAATATTTTGGGAGGTTGACTTTCTGTGGAGGTATGTGTGAACTGGTGGTGAAGAAAGAGCGAGCTGTAAGAGAAGTGAGAAGTCCTCCGACTTTAGGGCAGGCGTTGGAAGGGATGGTTACAGGTTAATTCATTTAAGCCTCCAGAGCACTTTTGTTCTTCCTCTTCTGTCTCATAAACCATTATAAAGGCTTGCTTTAATGGCCTCTTTTCTTTAGCAGTCACAAACAAATATCAAGTCAAAGGATGAGTTATTTTTTTTAAAATTGCCTATCTCATCCTACCCGAGTATAACGCAATATATCTTAATCAAAACCACTTCTTACTCTTTACTTTGGGATTTATTTTTTTCTCAGTTTGGTTGCTTTTGCTCTTTTTGGTGGGCTGAGATGGAAACTTTATTATGTGTGAGTACAGCTTGCCATAATTCACTTCATTTCTAATGGAAAATCACCCCTGCAATTGAAAATCTTTAAGGAAGAAGCTTTCCCAAGGAGTCCTGAGCCCTCTTTTAACAAGGTGCCTTTTTTGGGGATAAGTTTCCAGCTTTCACAGGTAGTTCTTGCACTGGGGTTTTGCCATAAGAAGTCCTCACAGAAAAGATACATATTTTTCAAACATAACTCTGGGACTTTTTATAGGTGCCTTTGATGTATGTCATGAACAGTACACATTTTTAACCATTTAATAGGAATTTGAAATGCAAATTTTGCGTTTCCAGTTCCTAATCAAATATTTGTTCTTTCTGTAAATTTGATGTAGACGTTTGTTCTGACAGATTTCATTTCAGTTCCAGCACACGCTTTATGTGGATTTTTTTTTTTTTTAGTGATATGTTTAAAATAAAATCATCCACATGAACCAAACCAAACACCCTTAATGCCATGGAGAGGAATTGCCAGTGTCATTCTCATGACTTATGTCTGTTAATTTATTTTGAGAGCCTCCTTAACACCATCATTTTCTTGGAGTTAAGTGAACTTGGGAGAAAAACGCAGGAGCGGAGGGGGAGAAATATTCTCCTTTTGTTTGCCGCCTACCGCTTCCCCCACTGCGAGACAAGCTGCCCGTCTTTCTGCTCGGAGGGATAAGGCTCAAATGAGCTGGAAAACAGCTCAATCTGGCCAAGCGAGGCTCCACCGACGCGACTCAGCTCTCGGTGGGTACCCAGCTGGTGTGGCCCGTCCCTCCAGCATCTCCCCGTCAGCAGAGGGGACTGCGGAGGGTCGAGTCAGGAGGGAGGTCAGGTCCAGCAGTGAGATTGTCCCTGGCCATGCTCTGCTGGCACCGGGCTGTGTCCAGACCTGCCACCGCAGCTGGGGACAGCGGGGACCGGGGGGTCACTGGAGTCAGAGATGGGGAGGTGATGTCTGGGTCAGCGCCAGCGCCTGGTGGGTTAATCCCACCCCACCGCTTTCATACTTAATGGGCTGTGTGGGCTGCACCAAAAATAGACCCAAACAGCTTTTCTCCACCCTCCGCAGCCAGCCCTGCCACTGGGGAACATCAGGAAGGTGGCCCTGAGGGAGGGCAGGCAGTGATCCCTCCTGGATAGGGGGACGTTTCCCTTCCTTCAGCAGCACAGGGGAGCTCTGCTCTCCTCCTGCGACCCTAAAGGGCACCCGTGGAACTCAAACAATCCGGGAGGGCAGGGAGCTCTGCAGGTCCAGGCACCGGCTGGGAGCAGGGTCAGCTCAGAGCAGGCTGGAGATGCTTTGTGGGGTCAGAGCAGTATTTAGCACTTAAGTCTTCCTTCATCTCCCTTTATGTGATGCCCACACGGGCATGGTTTCGTTCAGGCATCCTTTCAGGCAGTGAGAGGAGGGATGTCCTTCTCCTCTGGCCCTGGAAAGCCCCGTTCCCTCCCACGCCGACTCCTCGGGGACAAGGCAGAGCTCCTGTAGCTGTGGCTGCGGCCGGGGCCATAATTCATCCCCGTAACTGCCCAGCCCGGGAGCTTTCTGCACGGCAGCGAGGCCACGCCGGGCACCGCAGGGAGGCAGATGGATGGCCTCAGCCTCAAATAGCTTTCAGACAGCAAATAGGCTATTTCCATCTCTCCTGACATGAAGGTCAGCGAGAGGCCAAGGCACAGCTCACGAGAGAGAGCAGCCAGGCACGCACAGGGGGAACTGCCCAGCCCAGCTCGCTGTCCCCAGACGGCGATGTCCACCATTCGCTTCCCAAGGGATCACAACTTAGAATAGAATCATAGAATCATAGAATCATCTGGGCCAGAAGGGACCTCCAAAGGCCATCTAGTCCGTCCCCCCTGCAGTCACAGGGACACCCCCAACTAGACCAGGTTGCCCAGGGCCTCGTCGAGCCTCCCCTTGAATGTCTC
>JAOQGM010000039.1:452487-466278 GCA_027564225.1 Gallinago stenura | reverse complement strand
TTCCCTGGAGACATTCAAGGTGAGGCTGGAGGAGGCCCTGGGCAACCTGGTCTAGTTGGGGGTGTCCCTGTGACTGCGGAGGGGGTCGGACTAGATGGCCTTTGGAGGTCCCTTCTGGCCCAGATGATTCTATGATTCTATGATTCTGTGAACTCTTGTACCTGTATTTCCCCCTAGATCTCGTGAACCTACAGCTCAGGTAATCTTGCATCTCTGAGCTGTCCAAAAAACTTTTTTTTTTTTTTTAATTTTCTTCAGGAGACTGAATCCTTCAGGTGACTTCTGCAGTCATTTGTGTTGGTAGGAGTGAGTTCCAGTAGGAAAGCCATTTTCTGCTCAGTGCACAGGCCAGATGTGGCTTCGTGTGAAGGACTGACGGGAAGATGCTGTCAGCTCTCAGACTGCCTTCCAGCAAAGCATGAGCTACACTGGTGACCCTTTTGAGACATTTGTCTGTGGTCACCCCTTTTGAGTTGCTATATGGAGTTCCACCCAGAATTTAACAAATCATGAGGCTACCACAGGGCTGTTGGAGGAGGTGGATGGAGGGGATTCTTCCTCATGTAACCTCCCCTATCTTTGGAGTTGAGCTGGAGGTTGGGCTCAAGCCCACCAGCAGTTTCTTCCAGTTTAAATATTTCAGATTCCATGACCATGATGTTCCCAGGGCGACACCTATTGAGCCCTTAACTTTCTTTTAAGTACAGAGGGTTTCCTGCTCTTTCATACATATTTATATTTATTTATTTAATTACTTTTGTTGTCATTGCTGTGCAGTTTCTGCTGGCTTCAGAAAGGTGCTTTCACCTGTGCTGCCCACACTGTAACCTCCAGCCAGCTCAGGGCTGGCAGGTCTATCAGGAGCTATGGACAACCCAGGCTTACCCAGCTGATGAAAACAGCACCTGCTGCCTCCTATAGATGGTGGGTCATCAGAGAAGCCAGAGCCTGAGTCAGTAAGTGGACAGATTATGGGTCTCTGCCAATGGCTTCAGGCCAGGGGACACAGAGGGCAGCGTGACTTGGTGGAGGGGGGAAGAGAAGGGACATGCTGGGATACTCCTCTGCTCTGGTCTGGGTGCAGGGAGACACTTTTTAGAGGGGCAGTTATATTTTCAATGGCCGGTCAGGGAAGAAGACGTGGAAGAAAGAAGAGGGAGAGGATTAGTGCAGGGATCTAGGATCCTGGGAGAGATCCCCTTTTAAGCCATTTGATTAATTTCTTTTAAAATTCCACTTTCCCTTGTCTATTAAGTCTTCTCCTCCCCCGAGAAGCATCCCACAACTTTATAGTCTTGGGAATGCAGCCTAGGGTGAGCAGCAGAGACCTGCTGAGCCAGGAACCCAAGTCAAAGTGGTCCGAGGAGAAGGATGAGATTACCACGTTACAGCTGTGTCTGTACAAGCAGGTACACCCTTAAGTTTCAAATGACCTTGGAGGACTCAGAAAATGATATAAAATGAGCAAAGTCCAGCCACAATTTTTCCTGCTGTTAATAGAGGTGTGGGGCTTAGTCACCACCTCTTCTCCCCAAATTCCCTGAAGATTTTTCATGCCCGGAGCTGAAAGCAGAGAGCAGGAAGGGAGCACGGGAACCATCTGTGCTTCTCAGGGCACCTGGACACTCACCTTGGTGTGTCTGGCCAGCATCACCTTCCAAAGGGCCAACTGCAAATAGAGGGAGCAGAAGCCAGCCTGTGACTTGAGGGGGCGTCTTGTGGGCTGGCCACACGTCGCCTTTCCCTAAGCCTCTGCAGATGACTCCTTGCCAGATCATTTACGTCTCTGTTTTGCTGGGGCTGGGGTGGTTTGCATCAGCTGCCCATTTGTCCTGCTGTTTCCAGTCACTGTGTGTGGGCTGTGTATCTTCTGTTCCCACCGCTGCCCACAGTGACTGGCCTTCAGAGCTGTAAACAAGGCTCTTCTACAGCAGACAGAAAGATTGCCTAACCCACCAGTGGAACGTGGTCCTCGCTCAGGTGACACGTGACACGTGAGCAAAGCAACAATACACAAGAATTCATGACAACTGGTGTGAGCAAAGGGAGTTATTACGGGGGGAGTGTGGGTGGCCAAAACACAAAAGCAGGGAAGGGCATTTAGCCAGCGTGGTGGTGATGATGATGTTCTTAAGCTCCTGAGATGGGCCACCAGCAATCAGAGCTTTGGAGACTTGTCCACCCTGCCATACCATGCTGGTATGGATTAAACAGCTCACTTGAACCAAAAAAACAGATTCCCAGCTTTTGGCTTCTAATAGCTTAGCTCATGTCCTCAGACTGGGAAAGGTCTGTAATCATTCGACTAGCTGAAGGACCGATTGAATGAGAACTTGGGAGTGGAGGAACGGAGAGCAAAACTTAATAAATCACTGAAATTCAGAGTGTTTCCAAAATAGCCAACTTTGAGGCACAGTGAGGCAAAAACCTTCAGAGGTGGTTGCAGGAAGCTGCCCTCGCTCCCAAGTTAGTCCCAGGCAAGCAGAAAATGCCATTTTAAAAAAGAGCCTTTTTTATTTAATAAATTAAGGTATATGTGTGGGCAGTTACAAACTGAAGCACAAGTCTTATGAGGAGAGGCTGAGGGAGGTGGGGGTGTTCAGCCTGGAGAAAAGGAGGCTGAGGGGAGACCTTCTCGCTCTCTCCAGCTCCCTGAAAGGAGGGGGTAGCCGGGGGGGTCAGTCTCTTCTCCCAAGGAACAGGCAATGGGACAAGAGGAAAGGAACTCAAGTTGCTCCAGGGGAGGTTCAGATTGGAGATTAGGAACAATTTTTACAAGGAAAGGGTTATTAAGCCTTGGAATGGGCTGCCCAGGGCAGTGGTTGGGGCACCTTCTCTGGAGGTATCTAAAGTAGTCCTTAGAGACATGGTTTAGTGATGGTTTTATCAGAGTTAGGTTGCTGGTTGGACTAAGTGATCTTAAAGGCCCCTTCTGACCTGGGCAATTCTATGATTCTATCTGCAGAGAGGTCCCAGAGTGTTGGCCTCCTCAGGTGAGGCTCCTTGTTTTCCCCTCTTGTCTGGGAGCACAAGGAGACAGCAACGCTACAGAGCCACATTCTTGGGATGTCCTCAACGAGCAGGACATCTGCTTTTGCAGGCAAAGGCTGCGGGCAAATAATTGCTTTTCCTGCAGGGGCAAAGGGCAATGTCTGGAGACATTGGAGCATCAAAGGGACATCAGAAGCCTCCCGTGCAGCAGGGCTGCCAGCCACGTGGCTCCTCGGGATGCCCCGTCCTCCCTGGCTGCAGCGTGGCTGCCAGATGGCAGAGCTGGGCTCTGCCCCGTGGCCAGAAGGCTGGAGCTTGTCTGTGCAGGGCTGCACCTTCTGGAACTGCAGCTGAGCTCTCCGTCATGTCATCTCATTCAGTGCTTATTAAATTAACATAATTTAAATGTCAAACCCTTTTGTCGGCAGCAGCAGATTTTTGTGTGTGCAGGCAGAAAGGCATGCAGGGCTGGAGAGGACTGTTGGGCTACCGACTCCTCTGCCTGGGGATGGCAGCAATTTGGTCCTTTTTATGAACTCATTGAGCTTAAAAGCAGAGATGTCATCTGCACGCACTGCTCCACTTGGAAGACTGTTCATGAATCTGCAAGTTTTCATGTTTAGGAACGTTTTTTTTCTAATGACAAGACCATACTTTTCAAGAATATATTTATTCATGTCCATTTTATCACCATTTGTTCTTATGCCAAAATTATTTTTAGAATAAATGGCTTTTTATCCTTCCCTGATGTTTTCCCCTTGATGTGTTTGTAGAGAGCACTCATGTCCTTTCTCAGCCCTCGCTTGTTTAGGCTGGAGAAGCCAGCCTCATTAGGCTGCTCTTGTGAAGGCATTCCCCAGTCCCCAAGGAGTGCTTCTCCGTGCCTGCTCCAGCCTGAGAGCATCTTTGTTCCCGTCATTTCATGAGGCAGGCTCACCATTGCCATGAACATTTTCTGCCCTTTTTTGCCTGATCATTGTACATAACCAAGTTTTCTACCTGCTTTCACCATTATTTTTGTTCCCAGTTGCCTTTCTCCTTTTCTTTCCCACACCACGTATTACCCCTTTCTCTTCCGCTTTGATTAGTGTCTGTGTTTTCCACCCTTGGTCTTTCCAAGAATGTCCACCCTTCCCAGCTCTGTCCCTTCCAGCCTGATGTCCCTCACCCACTGCCCCTTCTCCTTTCTTCATCCGCTTCCCAGGCTCCCACCAGAGCTCAGCCATCACCTCTAGCACGAGGGCTGTACTGTTTGCATCTTCTTCTCCTTTACAAGACATCATTATATACATAGCAACTTCCACCTCTGCTTGAGGGTGATGTCTACTCTACAGCTTTTGTCAATATTTCCTCTCAACATCGACTTAAAGCCAGTAAATATTCAAATTATTCTCATTGGACTGAGTATGTGGTCTGGGTACAAAATAAAACCCTCAGGTAAATAACAAATCTGCCTGCTCCTTCTTGTGCAGAAGCTCTTCTATTCCTGCAAGAATCCTGATATTTTGTGCTCTAGTTTTCCTTGTTCTGCTTTCCATGTTTTTTTTTGTCAAATTCAGATTTGGCACATAATGAAATCTGAAGTCTCTATATCCTTTGTGAACATCCTATTTCCCCACCTGCAAGAGCAATCCTGCTCCTGGATGCCCAGGGCCAGGCAGAAGCAGCTGGTTTCACTCGATGTCCCTGTCTCACTTGTCACCTACTGATGGTGGTCAGTGGGGACGGAGCTCCTGCATCCCCATCTGCACTGCCAGTGTCTCTGCTCAGCTCAGTCTGTTACGGGAGGTGCTGTTTTTTAATCTATAAAAGCACACTGGTTTTAATAAAGTGTCTCCTTCGGCCTTACTGCTGTGTTATTATCCACAATTACTGGAAACTCGGGTTGTTTGTCTGCCTCTGAAGTGAGAAGGAGCTTCGGAGTCAGCTTTGAACCGTTTGCTGTGAAAAACAAACCTTGAGATGTCTGCTCGCCGAGCTGAGGACTTCTGAGAGGGGTGATGCCAACCTCGGAGGAGCACTCTCTGTCTCCTTTTTAATAGGCAGGCTTTGTACTGTGGTACAGTGACCCTGAGCGTAACCAACGGGAATTTAAAAGTACTCCATATTTTTCATCTGAGAGCTTAGCAGTCACTTTTTTGACCTACAATAACACTGACCACAATGGTCTTCTTTCCCTTGAAGAAGGACAAAAAAAAAAAAAAAAAAAGGCACTGGAGAATTCTTTGATCTCAAAAGGAGAATAATAATATTAATTTTTTCCTGCCAACTGACATCTTTCAATTATCTTCAACCTTTACTGAACAATATTCTCTCCACCTCTCTTGGCATTTCCTCTCATTGCAGCGTTGTGGTTGGGAGAAAGTCCTCTATCGCCCACAGGCACACGCTCAGTTTATTGATCAAGATGGACATATTTGTTTAGAAGGTGGAAGGCATGGAAAAAGACTTTAATATTGAGAAAAGATGAGTCCCGTTGCTCTTGTGCCTCTTCCTAACAATGCCAGTCACCGAATGTGAGACCCAGGGACCCCTTGGGGAGCTGGGCAAGTGGCACCCAACCAGGGTGCAGCCCTGTGGTACCCGGGCAGGGACAGGCTCTATCTCCATCGAAGCCTAAGGAGATATCTGGGAAGTCTGGTGATGGGAACCTTCAAATGGAGCTGGCTTCCCTTTCTCAATACAGCAGTGCTTTTCAAATGCTTTGGATCACGATAAGCACAACATAGAATCAGTTACAATTATAAAAGTAAAATAGAATCATATTTGTTTAAGTGACACGTGTGGTTTATGATGAAATAAACCCACACATTCGCAAGGAAAACCACTGCTGAATAATATCTAAGAACAGAACATGAGAAGATGTTACTAACATTATGTGTCAAGAGGAGATTATTTATAGTTGTAAATGTTTTTATATTTCTTTGGTCACCATTCTGAACATGTAATTTTAACACGAGTACCAATGGATGCTTTGTGCAGTATGTACTCACAAAAAACAACAGAGTGGGTTGGTTTTGTTACAAGGACCCATAAACACTTTATTTCAGCCAGTTTACCCAACTCCAGCTGGGCTTTCGTTAGCCACATTGACTTCTGCCCTGTCCTTTTATGAACCTCAGTGCTGTCTGATGATCAGTTAGACATTACAGGCCCATTTTCAGGGCTTTTGAGTTTCTCTGCCAGTGGGAGCCTGGTAGTGGTGGCACGTTACACTGACTGACCTCATCCATCTGGTTGTGTATGGTCATGATCTGTATTTCAAAGGCCAATTAAGTTCTCATTGACTTCAACAGGCTTTGACTTTTCAGCAGAGCTGTAGAGGGCCATAATTCCCATAAAAACTTGGTTCTGTTGAAGTGTCTGAGAGCCAACGTCTGTGGAGCCAGGCCTTCCTGCTCTGCCTCTGTTAACAAGGCCAATATTTCACCTACCCATCCCAGTGGGGGTCAGGATTTTTTCAGGCACTTCTCTCTGGACAAGCAGCTGCACATACTTTCATGCATCTTCCCAGGTTAAAGAACTTCTTGAAACCTCCAGCAACCCACAAACGAGCCACATGGGAAACTGGAGCAATGCTGAGAGGCATCGGGGTACTACCCTGTGGGTAAGTGGTCTCTGCCCCTGGGGACAGCGAGAGATGTGGCTGAGGTTACGCTTTCCCCTTTCAGGCTGATTTCAGTGACTCACGTGAATTGCTAAGTCTGTGGTTACCCTAAGGCTGAACCTATTAAGAACAACGCGATGCATCACTTTATCCAACATGACCTGACCTGACATGAACCAATGGAGCATTTTGTGCATTTTATTTTGTGCATCCTGTTCTAAAAATATTGCTCGTTAGATACAAGCAGGACTTTACCTAGGGTTAATGGGAGATTGTAGGTGCAATGAGGTGGAGTGAAAACTGCCTGAACATCTGGGCCCAGAGGGTTGTGATCAGCAGTACGAAGGCTAATTGGGAGCCAGTTGCTAGGTGTACCCCAGAGGTGGGTACTGGGGCCAATGTTGTTTAACATCTTTGCTAATGACCTGGAGATGGGGTGGATGCACTCTCAGCAAGTTTGCAGTCAATACAAACCTGGGAAGAGTGGCTGATGCACCAGAGGAGTGTGCCACCATCCAGAGAGACCACAAGAGGCTGAAGAAAGGGGCTGGGAGGAACCTCATGAGGTCCAAAAAGAAGAACTGCAAAGTCCTGCATTTGGGGTGGAGCAGCCCCAGGCACCAGTACAAACTGGGGGCTACCCAGCTGGAAAGCAGCTCTGCAGAGAAGGACTTGGGGGTCCTAGTGGACAAAAAATTGTGCATGAGCCAGCAATGTCCCCTCCCAGCAAGGACAGCCACCACCCTCCTGGGCTGCACCAGGTGGAGCGTGTCCAGCAGGACATGCTCAGCACTGCAGATACACAACTGGGTCCAGTGCTGGGGTTCCCAGTATAGGAGAGACATGAGCTTACTGGAGTGACTTCAGCAAAAGCCTACAAAGATGATGAAGGGACTGGAGCATCTCTCATATGGAAAGAGGCTGAGAGAGCTGGGACTGTTCATCCTGGAGAAGAGAAAGCTCAGGGTAATTTTATCCATGTTTTATCCTGTTGGGAGGATGTGAAGAAGATGGAGCCAGACTCTGCAGTGGTGACAACTATCAGGACAAGAGACAATGGGCACAAATGTAAAAAAATGAAATTCCATCTGGCGACTGGAAAACACTTTTTTTACTGTGAGGGTGGTCAAACACTGCAGCAAGTAGCCCAGAAAGTTGAATATCCACGGGATATTCAAAACCCAACTGCACCCTGTCCTGGTAACCCAGTTGGAGCATGGGGTTAACCAAGAAGACCTCCAGAGATGCTTCCAACCTCAGCCATTCTGTGATTCCAGGAACAAAGCCTCAGTTTTTTGTTATTCTGTTGACTGAGATATTGACCAAAATCTTTGAAGCTGATAGGAGTCCTTCTTTCAAAGGTCCATAACAAGGCACTAGACCTTAACTTTTTATAGTTGGAGAAGTATTCTGGCAGCCATAATCAGTCACAGACTAATGTTCTCTAAATGCACTCTGGAAGAAGTTATAAATGGTCAGGTGAATCCAATCGTGGAAATAGAATCAACTGCAAAGCAAGCCCAGGAGTAGAGATTACCTTAACCTGGTCCCTGGAAAGAACATGATTTTTTTTTTCTACTTGGTTTACAGCTCTATATAGGCTTAGGGAGATCAGGCTGTCATCTTATGTTTACTCACAGACATCCAAAATACACCAGGTTTCACTCTCTAGTGTCTGTGGTACTAAATTTGTGAAGAGCAAGAGTCTTATACGTTTCTCTTTGAATGCACCTATGTCAGTGCTGAAAAAAAAAACCAAACAAACAAAACACAAGACATCAAAATTATGTGAATTTGTCTGTATGCCATATAATTCTCATGCAGACCTGGGGAAACCTGATACAGAAATGCAGTAACGAGAGCAGAGAAGGCAATGTCAAAATGTCACTGAATTACTAGAGCATTGCTAACTTCCACGCGCCGCACAGAGCCTCCCTTGTTCAAAGGTGAGAGATATCTTTATCTTTGGTTCCTGCATGCCATTAATATTTGAAATTCACCCTGAAGCCATCAGAGTTTAGCACGCTCACTCTCAGCTTAAAAATGGATTAGATGATGCTTTTTGGTGATGCAAATTGTGAAGGGGATACCCTTGTCCCTCGTTAGAAAGTTCATCTTATTTTGTCACTTTGTATGTTAAATAAGGGCACGGGCAATTACTCACTTTCATAGCTCACTGGATTCAGTATTTCAGAAATTAAAATAAAATAGTCTTTGTTCTACTGACCCCAAGGTTGTCAATTCCATATTTAACTGGCAATACCCTACAGAGCATGGCAACAATTTGAAAAATTAGCGGATGTTCTGTCTTCCTATGTATTTCCTGCAGTAAAACATCTGAAATAATTACTTTTCTGGGTGGGCAGAAAAGACAGATTTTTTTTGTTGTTGTTTGGCTTGAATTTGCCCAGGCCTGAGCAGCGGGTGTGCTGGTCTTTGGGAACAGGTCAGACGGGAGGGAGTTCACCCCCGTGAGCCAAGAGCTGTAAAGGCTGAGGGGTTCAGAAGTGTCGGGAGGAACGCGTTGCAGCTCACACCAGCTCCTGCAGAAGAGGGTTGGCGGTGCTGGGGACAATTAATCGTGTGAATCTCATTCACCACAACTGCATGGCCATCAGCATAATTTGAGCAGATAAGTGAACAAGTGTTTAACGTCACTGACACAGAAATAGAGCCATTACTGGGATGAACTCTCTCTGCCACAGATCACTGCGTGGCACACGGCAGGCGCTTACGCGGGGACTTCCAGCCTGACACAGAAGGAATTTGGCCACGACACCGGATTTAATGAGCCTCATTGAGGAAGAGTGCCAAGACAGCTTTAGTGGTCTCAGTTAATCAAGAGTATTAACTGCTGAAGGCAAATAAGGTCATCCTTCAAACTTCAAAGCTCCTACATGCATATTGTCCATTTTATTTTTTAGAATATTGTTTACTTTTCTAAATGTTTTATTTAGAATATTGTCAGTTTTTGTTTTTCTGGAGAAAACATGCTGCCAGGTGAATTATCAGAACGGTTTATTAACGGCCATAAATATTTTAATTGTTTTCAGCCGTTTTCAGGGTATGTTCTTTTTCCTTCTTCCTTTCCTCAACTGGCAGCTTTAGCAAGAGGAACAGGGAATGTTTGGCTTGGCCTGACCCCACAGAAGAGGAGACATGAGCTCCCTCGGGCAAAAGCAGGACCTGGGTGCCTCAGGCACGTGTCCAACATCCACAATCCTCTGAAAGGAAAGCAGAGCTTCCCTCCTTGCTTCTGTTTCAAAGGGACTGGTGGCTGCCATTGCATTTCTTTTATGAGCCTGGTACACAAGGCACAGGGATACCCTTTCCATGGGCTCCCCCATGAGCAGTGCTGGGCAGGGCTGGGATGCTGGGGATGGCTTTGCCATGGGGAGCCCATTGGGGGCAGCTCAGGATGGTCCAAGCTGAGGAAGACCATGGCCCTGTATAGTCACCTCAAAAGACACACTGTCTCCTCGTTAGGGAATGAAGACATTATGGAAAAAAGACACCAGAGTCCCTAATGCCAAGGGGGAATTAGAAAAAGGTCTTTTCCTCCAATGACTTCAAACCCTTGAGGAGAGGGTTTGCTGCCGTTCTCGTGTGCAATGGCAAAGCTTCCTACAGCCACCTTGTCTTGGAGTGAAAAACTTGATTTAACCAAATCACTGCACTGCCAAATAACTCAGTGCACTTCTCTGGTGGATGTCACTGCCAAATTATGAAGCATCTCACCATTCAGAAGTCTAATGGTTGGACTCAGTGATCTTAAAGGTCCCTTCCAAGCTGAAGAATTATATTATTCTGTGATTCCAAGTGTGTTCAGTGTTGGAACCATTACATGGAAGAGTTCAGGCACGAAGAGATGAGGCACACACTGGCCCAGTCAGCTTGTACCTTCTTTTTGAGAGGAACTGGTGTGTCCCATGTGTAGGGCAGATGTACGGCATCCTTAACCTGGCTGCGCAGGAGGTTGTCGTTCTCCTCAAAATTCACACGTAGCTTATTGAAGAGGTAAAGATATCAGTGAAGAACAAAACCAGGAAATTAAATAATTAAAGGAGGTCAACCACCCAAGAAATATGGCTGCTAAATAAATTGGAAAAGCAGCCTATGTTGGGAAGAAATGCTGATGGTCCAAGGCTTGCTTTTGTTCCAATCGGAAGAGAAAGCCAGTAGAAAAAAATAATGTAATAAACACAATTTAAGAAATCAAATTAAAATGGTAAAACTGAAGATGCTAATTAAGAAAGAAACATTTCAACATCTGAAATGAAATGTTCAAATAAATGTCACTGTGAATGGAAATGTTTATGTTTGATCTGTCACTTTGAAATCAATACTGTCCTACACAAAAAAGTCTAATTCGAATTAACTCACAGTTTCCACTGTGGAGGAAACTTTGTCTTTATTCTGTTCCACTGTTTCCGTGCCTTTGCCATGCATCCTCGCAGAGAGCAGTGGGGCACCCCCAAGATCGACTGGTGGATGGAGCACCCAGTGTGATCCTGGCCCCCCTGGTCCAGACAGCAGCAGGGGGGAGACCCTGGTCTCTTTGTCTCCAGTTTGGCATCTCCTTCACGGCACAAAGGAAACTTTCTGGTGTCTGGAGGGCTCCCAGTCTGCAAACTGGACTTGTCCCACCTGGACAGCTGCAAGGAAAATCAGCTTTCCCCCCCCTCACCTGTAGGTTACTTTGGGGTAAACTTGACAGTAGTAGAAAGTCAGGCATGACATAACCCCAACCTGTCTGAGCTTCCCCATATATATATTTTTTCAACATTTTTCATCTGCATCTCTGAAGAGAACACAGTGGGTTAATACTTCCTTTTTTCTTTCTCAAATGTTCAAAACAAAACCCCAAACTATGTTAAACAGTCAAATTTGGGGAAAGATGTTCCATTTAGCTGAATTATGGAGAAAGCATCCCATTGAGATAACTGGGGTGGAGTTGGGAAGACCAACTGTGTGGGATCTCCTGGGCATTGAGGCCCAGTCTAGTCCCCTTGGATGATGACTAATGGTGTTCACCCATCCCCAGGGCATCCGGGCTCCATCACTGTGACAGTGACTTGAGAAGACAAACACCATCACTCTGAATGTCCCCCCCTTCCTTCTTCTTCCCCCAGCTCTATATACTGAGCATGATGTCATATGGTCAGCTGGGGTCAATGTCCTGGCCATGTCCCCAGCTCCTTGTGCCTCCCCAGCCCACCATTCATTCAGATTCCAAAAACCTGAAGTGTCTAAATGTGTGTGTGTCTTCATGCTGGAGTGTGTGTGTGTTCTGTTTCTGCAGTCAGGGGTACTACAGTCAGCAGGCTGATCTCAGGCATCTCCTCAGGAGAGCCCTGGCTTCTTCCTCCAAACCATTTCAGCTGTTACCTTCTACACAGCCTCATACGTAGATATATTAATTTTTTTTTCCCAGGACTGTGGTTGAAACAGAGGAGCCAGAACTTTTCAGGGCAAGCGTTTTGATGGACCTGTTTGCTGGGGAGAGTTTCGTGACAAACTGAGCCTGAGCTGCTGGGGAGATGGGTCGGAGCCACCCCATTTCCAGCCCGGCGGTGGGTCTGGTGCCGTTGCAGCAGCTCGGCTGCAGCCTGACCCCTCCAACAGCCGGTGGTTTCGGAAAAGGAACAGGCAAGGGGTTACCGCACAAACATTTTCCACCTGACAAGAGCTGTTGCCATGGATTAAGAGAAAAGAAAAATCACTTCCTTTTGTCTTGCTGGGGAATTCAAATGCTTTAAGATTTAGTGTAACACAGGATCTGTTTAAGTGGTAATTGTTCTTTGTTTCAGACTACATCAATTTACAACTGGAACACTATGGCTGTCACTGAAAATGCTTTGTAAATTTATTTACAGGCTGCAGGAAAGTGAAGAAGCACACAGACTGCATGTTAAATACAAATTGCTTCAAGGTACAATTTGCTCAAATTGCTGTAATGTGCATTATGAATTTAATTTTAGTACATTTCTGCTATATAATAACCTGATTTGAAAGTATAAATGCAAATTAAATTTAAATAACCTATAATTTTTAAGTGATGTGATGTTTCATAAATATTTACTATGGGCGTCTTATTATTGAATCAACTAGTCCTTAAACCGTGCGGATAGTAATAAAGGCAAGGTCATCTCTTCCTTGTCCGTATTAAGCTGGTAATCGGCAGTATCTGGTTGTTCTTGGGCTCATCTGTCTAAGAGGAGATAATCAGGGTGGCATCCCAGCGCCTCGCCGTCTGTAACGCGTTTATCTTTCTGCTTCTCTCTGAGATGGGGAAGGGCTTTTATCACCATTGCACGTGGTGGGGAGGGTGGCACAGGCAGACGGCGTTTAAGATCCTTTAGGTGCCCAGCGGTCGCTGGAAGTGACAGCAATTAGCACTGAAATACACCCGAGGAGCCGTGTCGGGGCACCTGTGTGTGGGTAACCAAGGGGAGGGAGGCCTCAAAATATCCCAGCAGCAGCTGGAGGTGTGGATGGGCTCAGGTGGGACACGTTGGCTGCGGAGAGACCCTCACAAACACCTCTCCAGCGTGGGGGGAAAGCACAGCGAGGAGGGGTCGGTCTCTTCTCCCAAGGAACAGGTGATGGGACAAGAGGAAACAGCCTCAGGTTGCACCAGGGGAGGTTAAGGATGGATATGAGGATGAATTTCTTCACTGAAAAGTTTACCGAGCCTTGGCAGAGGCTGCTCAGGGCAGTGGTGGAGTCCCCATCCCTGGAAGGATTTAAAAGATGGGCAGATGTTGTGCTGAGGGACATGGGTCAGTGGTAGGTTTGGGCAGTGGTTGGGTTTGGGCAGGTTTGGATTGGTGGTTGGACTTGATCATCTGAAAGGTCCCTTTAAACCAAAACGATTCTATGAAACCTAACCTCAAGGGTAAGGTGGGATAATAGGAGACCCCACCTGGAGTATTGTGTTCAGCTCTGGAGTCCTCAACACAAGAAGAACATGGACTGGTCTAGCGGAGGGCCCTGAGAATGATCAGAGGGATGGAGCACCTCTCCTATGAGGACAGGCTGAGAGAGCTAGGGGTGTTCAGCCTGGAGAAGAGAAGGCTCTGGGGAGACCTTGTAACAGCCTTCCAATATCTGCAGGGGCTACAGAAGAGCAGGGGAGGGACTCTTTACAAGGAAGTGTAGCGACAGGACAAGGGGTAACGGTTTTAAATTGG
>JAOQGM010000039.1:434810-452387 GCA_027564225.1 Gallinago stenura | reverse complement strand
GGTGCTCAGGGGGTTTGGTCTCGCAGCCAAAGGGAGAGGGTGGGAACGGCCTTTGAGCTTCATCCAGAAAAATTCTCCTGGACTCCCTTGTGGGGTGGGTACACGCAGCCTCTCTGCACCTCATCCTTTTCCAGCCAGTTTCCACCTCCATCCAGTTTTCCAGCCTCCTCCATTTTTTGTCTTTGCACCTGACTCTTGGGTGGCTGAAGGACTCCTCCTGCACGGGTCAGCAATGCCAGAATTCTGCAAATGGAGACTTTGGCACTTAAAACTCTATTTATTCCACCTCCATTGTACCCAAAAAGCAGCTTGGAACGATCTTTAGACCACCGATGAGCTTCAATCATTATGATTTGTAACTGATTAATGAGATTTTAGATTTGATGCAGCATAATATATCAAAGCTTTATGCAGATAAATTACAGATCCTGCAGCGTGCCTAGTTAAGGGACAGGAACATGTCCAGCTCCAGTTTATGCCCAGCAGCATAACACAGATGAGGACCAGTATAAGAGGAGCTCGTCACTCTCCTGGCAGCAGCTACGATGCTCCCTAATTAATTATAAAGTGGGGGAGACAGAGGGATGGGGGGGACAGGTACAGCACACATGCCCTGGGCTGGGGCTGAAGCTCTGCCAGCCTGGTTGTTGCTGCAAGCACGATGGGTGTTTGCCATGAGCCTGAAATTCATATTAACAATTGTTTCCTGTGAAAACATTTTAAGACAGGTGTTCCAGCAACTGGATGAAGTTAAAAGGTAAATCAACAGGGTTTCTGGCAAACCAGGAATGTCCAACCTGGATGACACATCAGAATCAAGCTGCGTTTTTCTTCGCAGTCCTAATTATTTTCTTTGTCTTATGCAAAAATTCAATGTAAATTCTAGGGTAAAATCACCACTTGTGAACCCGTCTCTGCCCACTGAAAGAGTAGCAAGATAGTAGTAAGTTGATTAGTCCATATTTGCATGGTCCAGTAAGAAGAGGGACCAGATGCCCCTCCGCTGCCAGGAAGGAGGGAGGAAATTGGGATTTCTTTGTGGGCAGAGAAGCAGCTGTGACTCCCGTGGGTCAGTGCTGTGCCCAGTGGTGCCACCCAACTGGAATTTAGGGTGCATGGGTCCCCCATGGTCCATGTTGGCTGCATAGGGTGGCTGCATCTTCCCCCATCAGCAGAGGTGCCAGGGCATGGTGACACCCTAGGCATGGTGACACCTTGCCACCACCCACGCTGGCCACAGGGGCTCCACAGCACCAGGAGGACCATTCCCCAGCGCTCATTGCCTTTTTTCTTTATATTCACTATCAAAAATAGTTGTGCCAGGGGAGGTTTAGGATGGGTATGAGGAAAAATTTCTTCACTGAAAGGGTTATCAAGCCTTGGAAGAGGCTGAGCAGTGCAATGGTGGAGTCACCATCCCTGGAGGTGTTCAAAAGCCGGGCAGACATGGTGCTGAGGGACAGGGGTTAGTGGTGGGTTTGACAGTGCTGGGTCAAGGGTTGGACTCAATGATGTGAAAGATCCCTTCCAACCAAAATGATTCTATGATTCTAAGAAGTCCGTTTCAACAAGAAGAGATGTCCATGTGCCTCCTCCTTCATGAGAACACACCATTCCCACCACTCTGCCCATAGTCTGTCACAAACAGGGCATGTGCTTCAGCTGGGCATCATCCGGAGGAAAGGAGTCACTCGTAGGATGCCAGGGGCAGGTGGTGGTGCTGACAGGGATCCAGCCCTTGTCCTCACACAGCTGTTCCAGCACTAGGCACGGGCTACTATTAATTTCACTTTCCATAAATTGTGATTGATTTAGTAACAGAAGATGCAGAACTTCCTCCTCTCCTTCCCGTAAGTGACTGCTCCCAGGTACTTGCACTCCGATCCCAATCAGCTGCATCTTCGGGATCGATACTACAGGTCATGGCGTGTAAGCACAGAAAGCTTCCCCCGCCACGTGGAGACACAGCCACTCATCATGGTTATTTCTGTCAAACCAGGGCCCCGGTACCCGCTGCGGCGCTTTCCCGCGGAGCCTCGGTGCCCGCCAGATTGCCTGTTTTTCCCATTACCTGCCCCATCATTTTTGTAGCATTTCTCAGAGTTACATTCAGTGTTTGATTTATTCTCTGTTCGTTTAATAACAAATGATTATGTGTCTTCTCCCTGTGATTTATAACAATGAATCACCTTCTCCCTGAAAATTCTTGCCTGGTGTGTGCAGCCCTCCACATTTATAAATCTGAAATGTTATTCTGCGCTTGGCAGGCCAGCTCCAGACTGTCGAGCCATAGCCACGGACGTCAGAAAAGCCAGCGAGAGAACAGGGAAGTGATGTGGACTTTGCTAATCAGGGCGTCTGCCAGAGGTGACTGGGTGAATCAGCATCAGTGATGTGACAACTGATCCATACTTCTGGAAGATGCAGTTGGCATTCGGAAACCTTTGCATCTTCTCCCCTCTCAGCACCGGTGCATTCTCAGCCCTCTGCTCTCCTTTGGTCTGGGCAGCATGGAGACCTTCTCTGCATGCCTCATCCAAGGAATACTGGTCCTGGAGACCTTCTCTGCACACTTCATCCAAGGAATACTGGTCCTGGACACCTTCTCTGCATGCCTCATCCAAGGAATACTGGTCATGGAGACCTTCTCTGCACACTTCATCCAAGGAATACTGGTCCTGGAGACCTTCTCTGCATGCCTCATCCAAGGAATACTGGTCCTGGAGAGCTTCTCTGCACGCTTCATCCAAGGAATACTGGTCCTGGAGACCTTCTCTGCATGCCTCATCCAAGGAATACTGGTCCTGGAGACCTTCTCTGCACACCTCATCCAAAGAACACTGGTCCTGGCTCTTTCAGAGCAGGGTCCCCAGGAAAGCTCACACAGGACACGTTGGTGACCAGCCTCCTGCTGGTCTGGTGCTCCCCTCTGGTGAGAGCCATGGGTGGCAGCCCCGTGGGTCCCAAGTCCCAAGGCTTTCTGCCCTTGTACCTTCACTCCATCTCAGGCCTGTATCCAGGGAGCCCTGCTCCTGCCAGCCCCACAGCCTCACGAGGCACAGCCATAAATCCAGCCTCGCCTTTCCTCAAGTAACACCAGCATTAATGCAGCCCTGAAATGCATAATGCATCAGCTTTATTCTGACTGATAAATAAAGGCACAGTTGTTAGAGATTCAAGTCACTTTTTTTTTTTTTTCCCCTTCTCCTGGCTCAGAGCTTTAGCGGAGTATTTGCAAAGTGTGTTTAATCCATCCAGCACACGGTCTCCAGAGAATCAAGGCTTGGGCTTTTATTCAGCGCTGATGCTTGCCTCAGCCTGTAGAGCACCCAGCCTCCCGATGCGGCCCGGAGACAGCAGCTTTGATATTTGCAAAGTGTTTGCAGCAGGAACCAGGGATGAGGTGATTAATCAGTGCCACACACCCCGGGCAGGACCAGCCCCGCCGTGTGTCGGGGTGACCCTGGGCTGCCCCCCAACCCCGTGCCGGGGCTGGCACAGGAGCCTGGGCTGCCACGGTCCCACAGGATCCCTCCTCCCTGTGAGCTCACACTCAGGGCAGCCTCCACGCCTTCATCCCGGGGAAATGCAAACATCTGGGGAATAGTTAATTACTGGCACTGGTAATTAATTAGCTCTACGTATTGCTTTTCATTTTGGGTGGAACTCTGATGACAAATGGTATGTTTGAACCTACAAATCCATTACAACTAATAGAATTGTAAAAGCTTTTTCTCTCCAGCCATTCCTCTGTACCGAATGGCCCACTCACAAACAACACATAAACGGAATTTATTTCCACCACGGTGGCAACTATTACTATTGCAACAGCCACGAGTATCCAGGCTTCTTATTAAAGCATCCTTTTTTTATTTACATTTACATTTATTTGTAAGCTAGTTATCATGCTTACTATGTTCTTTGGGAAAAAACAACGCCATCCTAAATCACATTTTATTTGAGGATTTTTAGCAGCTATTTTAATTAGGAGCTCTCAGTGCCCAGATCTGCAGGCCAGTGGTCCTTGCAGCAGCCTTTGGCTGGGGACTGCCACCAGGAGGAAGGGACAGGTTCTAATAAACTTGGACTGTGCTCAAAATTAACGAGAACACCGTGGGATGACAGAGGGGGTAACTCAAAGGGAAGAGAAATGCAATTTGGGTAGAAAAATACAGCGATGCTCGGGGGAGAAACCAGGATTATTACAAAGAGCTGGCACAGAGGAGGAATAAATCTGACCCACTTGGAGTGTGGGTCTCTGGGACGGGAGACCCCGCGACCCGCTGGGCATCGGGAATCTTAAATCCATTTACTGTGGCATTAAACACTTCCTTTAGAGAGGCCAATTCCCCAGCCCATTAAAAAAAATCATGTTGTCATCAGCAATTTGCCCTGAATGTTATTACTGACAATTTTTCTTACAACTTCCTGGAAAAGAGCAGAGGGAAGTTCCACTCCCCCTTCCCCACAAACCGAGCTGTTGGGTTTAGTACCCAAGTCACACTGGATTAATTTCTTGTCACATCTCATTAGAAATTCATCTTTAAACAAGGTTTGTTATTTCCCCTGACTCATTTTCAGTGTTCTGGATTTACACAACGCTGTTCCTGCCTTATTTTTGTTTTCAGGCTAAAAAGACTCATGCACTTAGATATGATTTGCTAATTCCACAGAATCATAAAATATCTATGAAAAATGCCAAATATCCTTGCTCGGGTTGATTTTTGAACCCTTTAAGGCTGGCTAACGTATGCTGAGCTACTGTGGCTCCCGCTTGTGGCTCTCGGAGAGGCTGAAATGAATTCTCTTCAGTCCTTCAGAGCTGCCATCAGGGTCTGGCGACCGCCCCACCGCCCAGCCCCTGCACAAACCCCCTCCACAAAGGTGGAACGAGGCCTGAAAAATGGGAAAGACAACACACAATGGATAAAAATACAGAAAAAAAAATAAAATAAATAAAAAGGGTTTGTGATGTAAGAGCTTGCAGTTGAGAAGGGAGTAGGAGGCTGAGGGGGGTGAGGGGAATGTTCTCTGTGGCTCCGTGCTCTGCCCCAGCCGAGGTCACAGCCCAGACCCTCCAGCAGCACAGCCCCCCCGATTCACCCCCCCTCTCTTCTAAGGAAAGAAATTTCACTTGCTGTGGAAATTCAGAGGCACCATGACATATCACCTGCTATTCCCTAGCGTCCTGGAAAGGGGCTTGTGTCAAGAGCAAGCATTCCACGGTAAAATTATTTTTTTTAGATATGTTGTTTCCTTGAGGAAACCTTAGACCAGAGGCTTTGGATGGAAACATATCTATAATAACACAAAACACGCTTGCCAGGGTTTCCATTGCAGCGGAGGGGGTGGGGAAGAAACATTAAAAGAAAGACATGGACCTTGATTCCTTTGTCTGGAATTCAACTGCAGTCCCAGGAATTAGGAGGAAGAAGAGGTCGGAGGGACAGCCCGTGGCAGAGCAGCTCTTCTGCCTGTGCCTGCTGGCTCCAGCCACCCCTGGGACCCCCAGGGTGACACAGACCCCGCCGTGGTCCTGCACGATGTCCTGACCATGGGGGCTGGAGCAAAGCCCCCCCCCCTCCGTGGTCCTCCCCAGCTCCGGGGACCTGTGGCCACTGCAGCCCCAGGGAACCGTGGTCTGTGGGATGCTCCACTGAGCTGGTGGCTTCTGGAGGGACAATCAGGCAAAACCATCTCCAGAAACCACCTCCCTCCCCCGTTTGATCACCGCTGGCATTGCCTTTAACCCCGTGGGGAAGGCACTCATTAAAGAGTAATTAGCTGGGTGAGAGGAGCCTGCCCCGTGCTGCAGAGCAAGGTAAGCACCAAGAGGCCAGGCGCCTCCTTCCTGATCACAAAATACAGCTGAGCAAAACCCGTGCCAGCCAAATATTTAAAGAATGAAAACACATTTAGATTAATCATAGCTTTTGTGGAATTGTAATGAATGCGTCTGTGAATTGTAATGAATGTGTTAGATGCTTTTGACTGGGAAAAAAAAAAAGAAGAGCCAATAAATAATAATTGAAGTGATTTGTTTTTACAGTGGTATCTGTTTCAATTTAAAAATGTTTGGGTTTGTGTTTGGTTTTTTTTTTTTCTTTTTAATGCAATTTAGGTTTAACATATTTAAGAAAGGAAGGAAGTGTTTTCTTTAGAAAAAAATAAACCTTGGATATTTGATTAATCAGTTTTGTGTTTCCTTTTTTATTGAGGTCAATGAGAAAGAAAAGTTGTCCTTGATTGAATCTGGCCAGAGAACTGAACAGTCGGCTGCTCACACAGCTGCACCCCGGAGAGCAGGTTCAGGAAAGCAACTTTCCTTTCCCTTGGAAAAGCAAAAGTGAAGGCCTTGGAGGGGAGGTCCATGAAGAGCAGAGCAAGTGGAGAGCAGGCTCAGCCCACAGCTTGGTCTGTCCCAGGCTTGGGGTGTGAGCTCTCAGTCACTGGGGCTTCCGAAAAAAGATGCTTCTGTACCCAAAAAACTAAACGTGGTTGCTCCTGCCCTGTACCACTGCCAATGGGAGCTTCT
The DNA here is from genome assembly GCA_027564225.1 of Gallinago stenura. Lineage (NCBI taxonomy): Eukaryota > Metazoa > Chordata > Aves > Charadriiformes > Scolopacidae > Gallinago > Gallinago stenura. Next base: position 445,852 of record JAOQGM010000039.1, on the reverse strand, counting down.
GTCAGTTGGTTTGAGGCAAACGGCCCTGATTTCAGGGTTTGTTTCTGAGGTCTCCTGGCCTCCCATACCCATTTAGATGGAGACAGGAGGTATCGACAGGAGGTATCGAGGAGGTATCATGGGAGTGAGAGACCACTGACTTGTGAGCGCCTGGTGGGGAATCTAAACACTGCTAACACACTGAATATCACTACAGCTTAGCCTGTGCACCGTGATGGAAAGAGCTGAGAAACCACCAGCAAAGCGGTGTCCCTGGGTGAGGGGGGCTGGACACCCCCAGGTGCAGCTCTTCCAGCCCCAGCTCCGCTCGGATGCTCCTCACTTGTTATCGGGCTCTTCCCTCCCTGTACGTTTGTCTCAGCCCTGTGGATATCCCCGAAGCAGAGAGAGTTTAAGCTTGCAGTGCATGCACGCTTGGCTCCGCTTATCTGCAAAGATAATTTTGCCCCTGTGGCTACTTCTCCTTCCTTTCAGAACGTCAGGGGCTGCTCTGCGGTGCCAAGCTGCCCATTAACACCCTATTTCATCGCCATCCATCTCCGGGTAATGGCTACTGAAATCCCTGCTCGGGGGTGGGAATTTGGCAGTTTGGGGATGATTCACCCACCAAGTCATCGTTACCCTGGTGCTTTATGGCAAGCTGTCCTCCCTGAGAAGCTGCCCATTCGGTGCTGTGCCCTGGGCTGGTGGCGGTCCCTGTCCTGTCCCTCGCCATGCCCTGCTGATCGGGTCCCCCAGGCGCAGGGCTGGCACGGCACTCACCTCCCGTGGGCTTCAGCTCCTTCCTTTGGGGCTCCAGCTCCTTCCTTTGGGGCCCCTTATCAAACTCTTCCTTCAGTGCCACGACATCAAAGGAAGCAGAGGGGAGAGCATGGAGCTTCCTTCCCACGTGAAGAACGCTGCTGGAGGGCTATGGCTGCCCAGCACTGGCTCTGCTCTCACAGAATCACAGAATCTTAGTGGTTGGAAGGGACCTTTGAGATCATCGAGTCCAAACACATTAAAAAACAAAACAAAAAACCCAAACCAAACCAAAACAAACCACAAAACAAACAAACAACCAAAAACCCCCCACACAAAACCAAACAAACAAACAAAAAAAGCCACCCACCAACTAAAGCCCCCACCCACAACCCCCCACACAACACCCCAGCACAAACCAATACTCTTGGCCACTAGAGCCTGCCCTGAAGAGCCACGTCTACACATTTCTTGCGACTCCACCACCTCCCTGGGCAGGCTGTTCCAGCGCCTCTCACCAGCCCGTGGCTGTGGAGGGAAGCACAAACCATCTCATTAGCACCAAACCCACATGGGTTTGAAAGAGGTTTGTCTTTGCATAAATTACACGTCAAAGAATGGGGCCAGGGCTGCTCTGCCATGTTCTTCAACATAGTGAGAGAGAGAAAGGAATGAACTGTTCAGTGTCTAAGTTCAACTGGATCCTGCAAAATTTAATCTATTTTCATAAATTTCTAGAGGCAAATAATAAAAACACCTCTCCGCGGCATGTGGTTGTTAGAAATTACTGAAAAGAAAATTGGTTCTGTTTTACCTCAACCAGGACATTGGTTATTTTTATTAAGTAGATGGTTCTTAAAATCAAGAGTTCAATAAGAAAAAGTCTCTCCAGAGAATATCTTCAGCCATCTCATCTAGTGGGAGGTGTCCCTGCCCAGGGCAGCAGGGCTGGAACTAGGTGGTCTTTAGGGTCCCTTCCTACCCAAACCATTCTGTGCTTCTATGATTCTATGATCTTATCCCCGATGTCTAGCCCCAGTGTCCTGTTTCCCAGGTCCATGTTCCCTCCATGGGAGGAGCAGTGGGACAGAGCTGTGCCCTGCGTGGGGTTTGTCCCCAAGGAGGGGAGAGGTGCCCAGAGAAGTGGTGGAGTCTCCTTCTCTGGAGACATTCCAAACCCACCTGTTCAGGTTCCTGAGCAACCTGCTCTAGGTAGACCTGCTCTGGCAGGGGGTTGGACTAGATGATCTCCAGAGGTCCCTTCCAACCCCATATGATTCTGTGACTCTATGATTCTATGAGAGTTCCTGTGCCCAGCCATGTCCCTGGAGGAGTGCCTGGGGTCTCTGGAGCAGTGCGAGCTGGTACATGCCAAACCCAGACTGGGGAGCCATGCTGGGGAGCCAGCCCTTCCTCACAGTGTTAAATAGAGGAGGATTAGCCTCCTAATCTGTGGATTAATTTCCAAGAGGTAAATGGGTTTTTAAGGCAATATCCTCATCACTTAACTGGTGCTTTGATTTAGCAAGTGAGGAGGTGATGAACGGCAGTGCACCATCCTCCCGTGCCCGTGAGAGCTCACCAAAGGCTCCCCATCCCAAAAGCTCCGGCTGCACTTACCCCCTCTTGTCTCAGCATCATTCGGGAGACTCTGCCCAGCTTGGGCCAAATTCAGCCCACAAAGGTGATGCTGCTTCCCACGCGGGAGCGCGAGGACGCCTGCCAAGCTGGGGACGTGCAGTGCTTCTGTTGCTGAAAAAGCAGCTGGAACGTCCTTCCTGGTGCCAGAGCTGCCCTTCCAGGGGCAGTGCTGTGTGGAAAAGCGGGGTGTCCGTGTCTCGGGGCACAGGGGATGGCACTGCGGGGTGCCCAGCCGTGGGGAGGGGAGAGCCGAGCTGCTCTCTTCCCTGGCAGCAACATCCCGGGCTCCTTTATTCAAGTGGCATTTTGTAAGTCTGAAACAATAAACTGTTTCTGCAGCAAACGATGTTTTCACTTAGGACTTTCCCAAGTGTTTTGCGTGACGGGGCAGGTGGGGTGTGGATCAGTTTTAGACATAACATTTGGACCAAATAACATCACCCCCCTAAGCAGGGCAGTATTCAATACATTATATGCGAGGGTCAGCTCTGTAATTTAACGTCTATTTTGCTTGTACTGAACAAGTGGTGACCGTTTGAAGAAAGCATATAAAATATTTGAAATTACTGCTGTCGGGAAATTAATGACACGTTTTCCTATGCCATTTCAGCAGCTCTAAGAGTCCTGTTCTACATTTCATTGGCAAAGGTTGTTGGATTTAATAGTCAAAAAGAAGGTAGAACAGGTAATGAATGGATGAAAGTGATCATAGTCGTATGATTTAGGATAATCTTTTAAGAGAAAGGGAATAAATTGTGGGACATAGAGCCTGTAACTCTGCAGCATAATTTTTTTATTGCCTACTGAAATTGGCTTCATCTCAGTTACTTTAGCCCTTAGAAAGTTTGAACAGATGGCATATCTTGCTCTAACTGTATATCTAATTTAGTTTGCATGACTTTTTGATTATGTATATTTGAATTAATGGATTTCTCTGTGTTTGTTACATCATCAGGTTAATGGTGTTTAAAAGATGGTCATATGTATCAATTCTCCGTTGGTCAAGAGTCAAAAGTAAATGAAAGTTACTATGAAAAAATGGTGCTGAACAGTGAAATAACTCTACTAGGGATAAATAGATTTATCCTTGCTAAATTAGGCGCAGCTCTTCGCTGCCTAACCTATGTAACAAGGGAAGTGAATGGTGACTAGAGGAGTGATTAATCACTGTATCGTATTTGTCATTGCTGCATCAATATGACAGGAAATCAACATTCTTGGAATCTTTAGAAAAAAATATCTGAAGTCGGATATTGCTTTTCAGATGTTACAGACATAAAGAGTCAACCGTCTCAGCTTCCTTTTGAAAAGAAAATTCTTAGATAAGAAGTCCTTTATCAATCATGTGCAAGGACTTCAGCTGGGGCTGCAAGTGTTATTTTCTGCCTGAGACGGCGTCGGGAGGAGGAGGGCATGAAATCCTGAGATGCAGCGTGGGAATACTTGAAGTTTCCTCGGTCTTCCCAGGGTCCAAATGCTCTGTTTCATTGCTAGCGTTGGTCAAACTGCAAAATGGGGCTCCTGGACATCTCTTCCAGCCTGACCACCTCGTTCCTGACGCTGTAGTCACAAACACCCACACAACTGGGTCTGTCTTCCCAGAAATGTCTAAGGAGTGGGTTATTTATGTGCAAATGCCCATCCGTATCTGCATGCAAACAAGGGGTTTTGTGGCTAATGAGTATTCTTTTTAGGTTATTTTTGCTGCAACTTCGAGGTAGGGTTGAAGAGACACGATCATGTGCCTAAGCCTGTATCACCAGCACTGAGCACAAGTGCGGCACCGAACAGCTGGCAGGAGCAAATTTCATTCAACCCCTTTATTTTTGTTGTTTTCCCCAATGTTTTTAAGGCTGTTTTATCTCTTTTCATTTCTACATATGTTACGGAGAATTTCAATCAGTCATCTCACAGTGGTTATTCAGCAACACATTAAACAGATACCAAAATTCTCCATTCACAAGGTTCACAGGCTCAAAGCTTTCACAGTCTGAGATATCTGAGGGGGCAGGTTATGTTATGTTATTTTATGTGGCAAAAGAATAGAAAGATGTTTTTTTTCTCCATTTTGGCCAATCAGGCACAATTCCCAGCTGTACCTTCTCTGACTCTTATCCCTTTAGAGAAGCAGAGACCTGTAGTTCAGCAGCACCATAGCCCAGAAGAAGCATTTAAAGGTTAAAAGATTTAAGGAGCCTTTCAATGATTGAAGCTTTCTCGCTCTTTGGTAGAAAAGCGAGAGCTGCCTCTCATGGCAGGCGGCTGGCCCGGAGCACTCCTCGCTGGGGACAGCAGCCCCTGCAGCTCACCCTCCTCTCACCAGATACAATTTGCTGATGAAAACCTGATCCAATGCTCCCCAAATGCTCCCTGTGCCGTGGTACATACGGCACCACCCTCACCCTGCTTTAGAATCATAGAATTGTCTAGGTTGGAAGAGACCCTTGGAATCATTGGGTCCAACCATCTACCCTACTCTACAAAGTCCTCCCCTACACCATGTCCCTCAGCACTGCATCTAAACGGCCCTTAAACACAGCCAGGGATGGGGTCTCCACCACCTCCCTGGGCAGCCTGTTCCAATGCCCTAGCACTCTTTCGGGGAAAAATTCTTTCCTAATGTTCTTTGCCACCCTCCTTTCCTGCCTTTGGCAATGTTATCACCAAAGGCCTCCTGTCTCCTGCGGGTGGAAGCCAGAGGTGATGTTTGGTCCTGCTTTGGGTCATTCCTTCCCCCTGGAGCGAGGGCTCTGTGCTGAGCCTCCTGTGCTGCTGCTCCCCGGGCTCTCACCAGCCCAGGTGGGGGTGGGGAGAGAGAAAAAATCAGGCACATAGAACAGATTTCCCACTGATTTCCCACATTTACCCTGGAAAGTTCAAAAAAAGCCACTAGCTTTTTATTTTTATTACTATTACTATTATTATTATTATTTCCCCAATAAAAAGCTGTTAATTTTGTTTCAAAAGGTTAAACTCCAAATGGGGAAAAAAGGTTTGAAATGTTTCCAGATGCTGGGCCTGTTTTGTAGCCCCGTAGCTTGGAGAAATGTGGTAGATTAAGAAGGTTTTTTCAGTTCATTTTAAATCAAAGCTGAATGGCAGCACTCCCCGGCACCGAGCTCTGCTGCCTAATTTTACCTGCAAAATGCCATAGGCTTTCTGAGACAGCGTTTTCACATACGCTGTAGAAATTTAGGATTTGTACATTATTGCTATCAAAGTTTTACAGATATTGCTAAATAAGTAAGACTAACAAGATAACACAATAAAAATAAACTGTAACAGTAAGTAATTAATGTTTCCACAAGACTCACCTTTTTAATGTGAATCATCTACAAGTTTAATTTTATAACAGCGTCTGTTATAAATAAAGATAAAATAGGGATATAGTGAGCAGTGACTCTGTGCTATGCTTCTTCCTTACTTTGAGTTTAATTTTTTTTAAAGCCTGTGTTTTTTAGGATTTAAATGGCAGTATGTCTTATGGACGGAGTGACTGCAGGTGGTAAAGGATGTACAATCCTTTAGGACAAAGGATGCGTCGCCATTTCATCAGTCCTCACCATGGAGAGCCCAGCGGGGGGGACAGGCAGGGAGGGGGGACCATCCGTGGGCAGGGGACAGGCAGCTCTACGGGCTTTGGAGCAATAAACAGCTTTTATTGAACAATTTATAATCCCTCCCAGATAAACTGGAGCTTGTGCTACTGCTGCCACCACAGAGACACTTGCAACTTCAACGCGTTTCTTCAGTCTTTAGAGTTCTTCCCTGCCTTTTTTCTGACTGCTCCATGGGCATTGATAATTACAATTCCTCCTTGAAATCTGCATCAACAGGCTTTTCTAAGAGTACTGCGAAAACAGGGCAAAAAATCGTGCACATTGTGCTTGACATCGCTTGTCACGGGTGCGATAGGACTCATTCAAACTTTTCTCTCCCACTTATGACAACTCCGAATTGGTAGGATTCCTCTCACCCGGGCAAATCTCCCAAGGAAGCTCCAAGTTTATCTTCTCATTATGCAGGAGATTTCCATCAGCTCAGCCAAAGCCCTACAGAATTGGAAACGTTGCTCCTGCTGTGAGCCCTGCAGCGGGGAGCAGCCTGGCCATGCAGCAGGAGCAGCCCTACAGGTGGGACCACGGGGTCTGCTCCATCTGGGTTGTTTCTCACCTCTCCTGCAGACCTTCTTGGCAGTTTTACCTGTAAGGTCCTGTGGGGTGGTCCCACAGCCAGCAGAGACCCTGGGGCAGCAGCACCACCAACAGCCTGGAGGAGCCTCCAGCTGCTCCCCATCAGACAGGGGTTAGTAGGAGAAGCACCTTCAGGAGGGATTTTGAAGCTGGTGTTGGGGTCACACTGCACCAGCCACAGCTGGTATGAATCAGCAGAGGCTCTATAATTGGTAGCAGATGGGGGGGTCAGCCAATTTCCACCTGTGGTGCTGCCAGCACATGCCCTGGTAGCTCTGGTGATGAAGACAAACCCATGCTGCTGCTTTGGCCTTGTCTGCTCAGGGAAACCATCACAGTTTCTGCTACAGACAGAGAGGATTTCTCAACTTTTTTCAAATTTCTCCCTTGGATCTTGTATGTGACGCATCTCTTTGTAAGTCTCCTGTGCATAAATTGGCAGATGGATAAGTGCATAGATGGGTAAGTATGTAGAGGGATGGATAGATAAATGGATAGGTGATAAACCAGCTGGGCTATACAGTTCTACTCTTCCAGCTCTAAGGAAGCCATAGACATACATTGATGCATTGCAACCTGATGAATTTAATAATTTTCCTTGTTGTTTCCCCCAAAACATAGCAAAAGAAATACTTCTTTTTTTTTTTTTTTTTTTCCTTTCCAGACAATATATGAAAGACTCTGTAACTGCTTGTCCCGGGAAGTCATTGAGTGCAGGAATTCTGTAAGGTTTTTTCCTGTCTTGTACACAGTGTCTGGCACCTGGAACTGCAGGGCTACTCTGGCCAATCTGTCTTGCGTTAAAACGTTGTTGCATTTTGATGCTAATGAATTATGAAACCTGTAATTAGTCTATATCATTCATCATTAAGTCTGTCATTTAGCCTTCAGTTGGAAAGGTTCTATTTGTTGTATACGTTATTTATGTAATGAGTATTTATCTTAATTTGATTATAATTATCTTATCTAGAAGGTGCCCCTCTGTTAAGGCACTTGGGAAGCTACATATGCAATTAAGAAGAGCATGAACCTCTGGATGCAAATCCTTAAAGCATAATGTGGAAGAAGCAGATAACAATAGAAGTGGGAAAATTGCTTCGGAAAAAAAAAAGGCTTACAATGCAGAAATGTGAAGAAAGTTGTTGAGTAGTTGCAGGGCTGTTGTGTGGAGCTGCAGGATCCTGGCCACAGGCAGAACCTGGGACCTGGGAGCCCGCTTTGTGTGCCCCCCCGTACACCTGAAACCCAAATTGCTTCCCATTTCCTCCACTGTGCTAACGCAGCTGAGAAAATGTCTTTAAAAGTGTAAAAGAAAAAGCCTGGTAGTATGAGTTTGTTTTGGAGGGGGGTGGCAGGAGGAGTCCCAGCCCAGCAGAAAGGATTTTACCCTGTCTCCTCTTAAGTCAGTGGTTCCAGCTCCCTGGGAGATGCTGCCAGGGTGCTGTTTTCCAGGTTCTCCAGTGTTTATTCTGCGCTCAGGGGCTGGGCGAGGGGCACAGTGAGAGTGTGGGCTCTTCTGGGTCTTGCCCAGGGCACTTCAGATGGGAAATCCCAGGAGGTCACCAGCAGGTCTCCCAAAATCATTGTACTGGGTGGGTGCTGCCACCAGCTCCTCACTTTTCCAGTATCATTCCTACCTCTTTCTGTCAGGGGCTGCTCTGCTTGTGGTGAAGCTGCTCCTTGTGCCCGTTCCCCCAAAATGTTTATGGGGAAAGAGGAAAAAAAAACATAAACAACCACCCCCAACCCAAAGTGTCTTTGTGTTGCAGGCCTGGAGATGGTTGGGAGCGGTGTGACTCACAGCACCAGGAGCTCTGTCACGCCAGAGCAGCTGCGGGGACTGTCTCCTGCCTGGATGTCCTGCAGGAAGGAGCTGTTGTCTCAGCTGATCTGACCTTCGCTCTGTGACAGGGTCTTTGATTTCAGCACTTGCCCTGTATCACACTTGACAGGTTGTGTTTAGATCAAGCATGTCATCTTAAAGAACAATCTGTCCTGATTTAGTGATGCCAATGGGCAGATTCCGTGCCATTTCCGTAGCAGTTTGTTCTCTGTTTGATCAGCCTTGTTGTTAAAGATGTGTCTCTAATTTTGAACACCAACTTTAAATTGGATTCTTGTGTCTTTTCCTGCTGGAATGAAGTCCCCCAGGTCTCCAGTAAGGTTACTTTTTGAAAGTACTGAAGCAATGCCTTCAAGGGATGGTCAGAGTGGGTGTAAAGCCTGGTATTTAAGAGGAACCCTGCAACATTGGGAGGTTTTTGATCTTCTGATGGCTATAATCAAAAACTATTGCTTTTTTGTGAGACCCACTTTAACAATGACCCAGCCAGTTCTCCCTCCTGCATTGCAGGAATGATGAGATGTGACAGCCCAGAACATGAGGGGGCTTCCTTGGCTGCAAACACAGCTCTTCAAATAGAAAAATCAATGAGTAATTAAGGGCAATAAAAACAGAGAGAATTATGCAGAAAGTAACTTCTTGGGTTTATTTTCTTGTTAATCAAAATTTGGAGAACATAAAAAGCATTTGTAATTAATATATTGAAAGTGATTTTTGAAATTAGTTTGTAATTCATGGAATGAGACATGCTTAGAAAAATAAATGTTAACAGCAAAATCCAGGGAAATTTGGTGGGTGAAATCTTGTTGCTGCCATTTCCATCGAGCTCCCAGGGCAGATGGAAGCTTTGAAGCAATCACTGGGACGGCAGTCACCCATGGCTGAGGAGGGAAGTCGATGTGATGTTCAGATTCTGACCCACTTTGAGCAAAATTGGAAGGAACTAATGGATTAAGCACAAAAATTTTACATAGCAACCTGCCCACTCCCGAGAGCCAGCTGCCTTCACCTACCAGGCTTCACCAGAGGGCTTTCAGCTTCAAGGGGGAAAAAAAAAATAAAAAAGAGGTATTAAATAGAAGTATATATATTTATATATGTTCATGTCCACACACCTATATGGTCAAGTAGGTTTTTAATATAAAAATTCTGAGAAATGGTCAGTGTTCTACTAATGTATGTTTTCAATATTTTGTTAGAGAAAGAGGTCTAATTACAAAACCTAATTCATTTTTATATTCCTGTTAGAAACTTTAAGACATATAGTTAAAATTAACAACAAAAAGCACCCTTACCCAGGTCATATAGCATTACATTGCAAATGAAAGAACATCTAGATAGTATTTCAATAAAAGCAGGAATAAAATGAGAATAAATTTATCTACACTATTAAAAGATATTATTTTTCCATCAGAAAAAGTATTTCAGGGATATATTCCCTAAGAGGATATTAAAAATAATCATAAGATAGAAGATGACTGGAGAGAATGCAGGATGTCTCAAACCAACTGCTAAAATGACTTTACAATTTTGTATTATTTCTTTTACTGTTTTTTCAGGTGTTTTTTTTTTTTTTCTCCAAATTTAAAAGAAAAAGCATTCATGGAAGGCTGAGTATCAGCCAGCTGTATCAGACAGCTGAGTCCTAAATATAAAGGAGATGAAACCCACTAAATTCCTTCTTAAGATGAATTCCATGATTATTGAAAAGTCACAATCGGGTGCCTAAAAATAATTATATTATTTTCATCAAAGGATATACAGGATCGAGGCACCATCTCATCACTGTGGCTGCCTGTGGAAACTGTGTGTCCAGTGCACAGGCAGCATTTCTTCTCTAAATTTTTACCTATTTAGAAATTTTTAAAAAAAAAATGTTTGAGAGTGAAATTAGAGATGCAAATCCTTTTTTAAACTGTGAGCCTTGGGGAATGACAGAGCCATCTTTGTGTTTGCAAAATATCTAACGTTGGAGGCTTTATACTAATCCAGGCAACTAATTGCATCACAACTATTTTGCAGAAAGTCAAATACAATGTGCAGGGTTTAACTAAACAAACTCTTAGGAAGATGCTTAAGCGCAGGAACATCCTTCTCTTTGCCCCCAGCTGAGTTCAACAGAAAACTCCACAGAATAATTTCCGTGATTGATCATTTTAAGTATCAGCTCCACTAAGAAATGGTCAGATTGATTTGACAGCCCTCAGAAACTTGACTCAGCTCGAGAAAGAGGAGCCACATGCTTTATCTGTGGAAACTTCTCAGCATAAACGTAGTGATTTCCACTGCAAACTGCCAATGTTTGTGCCTGCTCTTTGCTTCCCCCTGATGATGGGGCATTGGGATAGAAGATGTGTGACAGGAAGGGGAGGCATCAGACAACTGCAAAATCCCTTCTCTGACTTCTCCCACCCCCCGGGTTTGTTTTCCACCACCCCCCTCACTTGAGTTCTTTGGGATGAAAAGGCAGCCCCCTCCTCCCTCAGCAGCAGATGCTCAGCAGGCATCCCTCTGCAAAATGATTTTATATAGCTTTTTATAGAACTGTACATCTTGTGAAGGACTAGTGCTCAGCAGTGTCTTCTTGTGGGACAAATCCTTGGGATTTAGGGAAATCCTTACAA
>JAOQGM010000039.1:410214-429950 GCA_027564225.1 Gallinago stenura | reverse complement strand
AGGGAAGAGGGTATGATCGGTGGGGGCTGGCAGGGGAGGGCTGTGCTGGGTCCAGCCATTGGGGGCTGCTGGAAGGACCCAAATTCCAATACCTGTGTATTAAAGAATTGCTGCTGTACTGTTGGTGCAGCACGTTTGTCTAGACATCCTGCAGCATGAGAAACCACAATCGATAGCTCGCTTGCCTCTGCATTGGGATTCCTTTCATTTATTTTTAATATTAACTCACTGACCCATTTTTTTCCTCCAGTTTTCAGAATTTCTTGGCCCCCAGAACTCCACAGACAAAAGGTGACTTTAGAGGAGGAATCCTGACATGCAGGAGATACTGCCACGCCGTGTAACCTGCTGCTGCTGTCTCTAAGCAAGACCACAATGAAATAAAACAGCTGTCACCATCACAATTTCAAAATAAATGTTCCAACAGTCAGGTTTTTTTAAGTCGCATTCACAAGGCACACCTTTCAAATTCGCTACAGGAAACCAAAAAGAAATTCTCCCACCTCCAAGGAGAACAATTTAAACTCTGGAAAGGTGTTGGCATTAAAAGCTCAGTCCAAGGAGACAGGAGCAGGGTCTGGTGCAAAAGAAAAACAACCTGAAAGCAGAATGTGAATTCCCCACACCTGCTACGTGGCTGCAAGAATGAGGAAATGGTGGGAAAAAAAGCTGGAGTCTTCCACCAGCCCTGGTGGATACAGGGCTACTGAGTAGATACAGACACGTCTAAAGGTGAGCATTTCTAGGTGCCTTGCTGGGGCCCAGAGCTGGCTTCCCATGGGAACCACCAGAAACAGAGCCACGGAACTACCACTCAGAAACACAAAAATGGATCTTCCTTCCAAAAAAGTAGTCGATATTGGGTTTGTAGGGTGCTATTTTTCCAGCTAATGCCATTGCAAAGTTGATCTTAGACTGTCAGCATTCATGGTATTTATTATCACATCTACATCCTCAGTCCTACACCTTCCACTTGACTACTACAGCATTAGCTATTTTTTCCTCTAATTTTCATTGCATTTCCTTTTCTTTCTTTTCATGAGAAGAACAAACTATTAGTTTATTTTTGCTTCAGAACTTTGTCATAGTAATGGGAAAAATGTCAGAAACATTGAAGAAAAAACTGTGGTGAAATGTCACACAAAAGAAAGAAGACTTTCATCCGGCGAGTTTGTCAAAAGATGCTATTTGACACGAAACTGCTTCATTTATGGACTGTCAGATTATAAAGCAGCACTTTCCTGCAGCAGAATGGCAGCAGGTAGTGGGGAGTGATGCCGTGTGCCCAAGTCGTGCAGCAGAGGCTTTTGGGGAGCTGGAAATTAATACCTTGACTGAAGAAACCTTGTCATTTAGGGAAAGGTTAGAGGCAAGAGTGATGGAAAATAATTACGGGTAAGGAGGGAGGTGGTTAACTGTCAGGGCCATCTGTCCCGGCTGCTCTCAGGAGCATGTCCCGCTGCAGCTCGAGGAGAGAGATGGGTCTGTAACCTGCTGCCAAAGGAAACTGAGGTCAGTTCATTCCAGGTGGGATCCAAGGGGGGTTGTGCTGCCCCACAGCTGAAAGAGCTGGACCAAAAGGGATGGCCTTGATAGCAGGGGGGATTTAAGTCGCTTTGGGTGAAATTCAGCTCCCTGGTTTACTTCAGGAATAGCACCGACTTCTCTACCTGAGAAGTAAAGCACTTCTTTGCCAATGTGAAGATCAAAATGATATCTCTGGGGGAAAAAAAAAAAGAAATTATAAATAAGCAGTTTCTAGGAAGAGGGTGATGCTGTTTGTTGCGGCAGTAGGATGTGCAGGTTCCTCTCCCACCAGATCACTCTCTGCCTGCTTGTCCATCGGACGGAGCTCAGCAACACCTGGAGTGGAAAAAAAAAAGATGCTTCCTGCAAAACAGGCTTCATCTTTAAAGCACTCAAGAGAACAAAACTCTTACCAGCACCTTGAGAACCCATCAACATCAGCACCAGTCGTGGTGGTTGGACTTGCTGGAACCGAGAGGAACCCTGGTGCAGATGGTTGGTGAACACACCGTGGGAGAAACGCTCCTGCACCATGTTTTGAGGATCTTGGAGAAAACAGCTCAGTGGTGGACATTTCAGGTGGCTGCCAGGAGAACATTACTGACTCTTTTTCCTCCAAAAAGGATAAGAACATGTGCAAAGCATTTTAAAGAGACATTTATCTATGTTGGTTGGGATAATAAATCCAAAGATTAGTAGTTTCAGAGTGGGTGTTCACATTTGTCCTAGTGTTAAGAGATGTGGGCTAGAAAGGCATATAATACAGTTGCTAGAGGGCTGGAATTCTTTAAAAGAAAATCAGATAAAACTCATGATATTCTGGAGCTGTTCCTTTTATTCTTTTTAGGTCTGTAGCATTCATTTTATTCTTTTCATTGTATATGAACTTAATTGATAAGAGATGAAAATATTCTAGATACCCCTAAGGTAAAAAAGAAACACTGGATAGTCTCACATAGAGAAACCTGCATATTCATCCAGAGCCCGGGTCAAGCCAGGATCCTGGGTTTTGTATTTGAAAAGTAACCTCTGCAGCTGAGAAAGGCTGCCTTTCCTTTACAGAAAAGAGTTGCTGCTGTGTTTGGCTACAAAGCAGATGTCACCTTCTCTTTGGGTTTTTGTTGTTTGTCTTGGTAACGCAAGGAGTCAAACACTGTAACTCAAACTTCACAGTCCCAGTGCTGAATGCTCGGGAACCCACAGACACCAGTGAAGTCCCCACTGTCCACATATAAAATACATTCTAAACCACCCAAAAGCTGGCTGATTTACAGTAGATTGAAAACCCTGACTTGTCACTTCTCAGCATCCTTCCCTTCAGGAACAGCACCCCATAAATATTTGTAAGCTAACTGAAGCAAATTAGAAGAAGAAACAGACAAAATATTGGAGTGCTTTTCAGCAGCATAGCTGTTGTTTAAAGATGCTGTATTAGAGGCTGGAGAGTGATGCAGACTTTTCCCCAAACAGAACCTGGAAGTTCCACAGAAGAAGACTAAGCCCAAGTGAGCGCCCCAGAAAGCCAAGAAGAACGTGGCAAAGACACCAACTATAGAGATCTCTGTCAAAAAGGGAAGTTATGCCCAAATAATAAGATGACAAAAATACCGTAAATTTTCACAAGATAAGCAAAATCATAATAACTCAACAAAAAATTGTTTTAGGAAGTACAGCACGTACTGAGAGCAAGGCTCTAATGGATGGCAGGTGGGAGGTTCCCGGAGAGCTGGTGGGATTGCCGAGAGCCAGGGAAGAGAGGAGGAAAACTGAAGGGACTCTGGGAAGCAGCTCCTGCACTGCCAGGCTGTTCACTGTTGAGAGTAACCCCTCTCACTGCAGGGCCACCTCTCCTCATGGCCATCTGCCCCTTGCTTGGGCAACAAATAGAGGGAGAAACCCGTAGCAAAACATGGGGAGCACACCTGTGCATGGGCAGAGCAGAGGAGGGTAGTGGAGAGGCGTGCAAATGTGGACTATCACCCAGCTATCTGTTCTTCCACATCTCCTCATCACTAATTGGAAGGGCGTGATTGACTGGCATGCATTATTTAACTCCATCTATCGGATACTTTGCGTTTTCAGCAGGAAAGCAACAGCTCGTGCGTTCCCAGACCGACAGGCTCCCTCTGCAATCCCCAGCCGTCCTGGAGGAAAGCTATCCAACGATCTGTCTCGGCACACGGCTGGCCTTCTACCTCCTGCATTAATTCCTGCTTCAGGAAATAGAAAGAGCACTAGAAAGATATAAAGACAACTAAAGCAACTCATCGAAGGATAATAGAAGTTGAGCAGGAAATTGCCCACATGTAAAACCTGCCATCTATCTCAGAAGACTTTCTTTCTCCTCTTCTGAAGGATTGAATTTGACAGTAAGCTTTGCACTTAAGCTATTAAGCTGCTGGCTTTCATTTTCTTGCTAAAAGTATATGGAAATCTATGGCTAGGCAGAGCTCAAAACAGGGGAAGCATTTTCTAGCTTCTCGGGTGAAGTATTACTGTCTCGTACGTGATCTGTCTCCAAGGACCTTTTTTTCCTCATTTTTCCAGATAGTAAGGACGTCCTGCACCCGGTCACCCCCCCCCTCGGCTGAAGAGGGGCTGCGCTGCCCTGTGGGGGGCTCAGACTGCTCCTCTGAGCACAGGGGAGGGCAGCAGGGAAACACCTCTGGGATGCTCGGGGATGGTGGGCTGGGTTGGGATGGCTTTACCATTTCTACCATGGATCACCTGGAAGAAACAGCAAGAGATTTTCACGTGTCCAGACCTTCCTTCTCCTGGTTCATAGGGCTGGGACTCAAGAGTGTGTGGCACTTTTTCCCCTATTGCAAGACCTGGTGCAGCCAAAAGCTAGCAAATTGCTGCATTTTTATACCTGATTTATGTTCATTGGGGAATGGGTGCTGCCCAAAAATCCCGGAGCAGGGTGACGATCAAATGTGTTGTCACAGATGTGACACTGGGCACCTCTCAGCCCCGTCACCAGCCAAGTGCCAGCACCCACGGGGTGCTCAGTGCCAGGGGCTGAGTTAAGGAGACATGCCAAAAATAGAATATTCTAAAAACCGGCTTTCATTTTTGAAGGAATGATCTCCAGTCCTGTCTTTGCATGTAAAAAGTATGGACACGATTACAAGGGGAAAAAAGAAGAAACAGAAAAATAATCTCAGGAGCAGTTACTTTAGCTCATGAAAACGTGGACTCGTGCTTCACATCCCAGCTGACAGCTCCAACCACAAGCACAAACAACCGTGCTTCATCAAAAGGGAAGTCAATTTTTCTCCTGCTCTTCATGTTCGGAGTTCTCCCTGACCCTCATTGCTCTCATGCCTACACCTTTTAATTTCCACTTTCCAAATATATTCTCAGTCACATTGCTTGATCTGCTTTTAGCACAACAGCATCCCCTAACTTAATTAATTCTGCTCCCTCTTTAATGCTTACTCCACTGGTGTGTCTATGAGAGGAAATACATCTTCTCTTTGCTTCTGCTCTCCTCCGCTAAACCCCTTCCCTGTCCCAATGTACCTTCAGGTGGCTCAAGAGGGATGAGCTGCCTGGCCCCGGGAGTCACCACAATCACCAAACTCTGGCACCACGAGCACATTCCTTATCACAGAATCACAGAATCTTCATGGTTGGAAGGGAGATCTGAGATCGAGTCCAGACACACACAAGGAAAAAAAAAACAAAAAACAACAAAACAAAACACAAAATGACACAACCCCACAATCCTGGGCACTAGAGCATGCCCTGAAGTGCCACGTCTACCCAATTTTTAAATCCCTCCAGGGATGGAGACACCACCACCTCCCTGGGCAGGCTGTTCCAGGGCCTGACCACCCTCTCAGGAAAGTTATTCTTCCCAAGATCTAATCTCAACCTCCCCTGCCCCAACTTCAGACCATTCCCTCTGCTCAGAAGGGAGTCTCTGAAACACATATTCCTTAGTGTGGTGGTTTGTAGGTTGTCTGTAGGTTTGTTTCTGGAATTTTCCTTGTGCCTCTTTTTAATTTTTTTTTTTTTAATGTGTGTGTAAGAACTGAAGTGCCATAGGCTGTGCAGGGCGGTACTGGGGCAGGGGCTGAGATCCAGCCTACCTCCACACTCGTGTGTCACCATCAGGTTGGGTCTGTAAACAGCTCGTGGTTGCTATGACTTCATTTTAATTACCAAGCACCTGTAACACTGGTAAGTAATCATAAGACACCCTTAGAACAAACTATTTTTTGCCCAGTTTTTGTGAGACCAGAAAGCCCAAACAATCTGTCCAGTCATGCTCCAGTAAACTCACTGACTTCAGTAACACCAGCAATGGGAAAAAAAAAAAAAAAATCTGTGTAGAAAACAGATGGAAACAAGGCAAACTGTTCGGGATGAACAGGAACACAAGCCTACAACACAGTAACAACACACAAAAATCAATACAATCTTCAGAAAAGTAATTGCCCCCTCCCAGGAGCTGTCATTCTTAAGGATGAGCATCCATCAACAATGGATAAAATTAATTGAACTGCAGCTGACAAAAAAATGTTATTTAGACGAATATACAGAAACGTTTACTGAAAATGAAGGAGATTTTTCCTGCATTAAACCGTGCAAAGTAACAACTGCACGTGGGATTTTGGAAAACAGAATTAAGCAAACACAATTCATAAGACAAGATTTATAGGTTAATCAGATAAATATCTCCATTCCCTTCCAAAATGTGGATTGTTTGACCTCATAACAGATGCAGATTTGTTAAGGGGCTAACTAAGACCAAGTCTCCTAAAAGAGGACTTCTGAGCACCAGTTGTGCCCTCTATGGAGAAAGCGGTGGGCAGTTCCCCACAGCAAAGCCTGCTGAGGCTGCACAACCAACTGCCATAGAATCACAGAACCCTCATGGTTGGAAGGGACCTTTGAGATCAGCGAGTCCAACCACAAAAAAAAGCCCCAAAACCCCCCCAAACCAAAACCATAAACAGACACAACCCAACAACAATCTCAGGCACAAGAGCATGCCCTGAAGACCCACGTCTGCTCGTTTCTTAAATACCTCCAGGGATGGTGACTCCACCACCTCCCTGGGTGGACTGTTCCAGGGCCTGACCACCCTCTCAGGAAAGTCATTCTTCCTGATATCTAATCTCAACCTCCCCTGCCCCAACTTCAGACCATTCCCTCTGCTCCTGTCATTATTCCCCTGGGAGAAGAGGCCAACCCCTGCCTCTCTCCACCCTCCTTTCGGGGAGTTGCAGAGGGCAATGAGATCTCATAACATCTCATAACTCATAATGTGTTCTCCAAGTAACCAAACACACTTGAAGCACTAAATATTAGCGTAGATGATATTGTTACCGGGAACAAACAAACAAACAAAAACCCTACAACCAAAGCAAACAAACAGAAAACCAAACCCCACAAAACAAACCAAAAACAAAATCACAGAATATTTATGGTTGGAAGGGACCTTTAAGATCATCAAGTCCAACCACAAAAAAACCCAAAATGATCTGTTAAACTGGGGAGCACCACAGTGCTGACCAGGGGATGGTCCTTCCCCATAACAACAGCGCGAGATCTGCAGGACTAAACACTAAGCCGATGCAGGAGACCTTACACCCCAATTAAAAGACCCACATTAATCACTAGGGGAGCTGGCAGCAAGGCAGCCGCTCTCGGGGGGTGATCTGTCACTGCTTGTCACCACCCCGAAATGAGATAACAAAAACCAGCACCATGTTTTGCATCGCACTCTCTTCTCCCTTACGGACTGCGCTGCTCTCCTGTGACATAAGGCAGGGCAGACTCTGCAGTCACCACGTTCACCTCTGCTTTTTAGAGCATGTGAGCACTAAATATCATTTCATGCCCTTTTCATTCCCCTGATCTCTTGGAATTCCTGTGACAGACCTCGGGTCCAGAGAGGGGTCCCTCTGCTCCTCGTGTCCCAGCCACCATGCAAAGGCACCCAAAGGAGATCAGGACTCTGGTTTTCAGATTACTCTTAGTCATGTGGTTTCACTGCTTTATGTGGGAAAAAAAAAAAAAACAAAACCCACACTAAATCTCCTTTCTTTCTTACAGCTCTCATGTTTCTGGCATTTTCTCTCAGTCACTTGCAAACCATCAGAGATGGGCACACAATAACGCTCAGAGCTGAGCTGAGCTGAGCACCCCAAGGCTGAAACGCTGCCGAAACCCAGAGCAGAGCCTCCAAACCAACCTTGAAACCTTGCAAAAGAAAACTATGGGCAAGATTTTCACCACATCTGCCACCTCCCGTGGCAAAGCTGGGCATGAGAACCTCTCGTTTTGGAACAGCTGAACTCAACGCCGGGGCTCAAACCCAGAGCAGAGCTCCCAGAAGCCGTGGCTGGTTGGGGCTTAAGCCCTTCCCCAGTGCAGGCAGGGAGGTGTCACTGGGACACACCGGGATGCTGGGCAGCAAATGTGGGTCCGAGAGCTGGATCTGGGAAGGGAGGAGGAGTAACTCCTCTCTGCACTAATTAGCATCACCTGAGGCACGGACTCTGCTAAGTGGTGAAGCAAAGACGTTTATATTTTCACTTTTTCAGCATATATAGTTTCTCTCCTTTGTCCCTGGCCTTTTGTCCTTTGATGTAGTGTCTGTGCCCTTTTCCCAGGCAGGCTGTGCGCAATACAATTGGCTACATTTAAGTGTTTATCCCTAGGCTAACAAAACTTCCCTGTTTGTGTACCCAGCCATCCGTTTGCTACATTTCCCACCACACACCCCCCATATAAGGACACAGTTTTACTGATCCCAAGGTCTCCTTCCCATCAGCACCAGAAGACCTGCCCAGCTCTCCCTCAGGAGAGCATCTCCAGCTTTCTCATCCTCCACAGCCACCGACGCTCACTACAGGATGAAGAGAAGTGTTTGAAAACTCACAGAAACACAAAGACACTCCCTGGAAAGCATGTCTATGGTTGGACTCCATCTCAAAGGTCCCTTCCAACCACGAAGATTCTGTGAAAGCACGTGCTTTAATTCCTCTTCGGTGCCAGGGGTCTTTGTCTCTGAATAAAGGGTTAATGGCTGTTGGCTTAATTAGTGCAACATGAATGAACAACATTTTGGTGAGCTTGAGGGTAAATTAAGACAGCGTTTAGTTCTGCTTCTTATTAGCTCTGCATAAATTCTCCCAGGAGCCTAATTAGCTCTGTCACAGCAAACGTCTCCTCTATTTACACGAGGGAACGTATTTCCTTTTCTATAGATATCGCCCTTGTAATAAACCATATTAGCAAGTATCGCACCCTCCTCCTTCCGCAGGGGCTGCCGGGGGTGCAGGACGTGGTCCCGCTGCCCCTCGCTGCCCACCAGGCTGGGCTCATCCAGCCACACTTGTTTTCCCCCTGGCAGTCTCAAAAATAAAGCCTCTATGAGAAGAACCCCAGCTCACGAGCACCTGAGAACACCATCAACACTAGAGACGTTAGAGGGTTCTTCATTTGGAAAGGAAGGAATCGGCTGATTTCAAGTATTATTTTCAGATCCGAGCACTGCCCTCGTGTAAAGCCATTGCGGCACGAGGCTTATCTCCCGGGCTCCTCTCCGGCCTGAAGGAGGTTAAATTACTGCTCGTATCAGCCTTTGCCACCCTGTGCAGGGAGAAACTGCAGTTTCTGTTAGACCTGGCAGGGACGTCAGTGCTCAGGTGCAGGCATGCCTGTGTCTGTTCAAAACCTGCCTGCATAAAGCAGGAACGGCCACAGCCTTTATCAGCAGTAGCTTTTTAAAAGTTTTTTTCTGTTTTTTTTTGTTTTTTTTTTTTTTTTTTCTATAGGTTAGGGATGGACCTGCTGGAAAGCACTTCTGAGGAGAACAATCTGGGGGTCCTGGTGGACAGTAAACTACCCATGAGAGAGCCCTGGCAGAGGCTGCCCAGGGAGGTCATGGAGTCCCCTTCCCTGGAGATCTTCAAGCCCCAATGGATGCTCTTGAGTGAGGTGCTCTGGGCAGCCCTGCTTTGGCAGGGGAGTGGGACTGGATGGTCTCTAGAGGTCCCTTCCAACTCTGACAATTCTGTGATTTCATGATCACTGAGGCTTTTTTTTTTTCTTCTTTTTTCTTGTGTTTCAAGGGTGTAATGTGAGATGCTATGAGGTGATGATGCTGTGCTTTGTTTGCTAATAGCAGGCAGTTTTCTCCCCAGCCTGATATCCTGGGGAGGGAGGGAGTCCTGGCTCCTGCAGCTACAGGTCCTCATAGTGTGGGGCAGCTCTGAGCTCTGCCTCATGCCCCTGGAGATCATTTTCCTGTTCTGTTGCTGAAAGTTTGATTTTTCTGAGGTTTATCTGAGAATGGGAGAGCAAGGGAAGCGCTCATAGAGGCGGCATTGAAATTCAGCCAGCTGAACCAGCTGAAATGGCTCTTCTAAGAATACAGCATTTCTAGATGTGCTTCTTGAAAAGCTTATTCTTGAACACGAGCAAGAAGTTATGTGTCTTTTTAAAGAAGAAAACCTTGAGGAGATGAGTCCTGGACGTGGTTTCCTTTGGGCCAGGAGTTAGCAGGATGCTTAAACCCGGGGCTGAGCGGCCTGGGGCTGGTGCGTGGGTTGGCTGGGTGCGTGTTTCTCTTGCTGAAAACTGTGCCAGTGCAGGATTGGTTTGTGTCTGGCACTCAGCTTTCCTGCATGGAGCCCTTCAAAAGGGGATGCAATATGTGGTGCTCGGAAGCAGCTTCCTTATCCTCCCTCTCTTTCCCCTACAGGTACTTTTTCTTGCTCTCAACTGACAATTACAGCAGTAAAATAGGGAGGGAGCTATTTGTCTTCCTTCTTTATTGTAAATATTTTACCTGTCAAAGAGTAACCCTGGAAATAATTAAAACTAGGGAAAGTTGCTTTGTATGTCTCAAATCTGGGCTTCCCCTGATGGTATCATCCTCCGGGGTGCGGCTGTTTTCCTTTACTTGCCTGAATTAATTGTGGTACTGAGAACTCCCATGTGGTCCCTGGAAGTCATCCTGCATTTTGAAGAGCTTAGACTTTGCTGAGCAGCTGCTTTTCTTCCCTGAAAGGTAGTGCTGGTAGGTGGGAGACTTCCTATCCCAGCCCTTCCCTCGGACCTGAAAGTTGGCCTTTGGAGCTTTCACTCCACCAAAGGTGGCTTTTTGTTGGTGTACATTTTGAAGTTGCTTGTCTCACATGAAGTTAGGAAAACTTGATATTTATCACGATAGTTGCATGAATTTATTGTGTGCCCTTCCTTCTCCTCTTCTGCTGAGAAAAAATACACATCTATTTTGATGCCAACAACCATCATTCAAGTGCTTCCCACACCCAGTGCACCTGCAGTCCCTTTGTGTCTGCACTGGAGCTGCGTCAACCTCGAATGGTCTTCTCCGGTGCAGGGAGAAGGGCTGGAGGTGTAGGGAAGGCAGATGCTTTTGGTGAGGTTGAGCCATGCTGCAGAACAGCCACAGCCTCTGGAAGTGATGGAATCTTGATGTCTCTTCCTGGAGAATGGCTTCTTTGGAGCTAAGGCCTCTCCTGCCCTGTGCAGTGCAGGGATGTAACTTTCTCAGTGGCATCTGCTGTGATGTTAGTGGGGAGCGAGTTGTGCTTTTGATGACCCTCTGGGTGAGAACTTGGTGACAGGGTATTGTGCGTTCCTACAGGATAATTAAAACAGTGGTCAGAAAGGCGCGAGATGTTACCCTCAGCCTGGCAGTCATTATGGCAATGGACCTTTTAATTACCAGCCCTTTATCTCCAGCGAGTTTTAACTCAAGAGCAAACACTCTTCTTGTTAACTTTAAGGATTTAATATTTTAAGAGGGCAAACAATTGTTATTTGAACAGAACTCGGCCACAATAATCCCTATCTACTGCCCTCTGCCTCGCAGCATCCTTAGTGCTGGGAGCTGGAGCCTGGGCAGAGGCAGGGCTCGGCAGCCCACGCTGCTCCGCTCCCCTCCGAGCCGGGGCAGGGACCGTGTGTCTGGGTCCAGCAGCAGCGTGGCTGGGGAAACCCGGGCAGCTCTTGGAAGTGCCACTGCAGGGGCTGTTGCTCATGGCAGGGAGTGGAGCCAAAGTGTAGCTGAGAGCCCCATCGAGGCAGCCCCATGGGTGCTGGCTGCCGGCAGCGGGAGCTGGGGTGTGCGCTGGTGCCCTGCTGGCACTGCCTGGCTGCCCCCCGGCTGCCGCAGCTCCTGGGGGCCTGTGTCTCTCCCAAAAGGAGAAATAGTGTTGGCTGCTTCACCAGCCCCGGGCTGAGCTCAGTGTCTGCGGCGGCGAGGGCCAGGGCTGTGCTCAGCCTGGGGTGGAGTTTCTCCTCCTTATGGCCTGCATCCTCTCCAGGCTCTTCTTCCCCTTCCCTTCTGTTTTGTCTGTCCCTGCTTTGACGTTGAGATGTCAAATGACATCTTTTCAGTCAGCCGTGGTGAGTAAAGGGATGCTGTGTGAAATGCCACAGCCTGTTTGCTGGGGGTTGCAGGGAAGGACAAGCAACAGCCCCTGTGGGTCCTGGCCCTGGGCAGCCCCATGACCCCGCTGCCTTGGGGCTGCTTCTTTCCTGCATCCCCATCCCTGTCTGCTCAGCAAGTGCTGCTGGACCTCACTATTTATGTGGTTGTCTCAAAACCCCATGGTTATCTGTGTGTCATTGGGTCAGAAGGAGAGCACATGCGCCAAATCATGCCCTCCTCCTGAGAGCCAGGGCACTGCTTTGTTTTTTGGGGATACAAAAAGGTATGAAGAAAGGCCGTGTAGCTGGAGGATGAGCACAGAGCAGGGGGATGGCAGCGCCATTTCAGTGACACTGGATTGCCCTGGGCAGAGTTACAGGGTGGGCTGGATGCTGTTGCTCCAGTGGGACCAGTTACTGTGGTCTCTGCTCCTCTTCGGCTGCTGGGAAGGATGGGAGAAGGACCTCTGTGGCTGGGGACATCTGGTGCTCTTGCTGCTCCTCTCCGTCCCTGCAGGAAGGGTTGGCAGCATGGCTGCTGCTCTCATACCGTTCAAGCCATGCTTTGCTCAGCCACATGTTGTCACTGAGGACAAGGGACAGGACATGGCTGGCAGGGTGACCTCGCTCCAGGGTGGTGCCCACAGGAAAGGCAGCGCAAGAGCTCTACTCTGCCAAGACCTCCTTGGGTCTTGGGTCTCCTTTGGAGCAATGGGGAGCCTGGAGCTTCAGAGCTTGGGTCCCTTTTGGAGCGCTGGCTGATGTCCAGCAGCCCCATCAGGCTGCAGTGGCAGTGCTGAGAGTCGCCCAGTGGGTGCTGGCAGCCCTGGGTGAGTGGGTCTGGCACAGCTTCTTCGAGGTAGAGGCACTGGGGAGCTCAGGCTTTCAAAAGCTTAAATAGGAAGTTATTTTTTGTGATAAACTGATGGCTTCTTTTTTTGACCTTTGGAAAGCTTTTCATGCATTAGCTACATGTAGGAAACGTGACTTTTCCATGCTGGGAAATGGTGAGTTCTAGCTCTGAAACAGAAGGACTGACGTGATCCATGACCTTGTTTTGTTTTTGTTTTTGTTTTTTTAAATCTAGCAGAGCTTACATAGTGTTGAACCAAGGCTTGGGTTCTGGGCTGAGACCCTCTGCTTCAGAGAGTCTGTATCCACAGGACAGCGGAGTGGAAAAGGGGAACTGTGAGAACATAGTAAAATTATTTCCTTTTGATGGCCATGAAGCTCGTGGAGAGACACCAAGGCACGAGAGCTTCCACCCTTAAAGTGTTTTGGTAGTCACTGAAGAGTACCTTGAGGGGAAAAATGAAATGCTAAAATCATGGAGGCTTGAGGACTGTTTGGCCCTGAGCACCTTGGTCCCTGGGTCTCCTCTGGTGCCATTCCCTCTGGCAGTGGTGACTGGTCCCCAGGTCTCCTCTGGTGCCGTTCCCTCTGGCAGGGGTGACTGGTCCCTGGTCCCGCTGGGCTGGGCAGTGTGGTGCAGGGGGGGACAGCATGGCTCTGTGTGCAGCGCTGGAGCTGTTGTGGAGCTGTCGTCTTTTCCCTTACTGATCCTCTAGCTTCCTGGGGGTGTAGTGTCTGTGCTGTCCCTGCTCTGGGTTAGTGTTCCCAAAGCCTCTCCCAAACGCGAGGCAGCGACCTGCTTGCCCTCCTGAGGACTTGTCCCTGTTCACCCCGCAGCTCCCGTGAGTCAAAGAGCCCCCAGATGAATACCCTGTGTGTGCCTGCCAGTCACTGTGGTGCCAGCCCCCAGCCACTTTTGGGGACGTGTCATGTCATGTCCATGTTATAAAACCCAGTTCTCACCCTGTTTCTATTTTCAGGAGGTACAACATCACCCCGCGGCGCTGCAGACACAGCCGTTGTAGGGGACGACTCTGCCTCTTGGAGCACCCGAAGGGACACTGCCCACCAGTGTGAGCCTGCAAATGGTAAGAGTGACATTGCCCACCAGTGTGAGCCTCACAGGGTAAGAGTGACACTGCCCACCAGTGTGAGCCTCACATGGTAAGAGGGACACTGCCCACCAGTGTGAGCCTGCACATGGTAAGAGTGACACTGCCCACCAGTGTGAGCCTCACAGGGTAAGAGTCAGGCGGGGCAGCCCCCTGTCCGCACCCAGGGTTTTGCAGAGTGCTTGGAACGGGCCCCTATGGACAAGAGAGAAGACCCTCAGATGCTCAGCAAGTTCCCCTCTGCCAGGTGCTGGTGTGCCAGTAGAAGGGGCAGAGGGCAGTGGTCCTCTGGCTGGGTGTCACGGTTTAGCCCCCGCCGGCAGCTGAGCCCCAGGCAGCCGCTCCCCCGCTCCCCTCGCAGTGGGAGGGGGAAGAAAATGGGAAGAGTGAAAGCGAGAAAACTCATGGGTTGAGCTAAATACAACTTGATAGGTAAAACGAAAGGTGCGTGTGCAAGCAAAGCAAACCAAGGGATTTATTCAGTGCTTCCAGGCGTTCAGCCATCTCCAGGGAAGCAGGGCTCCCTCGTCTCTAATGGTTACTTGGGAGGACAAAAGCCATGATTGCAAACCTCCTTCCCCCTTTCTCCTCCTTCCCCCACCTTTGTATGCTGAGCATGGTGTCTGATGCTACGGGATAGCCCTTTGGCCACTTGGGGTCCCAAACTGTCCTGGCTGTGTCCCTTCCCAACTTCTCGTGCCATCCCAGCCCTTGCTGGTGGGGTGGTGTGAGGAGCAGAAAAGGCCTTGACTCTGCGTAAGCGCTGCTCCACAGTAACAAAAATATCCCTGCCTTATCAATGCTGTTTTCAGCACAAATGCAAAACATCGTCCCCTGCTAGCCACTGTGAAGAAAATTTAACTCTGTCCCAGCCAAAACCAGCACACTGTGCTCGATCTTCTTAGAGTGGACCTCCTTTTTTTTCTATTTTGCTGAAAAAGCATCTCTTTCTGACATTAGAGTACAGAGGGGAAATTGGACTGATACCTTTAAGTGCATTTTTAGGGTCACAAGCTGAGTACTGCTTGTTAGCCTGCGCGTCAGACCCGGTTGGGGAGTATAGAATCACAGAATGGTTTGGGTTGGAAGGGACCTTAAAGATCATCGAGTTCCAACCCCCTGCCCTGGGCAGGGACACCTCCCACCCCTCCAGGTTGCTCCAAGCGCCCTCCAACCTGGATTTGACTGTAAGGCACCCGTCCCCATGAGCACATAACCGGGCGATGCCGGGTGGATGGAGTCAGGCCCTGGCTGCAGGCGATGCCGAGGGAGGAGTGTTAAACCCTCCTGTGTCACAGCTGCTTCCCAGTCTGCCTGCTGGGTCCCAGCCCCCCTCCCTGCTGAGCAGCACAATCCATGTCCCAGTCTCATTCAGGGGATCTTCCCTCTGCTTCATCCTCATAACCTGACAGGCTGTGCCTTCTCCTTCCCAGGCGAGAGAAGAGATGCCCTTGCTGGGATGGCTCATTCCCGGGATCTGAAGCTGGTCCGTGCGGAGCGAAGACGGGTCTCTCCCTCTCTGGGACTGCCAGCGGTGTCAGCTCGTGGCGTGTTGCAGAGGTGAGATGACCTTGTCACATACGCTAATCCTGGCCAAGGGGAGTACCTGATCTGCAGAGGAAGTAATTAGGAAGGATCCTTGCCAGTGTGCTGGTCCCTCACATGGGTGGGGGCTGACTTGAGGGCAGCTGTAGGCTTATTTTTTGGCTGGTGCCTACCTAAAGAGGGGAGGTGTGTGAGAGCTCCAGCCAGCTCCTGGTCATTTCAGCAGGGTGTTTCTTGGGGTTAATAACCACGCCATGAAACGTCACAGGATGGCAAAATCTCGAACTGCTGCGAGGCTTTACAGTAAGTCTGGATGTCCAGAGTTGTTCTCTTCATTAAAAAGAAGAGATGAGACTTTGGTTTGTCATTAAGGAGGAGGAAACCTGCTGTGCAGGTCTGACAGGGCCCTGCCTTGGCTGGGGCATACCTGCTTGTCCTGGCTTTGAAGAGGCTCAACGCTGCTCAGCGCGCCGGCACCTTGGGCTATTGGTTCTGGCTGGACCGGTGGTGTGTCTCTGTGCTCGGGTGGTGTGTCTCCATGCTCAGTGGTGTTTCTCCACGCTTGCTCACAGCATCGGCTGCAGATTGCTTTCAGGGAACAGTGCCCTGGATGTGTGGATGCTGGCTTGGGTTTCCTCCTATGCAAAATGGGTTTGTAGGAATGTACTGAGCTCCTTTATGAGACAGCTTGAGATCTAATGAAAGACATCACTGTGTAAGAGAAAAATATTGTTAGTGAGTTACTCACATCGTTAACGAGGTCAGACCATTGCCTTGTAGCAAAATTAGTTTGTTTTGCTCTAATCAGCTCGAGTAGCTAGAGTGCTCAATAATTACTCATGTCCTTATGAAAGAGATGGGACAGCATGAGTATAGCTGCTGGCAGACTTCTCCGACTCTGAAATGAATTGGGCAGGCTACTTTGGGAAGGCATCGTTCCAGTTGCACAGTGCTCCTGGAGTGATGCTGGCAGAACCCAGCCTCAGCCAGGAGCGATCATGGTCTGTAGCCCGGCTCCTCTGTAAAGAGCTGTCCTTAGGGGTGTTCAGAGAAGCATTAGCAGCAGGAACATATTTGGACTCTGCTGCTGTCTTCGTTTTTATGATCCCATTTGACATGCAGCATGGTAGGTGTCTCTCCAAACTCTTCCTTTCTGTAGTCTATGTAAATTGTCAAGACCCCAGAGGTTGTCAAATACACCTGCTCTCCGAAATGAAAATGTCCTCCTAGATATTTGCACCTCTACTATCTTTTCTTAGTGTTTTTTTTTTTTTTTCCTGATGTCAGTGATGTTCTCTGAAGCGGCAGCTGGGATGGATGAGCAGGGCTGGGTGCTGCTCCAGAGGATGGGGTGGCGAGAACCACTGTGCACCTCGCACTATGGTGGTGACTTGGCTCAGGAGGAATGATGGTCAGCAGGCCCTGCTTCTCCTTAAGGGTGTGACGGAGCTGGCCACACAGTGCACGAGGCAGGAGAGGGTTGTGCACGTGCCACAGCATATCCAGCTGCTGCACGGCAAGAGAAGAGCTGTGATGATGGGCAGCAGCAGGCACCTTCTTGTGTGCCTTGCTCAGGAGTGCGTGGGGTGGGCTGCAAGAGCGTGGCACCTGCTGTGCCCTCAGTCTCTCTTGGTAGACCCATACCCTGATTCAGGGTGTCGTTTCTGATCAAAATTCAGGCTGAACTTGACCATGCCACCCATGCTGGAGGTGGGTGGTGGTTCTCCAGCTGCTCGGCAGCTCCCTTGGAGCAGGCTGGAGGGAGAGCAGAGCTGCAGCACCGCAGAGTCAGGGTGAGGAGCTCTTGCTGGTGCTGTGGCCCCCATTTCGTTGTGCTCCCCCTTCTCCTTGACAGGTTCTCACTGGAGCCTGGGTCGAGCTCTTTGAGTGTACGCAGCTCAGCAGCTTGTGGTGAAGTTGTCCTTTCCCGTGAGATACTTTCTGCAAAAGGACATGTTCATGCTGGAGCCCCCAGCTTTCCCTCCCCTTAATCCACTTGTTGACTTCAGCTAAAATTTTGTTAATTCTTGCTATACATTTCATTTCCTTCCTAGTATTTCTTTCTGCCTTGGTTCAGATGTATTTTTTCCTCTGAAATTGAGGGAACGGGTGCCGGGTAGCAGCTCTTCTTGGAGAGGTGCCAGGTGTGTTGGAACTGAGGCAGTTTGTGGGCTGCCATCTCGGCACCTTCGGGTTTGGCCATAAATGGGGAAGTGTCATTTGTCCAGAGTACACCAGAGGCTTCCTGGGTCTGCCGCTTCAGCAGTAGCCCCCACCACCTGCACGGGATATGGAAGGCGATGATCTAATGGTCTCTTCCCTAGATAAGAAGCAGTGGGAAGAAATACTTGAATACAAGTTGGGGTACTGATGCCATGTCTGTAGGTTGCAAATCCAGCTTTGGAGATGTGACTGCTCCATGGACCTGCTCCTCTGCTTCTGCTTGTCTGTGTTGTGAAAGACAGACTGAGGCTGGCATTTCTGAGCTGCCATTGGTGGTTCCCCTCCTGCTCCTTCCCATACCTTTGGTGAGGTTCTCCTGTGGTGAAGCAATGCAAGACACTAAACAGACAAAAAGCCGCATACTGGTGTTGTAAGGTGGTGGTTCTGGTTGTCTAATCCCAGGGCTCAGCAGTGCTGGTGTGGTTGAAGGGAAGGAGCAGCTGCAGGGCTCGATGTTTCTCCTTGATAAACTTTGAGATTCCTGTTGGTCCATTTCTTCAGCCTGTCAAGAGTCTTCTGAATGGCAGAATGCTCTGGGACAGTCAGTGTCTTGATATTCCTCCTGGGCCACCTGCCCTTGCTCTCACCCTTTGTGTACTTCTTTTTAGCATCTGAGGTCAGTGGGGACCTCCTTGCTCCTCTGTCCAGGCCTCCTGCCACTGCTGCTTGGTTTCCAGGAAGTGGACATGGATCATTGTTGAGCTTGGAGGATGTGATCCGTGACAATCGACCGGGTATCCTGGACTGCTGTTCTCCCCAGGACTGTGTCCCATGGGATTCCTCCAAGCAGGTCCCTGAACAGGCCAGTGTCATCTCTCCTGGAGCCCAGGGCTTTGGTCTGCAGGCTAGTTGTCCTGCTCATGCCTCCTGAGATCGTGAACTCCTCTGTCTCATGGCCACTGCAGCCAAGGCTGCTTGTGACCTTCACACTCCTGACTAGTTCTTCCTCATTTGTAAGTACTAGGCCCAGCAGAGTGTCTCCTTGCATCGGCCCCTTGCTCTCCTGGGTCAGGAAACTGTCATCAGTGCTCCCCAGAAACCTCCTGGCTTGCCTGAGCTGTGGTGTTCTTTCAGCAGATACCGGGGCTGCTTAAATCCCCTGTGAAGACCAGAATCTGCAAACATGAGGCTTCCTTCAATGGTCTGAAGGTCTCATCCTCTTTGTCCTGATCAGATGGTCTGTGCCAGACATTCACCATGATGTCACCCATGTTGATCTGTCCCCCTGAGACTTAAGCCCTCTTCTGGCTCATTGGCTGTCCTAAGGCACTGCCCCATGCACTCCAACCAACTCCTCCTCCTTGCTGTCCCACAGAGCCCATGCCCATCCTTCACAGCACTTGTCATCCCACTGTCCCACCATGTCCTGTGGTCCTGGTGAGGCTGTAGCCTCCACTGTGCCCTGCACTTGCCACCAGGAGATTAGGGGAAGCCATGTCCCCCTGATCCCTCCTGGACCGTAGGGGCTCAAGCTGGGCTCCGGCTGCACCATGGGCCTCTCCTTTAATCGATTTTGAATTTCCCACATTTTAATTCCATTGAATGTCCTTAATTCCCATGTCATGGAACAAGGAGAGCTCTGTACAGAAAAGCTCTGTTAGAGATGTGGATTTTGGCAATTCTAAAAATATGCCTCTCTGGCTGAGGCTTGTGCAGGGTAACCATAGCAACGTGGCTCCCAGAGCAGGGTTAAAAACAATTGCACCAATTAAGGGGAAAATAGAGCTGTTAAAGCTGATAAAACCTAAAAAAATTTTTTTAAAAATGTGCAAAGGCTACAAACGCTCTGCATGATGCTGGGGTCTGGGGGCTGCCTTGTGTTGGGTTAACTGAAGCTGTCCCCCCTTTGCTCTTATGGAGCATCCCAGCAGCGGGGATATCCCGTGTCCATCACCTGGCTGTTCCTGTGGAGCATCCCGCTCCCGGCTTGGCCCATGGGTCCCCACGATGTGTGCGCCCCCCCACCCCCTGCACCGACCGACCAGATGTGGCAATGTGTGCTCTCGAGAGGGAAGCAGGCTGGGTCAGGGAGCAGCCTGGCTGAAATTCGGGTGG
>JAOQGM010000039.1:386693-410114 GCA_027564225.1 Gallinago stenura | reverse complement strand
AAAGAATTTTTCACAGAAAGAGTGGTCAGACACTGGAACAGGCTGCCCAGGGAGGGGGTTGAGTCCCCATCCCTGGACGTGTTAAATAGTCGTTTAGATGTGGTGTTGGGGGATATGATGTAGGGGAGAACTTTGTAAAGGAGGGTAGATGGTTCTATGGACTCAATGATCCCAAAGGTCTTTTCCAACGGAAATGATTCTATGATTCTACCTTGCTCTATAAAAATATCACTAAGCTGAATTTGGGAACTGATGTGTTTACAAACTTTTCTACTCACAGGCAGCACTTGGTCCATCGTGTGGCTTCCTCAGCCCAAACCCAGGGGTCCATCCCATCCCACCGCTTTGCTGCTGCCCAGCACCAGCCTGGGCACCTCATCCAGTCCCTGGGTTTGCTTTGGGCCTGATAACAAAGACACACTACATTAGCAACATTCCTGCAAGCCCAGAGTTGCTCATTTCTTTAATTACAGCCCTTTTTTCTTTAAGGACATGAGCTTGGCCCTGCCTGGGCTTTGACCTTATCCACGAAGAGCCACTGCTCTTGAATTTCTCACAGTGCAGGGGAAGGGGAGGGGGGAGGCCGAGCACGAAGCAGCAGCGCCAGCCCTGAGCATCACTTCTCGGTGTGCCTCTTCCCTCAACATTAGCCACTGCTTTTCACAACCATTCTGAGTTATTTCAAGTATCTTCTGCTAAGCTGCTTTTAGCCCTTGGTTCCCCAGACTACTCCATACCACTGCATTTCAAGAGAAAAGATTTAACTTTTTTTTTTTTTCTTTTCACTTGTCCTTTTGCTATTGAAGTAATCTCTTACTTTAAATAAATCATTCCACACAAAAAGGTATATTTTGCGTGCTTCACTCATGAGAAGTGACATTCTGGCCATGATGACCTCTCATCATTCCTGGAACTTTCAGAGTAGATGGCAGCATCTCTCCCACCCGCCGGCACTTCTTTAAACAACCCCCATCACACAGGAATTTCATAATGCAGAGCTCTCCTTCCCGAGAGCAGCAGCCATACATCTTGAAGGAATAATCAAAGTAAAAATTGTCTCCGTACATTAATTATCTTCAGAGATTTGTTCCAAAACGCAGGTAGTAATTTTTGTGTTTTAACATTTATAGTTCTGTAGAAAGCACATCATTATGCAGAAGGATCTCAATTCAGACAGCTTTCCCCCCCCCCTCTTAATTTTTATGTAGAGCTTCCAGAACTTTCCCTCTGAAGGTAAAAAGAAAAAGTTAAATCCAAATGGAGTCTGAAATGAGAGGTCTTTGGCTCACAGAATAACGTAGGTGAGCCACACACTGACAGAGGGGTGAGCACCCCAGTCTCCATGCCAGATCCCACTGATCCCTCCTGGAGCTCCTCTCCCTCCACCATGGTCTCAGCCTGCCCACGTCACCCCAGGGTGCAGCCTACCTCCAGTGCAGCTACCTCTTCTCCTGATTTTGAGCCAAGACATTAAGAATTGACCCCAAAGGACACTGCTCATAACCCTCTGGATTTCATCTGCTGGGCAGCCTTTTCAACCCAAAATGCTCTCCCAGTTTCCCACCTCCATGCAGCCACCTCCCCAGCCAGGCCATGGGGATGCTGCTGGACACCACGGCGGAGGGTGTCCAGAAGGGTGGCTGTGTGACACTCATTGCTCTCCCTTTAGTTAACTGAGAAGCTTAAATCTGAAAAGTAAAGTTACAGAGATTACATGGTACAAAGATTCATTAACTACAAAATTGCAAAGGCACCTTTTAAGCATTTTCAGCACTGATTACAGTAAATTATCAGAGAGACATCTGCCACACGGGTGCTCAGCATTACAATGGTAAATTTAACATCAGACCTAGAGGGTGGGTCATGTGAAATACATGGGAGAAGTCTTTGTGATTTGACTTGTTCATAATTGCAATTTTAATTCCTTTCACTTCTAGAAATGTTGTGTTTGTGATGTTTCCCACCGAGTCTCAGGCGATGTTCTCTGGGTGAAGAAATGAAAAGATTAAGCTACCTGTAGGTGCAGGGCCACCGAGGAAATTCCTTCCCCTCGGGCTCAGCAAGACCCAGAGGATCAAGGCGCTGCTGAGCCATGGCACGTGACTCTGGGGACATGGTGGGCAGGTTGGTGGCATGTCTGTCCCCAGGTGCTCCCCTTGGACAACAGAACCACCAGCTCTCAAGGCTGAGCAGGTCCTGGCTTCGGTGCTTTGCTTTCCCAGCAGCATTGTCCCTGCCCAGCTGTGTGCCCTCCTTTAGTGTGACTCAGCTGGATGGAGCGATGGGGATGACTGCTCCAAACTCTGCTGCTGCAGCAGATGTCCTCCAGAATGGTGAGGGAAACAGAGACGGCCACACAGGGTGACTGCAGGAGGACCCTCACGCTGCAGACAGCGGTGGTAGAAAAGAACATCTCCTCTTTTCCAGGGTGGAAGTAGAAAGAGCATTTGTCATCAGCCCAGAAGAGTGTGAAAGCTCCCAGGAACCTAACACTTGTGTTCTCTGAAGAGCCCCTGCCCTAGAGTGCTCTCCTCGCTCCTAGCCAGATTTCTCTGGAGTCTGATTAAACTCATCATTTGCCACTGAAAATGTCATAAAATATTTATGACACAGATGATATTTAAAGATCACTGTAGAAAATTTCTAATAACTGATGTAATTCAGTGGAAGCATCCTAAATTGACACAGTCAGAAGAAAGGAAATAACGGAGCAAAGTAACACTCCAATGAGTCCACTAATTAGTTATCCACAGCTCCTGGGGTAAAAATGCCATCTCGTTGGTGGCACTCACAGCTGATCCAGAGCCAGCCTCACAGCAATAGCAGGTGTAGCAATTACTGCAGCTGTACAGCAAACCGGGGCTGAGGCCGTGCAGGCTGGGTAAAGACAAAACCTGAAAACTCTGCAATTGAAAATGTTTTCTGAAAATCATTTAAAAAAAATAAAAACACCACAACAAAGTCCTCACCACAAAACACAAAACTGAGTTTGCTTTCAGAATGCTAAGTCCTGGAAGAAAGATTTCTATAAATGCCACTCCTTTCCCACAGAAGTGCTTTTTTGAACAGCAAAACTGTGCTTATTTCTCATTTTGAGTTTGAAACATTTAATTCTGGTTTCTAACATGGTACATAAAGCTTTTCCCTTAACTCGGAGTTATAGAAATTGTTGCATCACTACTGATGAAGCCAGATGTTCACAGTTACTTGGGATAAAGTGGCTTTTTAATAGCCTGCATCATTAACTACAGACATTTCAAAACTATAGAAGAGAGCTGTAATAATAACAAATTGCTCAAGGAAAAAAAAAAAAAAAAAGAAAAAAAAAAAAAAAAAAAAAAAAAAAAAAAAAAGAGGCAATTGATATAACTGCTTCCAAAGTAGTGAGGCAAAAGAAAATAGGTTTCCAGAGAAAGGAATGAGTCACAGTACATCATCTACAGCCTTCAAAAAACACTGGGTTAGCTCACTGGTAGGTATCAGGTAGTTATACAGGAGCAGGCACAAAGGCTCCCTCACCATAAGGAAGGAAGGTTGTGGCTGTATGGGCTGCCCCCCAGCTTCATTCCCTCCCCAGATGGGAAGGGCTCTTCCACCAAAGGCAGAGTAAAGCCCACACTACACCATTCTCCCCAAACCCAACAGCAAGCCTTGCCCCTCAGCCTAGAGGGATGGTCCACCTGGAGAGCACTCTCTTGGCTGAAAGTGATACACCTTCCCTGGGCTAGTCCAGCTTCAGGTGAAGTCATTGAGTGCTCTTATGCTCTATTGGTTTCTCTCAAGGTCCACCCGTAACCAAATCATCATGCAAATACCTGTAGACAAGGAACTTTAACCTGTTTTGATCAAAAAAACAAAACAAAAGACCACCAAATCTTGAATGCCATAACCTTTTCAACACAGCGTGTGACAAAGCCTTCCTTCTTTCCTGGACCTCCACGAGCAAACACACCTGGTTTCTGGATAAGGGACTTGTTCTAGTGATGGACATCACAGCCTCCCTACAGGTAGCCTTTAACAGGCATCCCTCTGGTCACATGTTGCCAAGTCACAGTGATACTTTTAATCACAAATTCACCTCATGTTCAGATTGTAGTTGTGGAAAAAAATCAGTTTGCACAAGTCTCAGAAGCCTCCAGTTGAGCATCTAACTCCCAGGAATAACAAAATTATTTATTTCTGCCCCTGCCTTTCCCCTTTTCACTGTGCATTCTGGGGACCATCTGGGTGGGAATCTCCATCTTCTCCACAGGCTCCTTTGGAGAGCTGAAGGTGGCAGAAATATCCTCCTCCCCTTCTTCAGGCTGCGCAAACCCACCTCAGCCTCTCCACACACTTCTTGTGCTCCAGCTTCACTTTTCTGAATTTTTTTTTTGGGGGGGAGGGAGGAAAGAGATGAGGAGATCTGAGATGTGACTGAATTTCCAGCTTCTTGCAGAGACACTTAACCATAGCTTCTTCCCCTCTCCCCCCCAACACATACTAGAAAAAAGGAAAAGATTAAGATGGTCTTCTATCAAAACGTGAGGCAGCTGCACAAATAGCTCAATAGGAATATCCCAGATGAGTAGACAGCCTATTAAACGCTGTGCCTGCGGATTGGTCTATTGTAGATCAAGAAGATACTTATCAGCTGGTATTGTTCAGCAGCAGAGAAGTCATTTGTCTTCAATATGAACACAATGCTCCTATTGTTGCACATCAACTCAAGACCAGCTGGGACACTGTGGCATTGATTAGCTGGTTTTGAGAGGGCAGAGGAGAGGTCGGAGTTTTAACTATAATTGAAAATCAGGTAAAGGGATGGTGAGCAGGGAATATACATCATAAGAACATCCTGTTGAATTGTCTAAGCTGGTTTTGGTTTTTTGTTTGGCTTTCTTTCATCAGCTCCAGAGACATCAATCCCTGCATCTTCTCCATGGCTGTGACCCATTTCCCTGCCAAGATGAAGGCTGAAGTCTGCAGGCTGGTCCCTGTACCTTCACGTGCTCCAGTGCCTGGGACAGCACTTCTGGACGAAGAGGAGAGGCCACCAGCAAGTGCACGTTGGCGTTTCAGCAGCAGAGGCCAAGAAGGGCTTGGTCTTGGATCCCACCTCTCACCTGAGAGCGTGACAGCGTGGAGGCAGGTCCCACTGATCTCCCAGCTACCGTGGGGGTCACAGACCTCTCCTGCAGCAGCCAGACTGCAGGGATTTCTCAAGCCAGTACTTTTCCAGATCCTGTAACCAGATGTTGGAATGGCACCAGGAAGCTGTGAATAGTCCCCAAGAACAGCATCTTCCAGCAATCTTACCCGTGAAACCTCCAGCCTCAGAAATGTAAATAGGAGGTGCCACTTTCATTTAATGTCTCCTTGGGAAATGGTGAAAAACCCACAAAGTATCACTGAAGAACCGGTGACAGAGAATCCTGATTCACAGGTCTCACTCCGCTTCCTAATTTGCTGTTTTGAAAAAGATCAATGTTGTTGATGTCTGTCAAAGCTATAGATTTGCTACTATTCATAGAGCAGTTCAGTGCATTTACAGTCCCAGGAGAGATCTCAGTGCCAAATTTACTCATTTTCTCACTGATACTGACAACATAAGAACTCCTTTCCGATACCTGCTTCTTAGGCTAAAGGTGCCAGTGAAATTCTGCATCTGAAAAAGCAACTCTGGCAGAAATAGCACTGTGCATTAGGGGAGCTAATCAACCCCCAGCTTTGCAGACTCTTTTCCCCACCCTGCAAAGTAACGAACAAATGCAATAATCTTCTCTGGGTATTTCTAGACTCAGCAAACCAGTAGTCCTGCAATGCACTTGGCTGCCTGGGACAGACACCTCATTAGATCTAGGAAGGAAACGGGAAACTTCACTATCACTGCTTTAAAAATAGGTGGACTCTGTTGCGGGTAACATTTAGCCATCATGAGCATCACACTGGAACTCCTCAATTTTTGCACCAGCCACAGAACTGCTGAAGGGAAGTAGCCCCGTGGCAGCTCACACAAGCCTGGTGAGCACTACAGGGAGGATCACGAGTATGAGACAAACAGGAAAATCCCTAGAACCTTAACTTAACTCATGTTTATTATTGCAGTATCTTGTTGGTTTTTTTTTAAAAAAAAAAAAGATAAAAATAAACCATCCATTTTCAATCTTACAGCAGCAACATCTCATGTCCACTACCCTGCCCAGGAACCTCCTCTGACACGCAAAACCTGTCACATACTAACAAGCAAAAGTTAAATGCACAGAAGCAAAAAGCTCACACTCCCAGACCAATCCCCTGCCACATCAGGGAGATTTGCTTACCTGGGTTTTGTACTGATACACAGATAAAGCTTTTAAAGCTGCAACCCCCAGACAAGAAGGCTACTGTCAGAATAATGCCTTTGTATTATTAAGAAGCAGAATGCAGCCACGCTGCCCCCACAAAGCCCGTGGGTCACGGTCTGCAGGATCTCTTGCAGTTTCTGTTTTCCAAAGAACCCTTTTCCCCATTAACCCCAACGGGAGAACAGCTTTTTATCCCTCTAAAGCCACAGGGCTGAAGGAAATGTTTTCATTCTACCGTAGGATTCAGCTCACCCCCCACACGTCACCGTCCCTCATCCACCCTTTCACAGCCTGTTATTTGTATTCACCATCTCAGCACACAGCACCGGGACACGGAACATGACAGACTGGCAGTGGAGTAAG
This sequence comes from Gallinago stenura, assembly GCA_027564225.1. Lineage (NCBI taxonomy): Eukaryota > Metazoa > Chordata > Aves > Charadriiformes > Scolopacidae > Gallinago > Gallinago stenura. The sequence goes on along the minus strand of JAOQGM010000039.1, from coordinate 403,425 downwards.
AAAATATCCCTGCAGGACCCCACTAAGAACCACTTCTATCAAATCATTCCTCCTTACCTACCACTTCTCTTTTAGACCTGTTAACTAAATCAGTTTCCTGATACATTTAGCTTAAGCTGGTTTGATTCTGCAGGGGACTGGTCTCACCAGAACCCTGTACAGCCTCCAGCCCACAGCCACGGAAACAGCCCCAGGGGCTGGGGACTCCTTCCCTGCAGCCCACTCCACCCCATCCCAGCAGCAGCATCCACCACCACCACCACCAGCAGCATCCACCACCACCAGCAGCCTCTCATGATTGGGGCTTCACAGCCTCACCTGGCAGCTCATTACTTGTGCCCTCACTGTTCCGTGTGGATTCTCCCTCCGTGGTGGGTTGACCTGGGCTGAGCGACAGGTGCCCCCCCAGCTGCTCCCCTGATCACGCTCCATCAACAGGACAAGGGGAGAAAATATGACAAAAAAAAATATCTCATGGGTCAAGATAAAGAAGGGGACAACACTCAGCAATTACTGCCATGAGCAAAACAGACTTAACACAGGAAAAATAATTTAACTTATTGCTAATTAAACATATAATGGAGTAGGATGATGAGAAATAAGAACAAAACTTAAAAAACCCTTCACACACCCCAGAATGAGCAAACCAGCCCAGCTGAGGCCTCTTTAGCAGAATAAAGGTGTTACATCCGATTTCCTGTAAGGCTGGAAACACCTGTACCTCCTTTTTAAGAAGACACTGGGTTTTTTTGTATTTTTTTTTCTCCATCAGAGTGAGGCATGCCTAATATGCATTTAGCTTGGGATGCCCCTAACCCTGAATCCTCTGGTGAAGGGCTGGCTTCTGTTTCCCATCCTATGTCAGAAGGATGCCCTTGCTGAGGGCATTAGCTTGTACTTACCTTATTGCCCAGAGCAGGTTTCCAGTAGCAGGGACTGGGACAAGACACAGTCTGGTTAAACCACGGGCCACATCATACCAAGCCAGAAATCGATTGTTCACCACTACATGTCTTTGCACCCACTTTACAGCAGTAGGTTAGTGCAGCCTTCACCTGGTTTTCTTACACTTCTCATGTGAGACACTAATTGAATTTCCATGATGCGTTTCTGTGTATTCCCTGGGCTGCAGTAAATTACCCTTTTACACATCCTTAGCCCTTAAAAATGCAAAGAGAAGAGCAGGAGGTCCCAGCCAGCGAGTGGGCAGCGATGGGGGGGCCCTGCAGGGAGCTTTAGCCCGGCTGAGCAGGGAGCAGCCCCGCTGCCACCAGCACTTTCCTGGAGAGCATCTGAGTCAGGACCTGCACCCAGCCACCCAGCCTGCTAGCCCACCCACCTTCCTGCTTGCTTGCTAGTCTGCTTCCTTAACAGAGCATTGCCGTGAGCTGCCCACCCAACAGCTTTAAACTGCAGGGTGTGACAGAAAACAGCCCTTTTGTGAGCCAGAAAGGAGCAGCAGCAGAAACTTCCAGAAAACTTTGCCTGGTTGTGGCTGAACCTCCCCTGAAGCCCCTGCAGTGCATCAGGGACCACCCAGCTTCTCCTGAACTCCCCAGTCCAGCTGAACAATTCCGGAGGGGAATGTGCCAGGTGAGGGGCTGCGCTTTCTGCCGGGCTTTTAAATACTATTTTTGCATTTCTAGTTCCCTTCAGGGCTCGTAGCTGGAACACCCTAAAGGGAAATCTGCGAGTCGGAACCTCCAGAGGTCCGTTGTAGCCGGTTTGGGTTTTCTCACAGGGGCGAGTGCGCTTTATCTTGGAAATGCCCAGCAAAGGGCTGAGCTCCAGTGACCGGTGGTCACTCGATACATTGTAACACCCGTCTCATTGTTATTTGGGGAGAAAAAGTTGCCATTACAAACTCTCTGGGAAATGAAAACATTTTCCAAGTATCGGTCTTGTTTTGCTTTCATGATTGTTTGTTTTTTCTTTGGTAAATGATAGTATGTAGCAGGTAAAGGAGAACAGGAGGCAGATAACTGGGAAGGATTATTTACTTCTGAGGAAGCTGCAAATGCTGGGGGTTTTTTGGTTTTGGTGGTTGGTTTTTTTTTTTTTTTTTTTTTTACTTTCTGAATGTAAATCTCTGCTTTGTGCTGTTTGCTGACACCCCTGTGTGGGATGATGTAAGACCAGAGAGAGCTGACTCGAATGGACTGGGAACCCTCTGAGGGGCTCCAGGGGCCCTGGGCTGCTCACACATCGAGGGGTCTCGTCCCAAATGAGTCCCAAAGGGCTGAGACAGTGCTGGATTATTTGGCAGTGGCAACTAGGGTATGGTTTTGGTGACAGAGGGGTTTGGGGACTCACATACTGGGGAGCTGACCCCTCCCCGCTGGTGGCAGCAGCCTGGATTCTGTTGCAAAATCCAAATTGCCTCCCCTGGCACCTCCCACAGGAGAAGCCAGCTCTGCCAGAAGCGTTTTTTATTGCTTTCCAGGTGCAGAAGGCTTAATTTTGTGTTGAAAGGTAATAGGGGAAAACTGAATTACTTTTAAACAGAAAATATCTGCAAGATGTACCTTAGGAACGTAAGCAGGGTTGGTTCATTAGTGGGGTGGGGAAAGATGTGAAGAGAAAGTGCTGCGGCAGCATCAGAGAAAATAAAGTTAAACACCATTTCCATTTTGTGGGGGGAGAAAAAAAAAAGGGAGAGAGCTGTCTGCAGCAGCTGGTGTGCTCCAAAGTGCATAAATCTGGGTCCTGCTTTGTAACAGGACCAAAGAGGGGACACTGCGTGGCACAGAGACCCCACAGAGGTGGTGTGTGGCTCATAACTCTGCTGCTCATCCACTGCAGGAGCCACATCCCGACCACCGACCAGGGAGAGGAGTTCCCCAAAACCACCCCAGGGAGTGGGGGGCAGTGGGACACATGTGGCACCACCAGCAGGCTTCCCTCTTCCCAGAACTCCCGCACATTCAGTCTAAAAAAGACATTATGCGCAATATTATAATATAATTTAGCAGCATCCAGTCGTAAGGCTTAAAAGATGGTTTAAAAATCAGGCAGCAAAGGTAATTTTGATCCTGGGGACCTTTCGTGCTGCTGCTCGGTGCCGGCAGCCAAATGACAACAAGCATCCAGGCAAATGCCTCTGGAGGAGCCTCGGAAAGCTCTAATAAGGTGATGAAAATGTGCGTGGAGCTCAGAAAGGTAACAGGAATAGCAGGCAGGAGTCCCGGAGTTCAGCCTGCTTGTCATCACCGTTAAGTAGGAGGTGTTTGAAGGGACCGAGGAAGGGATGGGAGCTCGTAAAGATGCTCTAAACTCAGCCACCTCCCTCTGCCAGGTTCCAGCTGATACCCTCTGCAGGTTATTTTATACCATGTTATATAGCGTGTTGATGGACGCAGATTGATTGCATCAACTTGTAAGAATTTTAAACACTTACATTTAAATTTGCTTAAAAAAAAAAAAAGCAACAATCAACCCCTCTCACCCCTCTCAAAAAAAATTTAAAAAGAAATTATGCTTATTACCTGGTGGTACCTTGCTTTTTATTTTGCATGGAAACAGTTTTCACATGCAAAACATCTTTTTCCATTAAATCATGCATACCTTTATGCAAGAATATGCATATTGGATGGCTAAATACTTTTTCACATGGAAAACATTTTTTCCATTAAATCATGGATACCGTCACCCAAGAATATGCACGTTGGATGGATAAATAGTTTTTCACAGCACATGGTATTCAAAATGTTACCTGTCAGAGACCTGCTGCATGCCCATGAGAAAATGAGCTGGCAAACCTGCACATAAGCATTCAGAAAACTTCTATATGAAGCCAGGAAAAATTAGGTTGAGACAATGAGTAATGATATGACAGTGTGAAAGAAAGGAGCTTTTTCTGAATGTGACAAACTTATTTGGAGAAGCTAGCCCACTTCATTACAGTAAAACACGATTGGCAGAAAGTAAATTTTCTCCTGATATTTTTGTTCTTTATTCAGTGCCCAACAGCAGCATCCTCCCAGCAAAGCCTCACTCCTCACACTCTGGTCCAGGCCCAGCATCTCCACAGGGACCTTCCCCCTCTGCACAGACACACACTGGGCTGGTGCTCACTTGGGGCATTTTCAAGCCGTTCCCTTCTGTATTACCACTGAAGCTGTACAGTTAGACATGTCATACACATGGATAGAATGAGCTAATTATCCTTACTTATACATTTCTAAACAATCCATCCATTTTAATAGGGTTATACAGCAACATGCCAAGCCCAGAGAACGGTAGATGAAAACGCTGGCTCTTTTACACAGACTTCATTTGCTACACAGAAGCGTGTGATAGTATGTAATAAGAGGAATTCATTGCAAACCATTACTGCCAAGGAATTGTTTTCCATCTTCTAAGTAATTCTGTTTTCACTACCCACTCTCCAGAACTTCCATGTTCATGTCTTTAAAAGCAGTGTATTTTTGGATACATTGATGACTGCATTTTTGCCCGTTATTGTGCAATGGTCTCTTGATTTTCTTCAATCTCTATTAGGATCGTTCCCCCTGCTTTGAGTTACTCCCTTTATAATTTGTCTATGAAACAATTTGCTCAGTGTTTCTTCACTCTCTCACACACACCAGCTCTTTGGACTTCATAATCTCCTGTGGGCTTTTATCCTGGCCTTTCTCCACTTGCAAGAGCTTTGATGCCTTCTTCTGGGGCTTATCCACGGCACCGTGATGATTCTGCCAGGAATCTGCTTGCTCCGGGTGAAAAGATGAAGACAGCCATCCCTTGTAGCATACGCCTTTCAAAACCCCCTGTTCTTTTACAACGTTTTTTATCTTCTTCCTAATGTAGAACAGAATAGTTCCAGCTGAAAGGGACCTGCAATGACCATCTAATCCAGCTGCCCAACCTCTTCGGGGCTGACCAAGAGTTAAAGCCTGTAATTAGGGCATTACTTGGACACTGACAGGCTTGGGGCATCGGCCCCCTCTCCAGGAAGCCCATCCCAGGGTCTGACCTCTCTCAAAGTCACCCATTTGCTCTCCACGCATCTGCAAAACAAATGTTTTAGAAAGAAAGTAACTATATTGGGAAAAATCAGCTGCAGTGTTAGGTTGGGATGGAAGTGCCTTGTTTTCCCTCAGTCTGCGTGGAGCGGTCTCCCAGGCGGTGGTTTGCTTTCTCTGCCTTTCAGTGTGTCCATCACGAGGGGCTTTAAAACGCATTCCTGGCTTGAAGTCATGCCCTGAGAAAAGACATCCCTGTGTCTATTTTAAATCCTCCCGCTGCGGTCGCCTGGCAGGTACAACGCTGCCTTCCCAGGGTGCTGAGTGTGCTGGTCACTAACTGTAATCATTTGGTGATATATTAAAATGTCTTGTAAACCAATTTGCAGCAGGTGAGTGATTGCTCTGCTTGAAAGACTTCAATTTTCGTTCCTTATTTTTCGAAGCAGATTCTTATTATAATACAGGTTATTAAACATCAAAGGTTTACCTTGTCTTGAGACAATTTAGCTTCTTTTAGAGGCTCATAAATGCTTTATTGTGCATGGTTGTGAATAAATATTTGATTCTGTATGAGATCAGTATTCATCCACAGGAAGTTAGAGAGCTGCTGAGAGCATGGGCTGGCCTGCCAGCCTCAGAGCCCCTGTGGCTTTTGGGGGAGTTGTCACTCGCCTCTCCTCAAAAATTGTCACATAAGGAAGATCTTCCAAACCATCCTGTTCATCTGAATTACATGTCAAGTTCTGCAGAATCAAAACCAGCTCATACCACCTGCATCTGTCCAGGTGATGGGTGGAGAAATGGAAATGCCTCAGAGATGGGGCTGGGTGAAGGTCAGAGCCCCCTCGGTGTCTGGGGGGGGTGCTCTGGGCTCCCAGGTTAACAGGGAGGTCTCTCAGCAGGAGGTTTTCCCCATCCATCCCACCAACCGACCGGAGTGGGATCTCATTGCTGGGTGGAGGACAATGTTCCCCTCCTCTTCCAACTCTCCTTGGAGTCAGTCTCTAGTTCCAGGACCCCCAGGCATCACCCATACCTTCCCAGGACTGGTGACAGCCCCTTGACATGTCACTTCTCACTGGAGAAAGGTGTTGTGCAGGCTGCTTTCTCCAGTCTTGTCCAAATCCCTGCAAACTGAGGACTCTTTTCTTTTTTGACTGCATGTGTCCCCTGTGATTCTCCATGTGCCGGCCTCCCCACGCACCAACGTCCAGCATCACCTCCTGGGGAGAGCTGCTGGCGGTGCCCACCCCCAGGGCTCCTGGTTAGTTACGTACCCGTGTACCACGACGGCATTGAGAGCTCAGCTGGACCCCACTTCTCCAGAGTCACAGTGCAGGCAGCCTGGCTCTGAGAGTTGGTGACAGAAAGGAATGCAGGTTGTGAGTGGTATTTGAGACCTTTGAAGGAGATTTTCACGCATGTGTGTGGTGCATACACAGCTGTATGCAACTCACTACCGAAATCCATCCCCTCTCCATCACACCACTCCATTCACAGCAGAGACAACACACATCTCCTGCTACAAGGGAGTGTTTTGCTCCTGTTGCCTGAAAAACTCAGGTGAATGCAGGTCCCAGGAGAGGAAGCATCACTCAGGTCTCAGGTTCATCAATGAAAAATTAAATATCCCTCTTTCTCAGGTTCACCACCCACAGAGAAACATCAGCAGAAGGACCCTCTGAGCGTTACAGCTCCTCTGCCAGTGAGACGACTCCCAGGCTTCTGGATTGATCAGGTACTTTTTCATGGGCTCAGCTTTTGGCAGGGAAGCAGAGATGCAGAGTAAGGGGTTTTTTTTGCTAGTGGAGGAACTCCCCAAACTTCACAATGTCTATAGTTTTCCAGTTTCTCCTTCAACACATTGCACTGGGGTGAATCACAGGGAAAAGGCTCAACGTGGCACATTATGCAGAGATACAAAGAGAGTAAATTTTCCCCTCAGACAATAATTAAGGTAAAGATGAATCAAGAGACTCACTTTGTTTTTAATTAATGATTTTCAAATCGATTTTCTATAGCTCTGGTTTTTCAGATGGATTTTTTAATGACTGGACTCTTTGCAAGATCTGATCTTCAGAAGAGACATATATTAAAGCCTCCAGGAAAATGCCAGGAGTCGTGTCTCACAGAGTTATTGCATGTTCCTGGAGGAGAGGTCAGCAAGAGCCATTTTTTGTTTGTGTAGAGGAATCTATCTTCCTCTGAGATGACCGTGTCCATTTTCCCAGGGAAATTCTATTTCTTTAGTGTTAAAGAAATTTACTTGACAGCATGTGTGATGTGAAGAGACACCAGGGGAGCGCTGGCTGGTCGCCTCTGCCTTCTCTCCCTTGCAGGAGCAGAATATCATGTAAAATACAGCTCTTGGGAGAGACAGTGCCCCAGCGAGGGGAGAGCGACAGCCCAGCGTAACGCAGCGATCACAACACAATTTGGGGATGTAAACAGGGAGATGAGGGACAACAACCCTGTGGCAGCCCTGTGTGTTTGTGTCCCTCCAGGCTGGGATTTGTTATTTAAAAGGGAGTGCTCCAGTGGGATTGTATTGGACACGGAGAATATTTTGGCCCACAATGTTGATTCCATTTGCAATTCCCGCTGGTAATTTTTAGGCTTGGTAAATGTAGCTGTAGTGCCAGGATGCTGAGCCCGCTGGCAGATGTCACAGCAAGGTCTGTCCTCTCCGAAAGGCCATGGAGGTTTGGGAGATTCCAATGTAGGGAGAGAGGCAAAGCTTGTGCCCTTTTAGGGAAAAACCAAGGCTGCAGTTCTCACTCCCCATCAGCAATGGCCAGCATTGCCTGCACGGCTCCTGCATCCCTACCGAGTGACCCGAGATCCTCCTGCCCCTCACTGCACTAACACCTGGGGGCTCCTACAAACAGTCTGCTTTGCTTCCCACTTGAGGAGAGACGGTCCAACTGAAAAGCAGAGAAAGAAACTTGGCTGGTGCTGGTCAGAGCCATCATGTTTTATTCTTCTCCAAAGATGTGTAACCATAAAAGCAGTACTGTCCTTCCTGCATGCCATAGACCTTCTGCCATTTGCACTCCCACCTCCAGCATTAGCCAAATTTTGGGGGAGTAATTTTGTTCCAAATCCACCCTCATTATTATTCAGACAATTTATGCCCTCCCTTTCACAAGGACTGTAATAACAAGAGCGGATGGTAAGAAACCATTCCTCCAATAATGATTTAAATGGGAGTGTGTGGGATACCAGCCCTCTCTGCATCACAATCCACCAATTGTTCTGATAGACACGGGGCTTGCAGTCACCAGCACCAGCTTCTCACGCTAGTTTAAAAAATATGAAGGAAATGTACCTATTTTCACCTTGAAGTGTTTTTCTTGGGGATGATCAATACTTGGTAACTTCCCTCATTTAAGGAAACATGCAACACACCCATGTCCAGCATCTTCTCTGCAAAGTCCTTACATATTAATTTGGCAGTTTTGAATTATCTTAATGGAAGAAACTACACTTGAGAAAGGAATTGAGTTCAAGGGAGGAAAGGTTCAGTTAATCGTAGACCAGCTGGAGCGGAGAGAGATGGAGAGGACTTGTCCACATCATGTTGCTCATCCCCACAGGAGCCCATCACCAGCTGTGAGACCCCAGATGGGACCTGGTGCCCCTCAGCTGGGGGGGGAGCACTCCCCCTGAGGGGATGACATGGACAAGGGGGTCCTTGTCCAGACCAGGGAGTAGAAGGGAGAGCCCCTCACCCCTCTCGCTCTTCCATACCTATCTATGTACAAGCCGAGTGATTGGAAGACCTGAAGTCACCCCCGGGACTGTGCAGGTGGAAGTTCTGTTTGGATTTCCTCTCTGGGAAAGGTAACACGGGTCCTCAGGAGTCCCTGTCACTCTCTCCTTTGTATTTTATGGATTTCAAAATACAAAAGTAAAATGTGTACCTTTCGACTATCTGTATAGCTCATTTGCTCTCAGGGAACCCCATAAACATAGAATCATAGAATTGTCTAGGTTGGAAGAGACCCTTGGGATCAGAGTCCAACCATCTACCCTACTCTACAAAGTCATCTCCTACACCAACATGTCACAACACCCACCAGGGTCTGGTGTTATTTTGTACAAAGGCTTTTTTTCCATCCCCCGGCCTCCCCGCAGCCCAAAGGAGAGCGATGCCTCCCGGGCTCGCTGCTGCCTCACGATAAGCCTTGTCCCCCCCTCGCCCCTCCAACCACTGCCCGCAGCTCACTCTGCCCAGGGGGGAAAGGAACATTAACCACAGTTTCTCTTACCATGGCATTTATGGGAAACGTCTGAGTCATTCCTCTAACACCTGCTCATGAACATACCTTTAGCTCTGGCTAAACCCTGCTGCTGCACAGCCAGCTCCTCCAGCCCTGGAGATGGCAATGGCAACGGGTGCTGCTATTGCCTCTGGGGACCCATCTCTTCTACTGCCTTCTTTGGTTTAGCTGATCATGCTTCCAGATGCAAACAAGTATGAAAGAAGCTGGGTTTGGGGTTTTTTTTACCAAAGCAGAGTATTGCTTTCACCCTCTGTCCTTCCGTACTTGCCTCCTCTCCCAGCCACACTCAGTGGAGCTCGGCTGGAGTGAGGCCAGGAAAGGTTTCCAAACCTCCCCCGACCCAGTGACCACGCACTGCCAGGGCTGACACCTTGCACGATGTGGCACGAGCATCGTGAGTCTCACTCCGTGCTCGTGTGGGGTCACAGCTCCTGGGCCGGCAGCAGGGGGGCACTTGCCACAGGCTCTGGAGCAGGACTGGGGCTACCTGGGGCTACTGGGTTCAGCCTGGAGGAGCAGGAGGTCTCAGGGCTGTGCTGGGTTCAGTCTCATGGTGATTTCCCCGCAGCATCGGGGTCTGGATGAGCGCTGGCTGCTGCTCAGCTGAACCTCCGAGCATGAAAATCCCCCCTTTCTGCAGCCTCTGCAGCGGGTTGGGCTGTGGGAAACCAGGAAAATAGGTCACTCCCTCACTTCAGGTACTTGCATTTGGAAACACAGACAAGTAGATTAAAAGAGAAGAAGAGGGAGGAAGGAGGAAAATCAGACCAGTGTGGTGAGGCACTGTGAGCACCTTCACAACTGGTAATTTTCTTTATTGTTTTCTCTCGGGATAAACTTTACCAGAGTGATATTTGCAGCACAGATACATCCTTGTGCATCTTCTGTGAGCTTGAGAGCACAGAACCAAACACGTAAATAAAAATGGAGGAAAACTAAAAGGCCCTGACTGCTTTGCCACAGCCAGGGGGATTTCCTCAAAACAGCAGATTCAGCAGAAATTCAGGGAGCTCGCTGTGGTCACGGCTGTTTCCATGGGTTTCAGGAGTTCAGACAGAGGTGACTGGCAACTGAACAGACCCCTAAGTGCAGGCCATATATTACTGTTAATCATATGAGTATCTAATACAAGATGGACATCAATAAATGTCAAATGTTCCTCCCAGGCCCCAGGTGTTGCAGGAAAAGCAATTTGCTGTATAATCAGTGAGGGTGATGAAGCCCAGCCTGCCGCAGCTTTGGTCCCCCCCCCCGGCTGCCAGGAGCTAATGGCCCCACTGCCCCCTTCTTCCCCATCCCCTCTGGGCTCTGCCGTGGTGGTCCCCATTGCACCCCCCTTACCCCTCACAGCCACCAAGGGCTGTGCTTCCTCCTGGGGCTTTCAGCACTCACCCCAATCAGAGAGCAGTTTTATAGCAGCATGGTTATTCTGCGTATGGATACATTACTTTCAAGAAAGTCATATTTAAAAGGTGACATCCCTCAGGGATTAGCCGTGGAATACCCATTACGGGAGCAGAAGGTGGAAAATGCAATGATAAGTTCCTTGAATGAGAGAATCTTGATAAATCTCAATCCTTGCAATTTGGCGTAATATTCACATCGTGATTCCACACCTACACTGTTTTACTGCTCTCGCTTGATTCTGGTGCTGTGCCTCGATTTTTTGGGTATCTCTCCGAGGTGGATCTGCTGGCACAGGACACGCTGGCAGAGCCCACAATCCCCCACGGACCCAGAGCTCCAGCCCAGGCCAGGACTGGTACCCGAGATCTTCAGAAGATGCTGGTTCTTGTAAATGCACCAAGGAATTGCTGGGGCAGGGTCAGCATCCCAGTGGCCCCACTTTTCAGAAAGTTATCCCTCGTCCTGATGCACTGCTTCAATATGACACAAACATTTCTTGACTGATAAGAAGAAAAACAAATTATCAAAGTATTGGTGGGCTGCCTCCAAACCCACTCTGAACCCTAGACCCACCACGCTTACACACCCTTGGAGAGATGAAATAGAGCTGTACAAGGAACAGAATATTTCTTATCTTTTATCTGACCTACCACTGCCACATTTCTGCCTCAAATTCCTCCAAAATAACAGATATTCAGCCTCCTTGTCTAAGGAGATATTTCAGAGTTTACCTGCTGGGGAATTATAAAGGATGAACACTCGACGCATATAAAAATATTTAATCATAACTGTATTTTAATCAGTTTATCATATAATAAAAAGGAGGCAACAGGAGTGAGGGCCTCACTGTGCCAAACACTGTACAGAACAGGGTGTTTTATCAGCTCCAGTGACTCCAGCCTTGGAATCAGCAGCAGAATCAGCTCAGGTTGCTGGGGGCTGAGCATTCCCGACTGCCCCTCTGTGCCCACAGCACACCTCAGCACCAGGAGCGTTAGCACAGACTACGTGCAAATAAAAAGAAGAAAAAGAAAAAGGGAAAATAAGACCTGTCTTTGGCGGGGAGTCAGCTGGTGGGTGCGGAGGTGTCCCCTCCCCCCCAGCGTGGGGAGCAGCAGAGGCTGGGTCCCACTCACGCAGTGCCCGAGACACGGCTGCTGCTCAGCCTCCCAGTGCCTGCCCAGACTTCACTCTTCCCCATAGATGCTCCCCAACTGGTTTTTCCTCACTCCTTTTCTCTTTCGCCCTCCTCACCGGTAGCATTTGCATTTCTCCTCTGGCCATACTTTTCCATTCGCTTTTCTCCAGGAAGATCAATGCAGCTGGAGAAGGGCAAGTTATTTACCTTGACAGCCATAAATTCAAATTAGCTCAGCTTAAAAATTCACTTTGTCTGGTTCTACAAAATGAGCACCCTCGCCCTCACGTCTCCATCTGACAAGGCTCCCTTGCAGATCAGAAGGGATTGAAGGCAGAGGCTCAAAACGCCACATGCACACCTGAAACCAGCCTGGCCAGAGCAGGACAGAGCAAATGCGACCACCCCCAGCAACCCCTGACTTTCCAGACAGGTGTTTAAATCTCAACCCTTTAGAAGTCACCAGTGATTCCATCGGGAAGGGTTATGTTTCAAAAGGCAAGTCACGATTTGAGCATCACTGCAGGCAGGGTACTACATTGCAAAATTATTATTAGCTTTCATGAGGAAACTATCTTTTCAAGTATCAAAATGTTGGGTTGAATTTTCTCTTAATGCTCATTAATATGTCTTACTGCACCGTGTGCAATGTTATCATAGTCACTGCTCTGTGCTACTGTTGTGCAACTGCCAAATTAAGGACTCCTCCATAATTCAGATTTATTACCTGTGGTTCCTCTTGACCAAACAGGAAAGATTTTCTAACCAAGTTATTGGGTATGAAGTCTAACTGATCTGCATTTATTTTTCTTTAATTACACCTGAATGTTTAAAAGTTCTGTTCCATCTACTCTCTTCCACTCAATTCTGTTCTATACTATTTCAAGTATCTACGCTCATAATGATGGGTTATTATTTTATAAAAGCTCACACCCTTCTCATGATAATGAGATGTATTCTCACCTTTCAAACTCATTTCCATGCACTCTTTCTTGAATCAATAACTTTGATATGCATTTATTTGCATACTTTCGTGCCATATGAATAACCATTATTTTTACTTTAAATACCTAGCTTTTAATAAGCATAACAAGAAGGATGTGCAGTTTAATACAAACAGACATATAACTCAAATGTACTCTAATGAAAACGTGTGCTATGAACGGGCTGCTAACAGCAGTGATCTATTGCCTTCAGCTTTCCTAGGATAGAAATAATTTTCTATTTGAGAAATAATTGACTCAACTGTCCATAAATAGATGTTCCAAGGACTTTCCAGAAATTGCTTAATTGAATCTTTCCTACACTCTTCTTAAGTGTGGAAAATCCACTTTCACATGAACCTGCACTGATAATTCGGAGACCTCAGCGACAGGATGCTGCCGTGATTTATGTCAGCTGGTGCCAACAGCCACCCGACCCTTTCTCTAAACCCACACCCCAGATACCCTGCTGGAACTGGGCAATAACTTCTCAGTGGTGGGATCTGATAAAGCACTTTCCAAAGCCAGGATTAACCATGGAAATGTACTCAGTGATCCTGGGGAAATTTCCCCTCTCACAGACCTGGCTGGGGAGAGGTTGGCCACGAAGTGTGTAACTGTGACCAGAAAGCCACCTGAGCAGAGCTCAGTGTCTGGGCAGTGGAGTCTCTGTTATGCACCTAACCAGCCTGTGCTTGGTTATCCCAGCAGCAGGAATACAGTGTAGTGCTGAAGGCGACAGCCCTCCAGATCATAGAATCACAGAATTGTTTTGCTTGGAAGGGACCTTTAAGGTCACTGAGTCCAACCAGTGCTGCCCAAACCCCCAATGACCCATGTCCCTCAGCACCATATCTGCCTGGCTTTCAAACACCTTCAGGGATGGGGACTCCACCACTGCCCTGAGCAGCCTCTGCCATGGCCTTTCTGGGAAGAAATTTTTTCCTCATATCCATCCTAAACCTCCCCCAGTGCAACCTGAGGCCAAATCAAGACAGCTCTTGCCTTCCTTGGCTGTGGAAAGCTTCTCCCAGCTCTGCAGGAAGGGATGTCCCGTGGGAAACAGACCTGCCCTGCAGAGCAGAACCCTCATTCAGCAGCTGCTCCTCTAACACCCTGTGTGCAAAGGAAACTGCCTTTTGGAAGGACACAGAATGGATGTTCTGCAAAGAGATGCTGCCACAGATGCCTGTGGTGACCCTGTGCCACAGGGAGGGTCCTGCCAGACGAACATTGTCCCCACTGGCCATGGCTGCTGGTCTGATCTCCAGCTCGGATCCCAGTTGCACACACTGCCGAGGTGCTGGCACCCACATTGCAGCATCAGCCCTGGACACGGCACCCACCAGGGCACTGGAGAGCTGTTACAGAGCCCCCCTGCCCCCAGGCAGTCCTGAAACACTGCACCCCACACCTTCCCGGGGGACAATGCTGCCCAGAAGAGAAACACCCACACCTCTCCTACATTTTTCTTCCAAATTCTTTCCTTTCAGGATCGTTCGTTTAAAGGTTACAGGTATTTATCACAAGCAGAATCAAAGCCCTTATTTTCCACCTGAAAATACTCACGAGCTTCACAGTAGTGCTGAGACACACCAAGTGCCACGGGGGTCTGTGTTCCTGCTGCTGCTCCGCTCTCGTGGGGCAGCATCCTGGACACCCCCACTGTGCCTCCTGCTGCTTCGCCTCCTGAAGCTGTTTGGAGAACCGGCTGCTGCTGGAAATAAAAACACAAACATGTGAAAAGTGGCAATAGTAATGGAGCTCATTAAACCCAGGAGTTTAACAACTGTGTTTCAGTCCCAGCTGAGAGTTCACTTGCAGGTGGAGCTGTTTCCCCCAGCAGCTGTGGGAGGCTCCACATGGCTGATGGAGACCCCACCACTGATGGAGACCCTACCACTGATGGAGACCCCACCATCCCATCACCTCCCCACCCTGGTGCTGCTGGGAGAAGCCAGGAGAGAGCAGCCCGTCAGCTCTGGCAGAGGCAGGACCATGCTGGCTGATGCGGGGGGCTGCACAGCCCCTTCTGGGGGAGATGGAGCTGCCCCAGTGGAGAGAGGAAGAGGGGAGCTCTTCCCCCAGCACCCCATGGACCCGTGGGGACTGATGGCGAAGGGGCCCCGGGCAGGGAGGCGGTTGGGGGGGAGCAGTGGGGAGGTGTTCTGCTGAATTTCAACCAGCTATTTATTGAATGCCCCATTTCCTTTGAATTCACAAAAGGCATAGTGTAAAGCTGTGCACAATCAGCTCTTTCTCCTGCATTATTTATTATTCATCACCTCTCCAGGGGACTGAAGATGCTAAATGTGTCAGGATAGCACTTTGTAGGACATAAGAAGCATTTTGTCATTGAAGATATTCTCACTCTCCTTCCCTTGAAGATGATCACGTTTAGAGGAAAAATTCTAGTAGCAGGAGGACCCGTAGCCAGGACTATCTCAAGTAACACAGGACACAAACATGTTTGCCACAAAAATGAGTTCCATTCCTGATTCACCGCCTTGGAAATAACAGAACTGGCAAGACCTCACGCCTTTAAACTTACATTAAAAGGGCCTTGTAACCCATTATTGCCATATCCCCTTTCCGCTCCCGCAGCATCCAGCCCGGGGGCTGCGGTTTGTCTGGGTGGGGGGTGCTGAGGCCAGAGCAGCAGAAACCACAGAACCTGACACTTCTCCCCGGGAAAGTCACCAGAGGTGATGTGTGTGCCTGCCTGATGATGCACCCGCTGCTTGTGCCACCGGGGCTACTCAAACCAACCTCTGGTGGCCGTGTTCTTCAATCCCCAGGTTGGTGGCACAGTTTGGTGGCAGCCAGCATGCCTTCGGGAGAGAGATTGCTACCAAACCCACCAAAGTTCTTTGAGAAAACCAACGAATAATTGAGATCTACTTGCTGTTGGATTGTCAGGATTGGGTTAATGAGGCTCCACATCCAAAGCTCTTGTGGGTCCCAGGAGAACTCCAGCTGAGCTGGGAAGTGCCACCGGCCACGCAGGCGGAGGGTCTGGGCAGAGACGTGTGGCCCCGGGGAGTGGGTGCTGTGCCCGGGTCTTGCAGATTTTGTAACAGAAACGGAACAATCAGGAAGTTGCAGAAAAGACTTGTTAATAAAAAAAAAAAAGAAAAATTTGATGTGGATACCATCCGAGTTCCCAGCACTGCCACTGAGCAGTGATGGCGGTGTTATATGTATTTATCACAGCTCCTAGGTGAAAACAGAATACTTTTTCATTTTTCCATCAAACTTCTAGTTATGTTTATTCTCCAATATTAATGTTTTACTATAGCACTGTTTTACAATTTCATTGAACCGGCTGCCGCTAACAGCTAGCATTTGCATGAGTTCCCTGCATCAAGATCCATATTTTTATATATATAATAAAGTAAACCACACTGAAAGATCATCTTAACTTTATTTACTGTGGCCATTCTGTAATATTTAGATCTGCTAAAATCGTTAGGGCATTTTAATTGTCTTATCATTATTCAGCCAAAGCAGCAGATACCCTTTCCAAAGACCATGTGCACAGATGAAATTGCAGAATATAACTTGAATTATATCAAGCATTGAATCTCCTACAGGATAGTTCTAACTGCCAATGATTTTCTTTTTTAAAAAAATAGTATTTTCAAAGTAACAACTGATGTCCTCTATAAATGAAAGTTTGTGACTATTTATTATTTCAGTTTGGTCTTTTATACCCCCTTTCAGTGGGAAACTGTATATTCCTTACTTGATTTTGCTGGTAAATTTTGCAATTAAACACAGTGGTTGTGACTGTTATTGCCTAAATGCCACTGAAACTGTTGGGGAAGGGACTCAGAGACAAAGCACAAATGTTCATTCGATCCTTCCCTCCCTCCTTCCTTCCTGCCTTCCTTCCGTCCTGCCTTCCTGCCTTCCTGCCTTCCTGCCTTCCTCTTGTCTGTCCCTCCATCC
>JAOQGM010000039.1:325479-372462 GCA_027564225.1 Gallinago stenura | reverse complement strand
TTTTCCATTTTTCCCCAACATGTCTTCACACTCTCAAAATACAGCTGTCAAACCACCTCATTTCATATTCCACGTTTGCTGGTCTTTCTTCATCTCTCTACTACTTCTGTAGTTCCTGATATTTTTTCACCCAGAGCGAATTCCCGACCTGTCCCACCTCCCCCGTGTGGGGAGCTCCTGGCCAGGCTGGGGAGGGATGGGGACAAGGGGACTCTCTCCCTTCTGGGAGGGGAGACAGGAGTCCAGGAGCAACATCTGACCTACAGCTCCTTGAAGGACCTTTCCATCCCCTGCCCAGACTCTGTTCTCAGCTGTGTCGCTGCTTCTGGAGAAAGTCTTTATAGCAACAAGAAGAAGAAAGTAGCCTCTGAGCCCGTCCCCATCTTTGCTGTCTCTGGCAATTTAAGACTCAGCGCTCCAGAAGCGGAGCCGAGGATGAACTTCCACCGTGGAAGCAATCCCTGGTGACCAAACATTCTGTTTAGAGAGAGAATAATCAACTTTTCTTTCTGTAAAGACTGCAAAAAAAGTCATTTCTGAGCCTTCTGTTGCAGGAAAAAAAAAAAAAAACAAAAAAAAGAAATCCTTTATGCCATTTCCCCAACAGCCACATGAATCCTTTGAAAAATAAGATGGAAATAAAATGAAAGAAGAAGCCTTAGCAAAATAATGTCCATTGCACCAAATTTGGGGTTCTGAAAAACAAAACCCAAAAGCCCGGTAACAAGAAGATTTCAGATGCCGGTGAAGCATCCTCTTTCAATCTTTTGGTTTTTAAATTACTCTTTATTTAATTTGAAAATATTGTAGAATACAGTAGGCAGTAAAAATGATAACTCATAAAATGGTTTTGAGCAAGAAGCTGGTTTTTAATGGCAAATCACATCTTTGTGAGATTTGTCAGAATTTTATTCTCTAGGTTTTATTAACAGTTGAAATAAAGGAAAATTTGAAATGTATGGATTATTAGGGTAGTAAAATTTTTAGTATTTATATTTCTAACAACCCCTGTAGCTCGGGGTTATTTTTTATATAAGGTTTTAACCTTTTTTTATATTTTTCACTTGAATGAATACACATATGTTACAAAAATAACGTGAGACAGAGGTTTTCTAGAAATTCCCTTCTCCAACTAGGGAACAACTTCTCTCTTCCTAATGATAAAGGGGAAAAAAATCCCTTCCCTTTTTCCACAGTACATTCCATGAAAAAAATCTATCATTCCTTTCAATTTTTCACACCCATTTCTAAGCAACGGTGGCTTCAGCTCTTTATGACTTCTTTTATTTCAAGGAACACTTTCTGCAGATTCTGCTGGGTTCTTCTTTTACCCCTATTGATTTTCCATTATTTGGCTTGAACTGTTTCTTGTTATCTGAGGTCAGTGGTGAGTTTTGCTTAAAAATGTATATCCCCATATAGCTTTTGTTTCTTTCTGGTTTATATCCAGTTCCATCTACCTTGTTGGAAGTGTTTCTTCCTGGCACTTTCTCTTTTCTCTATTATTTTAGGTTTAGTCTCATTTTTCCTTCTTTGCTTTATTTGTTTTTCTTTATTTTCACCTCTCACATTCTTTTTCTATCTTTTATTTCTTCTTCTTTTTTTTTTCCCCTTCCATTTTCCTCTCTGTTTTTCCTTTTTTGTCCTCTTCCTTCCAGCTCTCAGAAGTGAAGATGGGCTCTTTCCACCCAAAGGAACCCCGTTCCTGCCTGCAGGGAGCAGTGCCCCCATCCCACCACGCACGACTCCACAAGGACCCTGGTGCTGGGAGATGGTGGGACCCTCTGCTGGGGATAAAGCGGGGCTAAAATCTGCCTGCATTTACCCTACAACATCAACAGAATTGCTTCAGGGTTATATTGTTAGACCTAAGAACTAAGTAATACAGTTGCTAAACTTTCCTTTTTGCCTTTTTGTTTCCAGTCCCCAGGTTTAGGGATGGCCTGGGAGGCGTAATGGTGTGTATGAATCACCTCGTTTCCACGAGTCCCAGAATAGCCTTTGTAGCAATTAAACTCTGATTGAACCTGACTCTTTCCTTTTGCCTATGGCGAGCTAAACCACAGATGCCAAACAAATTTGCATTAATGAGTTATTTTCTTGTGAAGAAGGAAATACAACCTTTTTTTTTTTTGGTTGTTGCTATGCACATGTAAGTTTTGAGAAAGCAACAGCTTACATTGCCTGATTATGCCAAAATAATGCAGCGAGGAGGGGCAGACGCCAATTACCTGTATTTATTGCCAGTCGTCAATTAGCAGGGGCAGGGCTGGTGCTGCAGATAGGCTTGTGTGCCTGGAGATGCCTCTGGCCACAGCTCTGCAGGACGGAGCAGCCCTTGGCCACCATGGCCAGTGCCCAGCAGGGGCCCGGCGGACCCTGGGAAAATGAAGATGCACCTGGAGGTGCTGACAGGGTGTGACATAACAGGGCACTGGGTCTGAACCCAGAGATCCCATCAGAGGGCTAATTAGTTGCTGTGGACATACTAAATGAAAAAAAAAATAAAAAAAAAAATCACAAAAAAAACCCAAAGAGAAAACTATTACAACTATGCTCCTTTCATTTCACAGAATGTCAGGATTGGAAGAACCTCTGGAGATCACCAAGTTCAACACCCCTGCCAAAGCAGGTCCACCCAGAGCAGTCCCCACTCTGAGACACCACCCTGCTGGGCTGGGGGAACTCCTTTGAGAGCATTTTGAACCCTGAAGTGCTATCCTGCCTGAGCAAACAGAAAGCTTTGGCCCAAGAAATCGCTGTGCCCTCAGCGTGTGTTAGCAACAGCTAACGAGGCAGGATGGGATACAACAACGTACACTGTGTGTTCGGGCACAGTCACTCAAGGCTGAAGAGGAAAATCAATGCTGGGATGAAACACAGGCCCCATCCGTGTTGAGCCTGCAGAGGCTGGGCAGAAGAGAGACGGATGGGGTGGTGTCAGGAGCTTCCAGAGGCTCCTCCAGCATCTCTCGCAGCAAACCCAGTTTGTTGCATGGAGCGGAAAAATGGGGAAATCCACTGACTTTTTTTTTTCCTTACATGCCTTCTTAAAAACAACACAGTGTAGAAGTGTGGCTGCAGCATTCATCAAATAGCTTCTTGTCAAATGAATTAATGGAAGTCCCTGGACTATTTGCCCTCAACATGTCGAGTGTTTTAAAGTCCTCTAAATACTAATGGAAGAAAACCTTTGTTTAGTATTAAACTGAGCTGTCTCCTGCACATGTTTATTTTTCTCGAGTAGAAAACCAAAATAATAAAGGTGACATGTGCATCACTAGGCTTATAAGTCTTCAGGACTCCCTGAGAGTTGAAAAATTTTTTCGCTCTTGCTGCAAAGGTTTATGAGTGATTCATTGACCTAATTATGAACGTCCTTTCGCCTGTTTAGGAAGATGGATACAAGTGTATCCATGTTTTGTATACAAGTTAAAACTACATTAGAGACACATATTTGCATATGTAGGTAGAAACTTTCACTGACTCCTGGTGTAGCTGTGGGAGGATTTAACCCAGACACTGATTTAACAGCTTGGACACTGCAGGTTCACCCACTTTGGAGGCACTAATGAGTCAATACTTCCCTGGACACCAGCCTTCCCAGACACCAGCCTTCCCCACCAGTCCCAAGTCCTGATCACCACAGTGGTCCTTTACCCTTCAGAGAGGAGGTCCAGTCCAAGCCCTCTCTAGATCCTGACCTTATCATAGGTACGTGGACAAGAGGGAAGGGGCTGACCCACATCAGTGGTAGCTTTATCTGAAGTCCATGCCAGGTCCTTCATTCCAGTGCAGTGTCACTGCCTGCTGGGCTGTCACTGCATCTCGTGGAGGTGAGAGGACAGATGTCACTTGTCCCTCCTGGGTACTCCCAGCATGGTGATGGCTCCTTCTGAGCTCCTCTCCTTGCTGGTGACCAGAGACACCTTGTACCTCTCCCTGATGCTCTGTACAGCCACAGCCAATTATCCGTGCTGTATCCATGCCATTATTGAGTGCATCCACAGCCATATCCGTGCCATTGAGTGCATCCACAGCCATACCCATATCATACCCATGCCATATCCCTGCCATCATCTGCATCCACAGCCAGACACCGCCAGACCCATACCAGACCCATGCCGTTGATTCCTCTGCCCCTCACTGTTGACAAGCATCAGGTGCTGCAAACATCCCACACAGCAGAGTCACCACAGTCTGCCATGGCCTGCCTTTTGCAGATCTCCACCTACATCAAGAACAAGCAGATGTTACCCAAACATACACAGAGCCACAGAAGTGAGATAAAAGAGATATACTGATCCCACCATTTTCCCCTCCTTCTGTCACTTTTTTCCCCCCATGGGCTCCACTGCCTACTCTTCAGACAGGGAATCTGTACAGAGGAGAAGTTATAGACAGAGGAGAGGGAATGTACGTGCTTGGAGGTGAAACAAGGCAGAAAAAAAAAAGCCAAAAAGAGCTGCTTCCAAGAAAAGTGCAATGTACTCATAAGTAAGGTCATCTGTGGTCTTTTCACCACACGTTTGGTTTCACCCGAGATGCTTTTTGCTAGTGGCTGTCTTAATTCCTGATAGATGAGAATGTTGCTTTTCAGGAGTCTTTACCAGTAACTATAGAAACTCTGGTTTGCCCTAAAATCATGCTTGTTTCTTGGCCTGAATGATTCAATGTAGCAGCAAGTTCCCCCAGCAAACTGTAGACTGTAATTTGAATTTCATGTATTGTCTTTTGGCCTCTGACACATCTCTTTAAGCCCTACATATTTTAATCACTGCCTCCAGCTCTGGATCCCCCAGCATCAGAAGGACATGGAGCTGTTGGATGGGGCCAGAGGAGACCATGGAGATGCTGGGAGGGTTGGAGCCCCTCTGCTGGGAGAGGGGGCTGAGAGAGTTGGGGGGTTCAGCCTGGAGAAGAGGAGGCTCTGGGGAGACCTTAGAGCCCCTTCCAGTCCCTCAAGGGGCTCCAGGAGAGACTCTGGATCAGGGAGGGGAGCCATAGGACAAGGGGTAGTGGCTTCAAACTGAAAGAGGGGAGAATTGGACTAGATATAAGGAAGAATTTATTTTTTTTATTTTTTTTTTATAATGAGAGTGGCGAGACCCTCATTTTGAGCAACCCTAAGTGAGGTTGCTCAGAGACATGGTCGATGCCCCATCCCTTCTCTGAGCAACCTGCTCTAGTTGAAGATGTCTCTGCCTATGGCAGGGGCTTGGACTAGATGGCCTTGAGAGGTCCCTTCTCACTCAAGGGCTTTTGAGTGATTCTGTGTTGTCTCACAGACCTTTCTGTGATTCTATGTTGTCAAGAATATCCTGGTGGAGGAATAATGTTTTGAGAAAAGATGAAAATAAGGCTGTTTGACCTACCCGATTAGTCAGCACAGAAGGTGCTCTCTGCGTGTGCTTTAAGGAAGAGAAGATAGCACAATGGGGTCCGGTAAATGGGAACCACACAGCGAGGTCACAGCCTCTCTGGGGATTCCCTCTCAGCTCTGGTAACACACAGGAGCAGAAGGCTGGCAGTGCCAGGGAACAGCTTGGGGAGCATCACCCCATCTCACATGCAAAGCATCAGCTTCAAGTGGCTGGCGGTATGAATATTCCTGACAAGTCTCCATTAATTCCCATATGAGGCCCCCATTTTAATTAAATTTGTGAGCCATGTTAGACTGGTAGTCACTGGGTTCAAACGGCAATCACTGACTCTGCTATTTGTCATGCAGAAAAGGCTCTGCCAGGGAGGAAAGACATAGAGAGTGCTCTTTGAATTTGAAATGAGGAGAAGAAGCTGGTGGAGACACAGGCTCGCAGGTGAGCGGCTTTTCAGGGAACACTTTGATTCAGTGGCTGTTTTCATGGCTGCATCCAACATCCCTCCCCACATCTCTGTCCTTCCCCAAGACCTCCAGGTGTAGCAGAGGTTACAGCTATTGATGGGAAGTGCCTGGGTTTTGAACAAGCGGATGCCACCTGCATTGTCACTGCTGTTCTCCAGACACCATTACGCCTCAGTAATATTTTAACACATCCTAACTCTTCATCAGCCTCAGTAATATTCTAACACATCCTAACTCTTTATCAGCCTCAATAATATTCTAACACATCCTAACTCTTTATCAGCAATAGCATTGCAACTGTACCTCATCAGCAAGTCCAACTCAGTGACTGTCTTTCTGTACCAGAATCGCTCATGAAAATACTACGAGGTTTCCAAAGACCAGCTACAGAGAAACTCCACTCCTTACAGCCATAATTCTCCACTCAATGCAACCTGCTGTTATCTCTTCCTTGTCCTCTTCCAGACTCACCCAGGCTCAGCTTCCTCCAGCATAACTAGTAATATGCTCTCCTGAAGCCCACGGAAAGTCCATTTGCTTGAAAATTAGTTGTTCTGTCAAAGAAATCTGTCAGATGCAGGATATATCTTTTATAAAATTATGCTGCATTTCCTTCCAGCCCTTGTTTCTTAATTCTTCCTTCAATAATATTTTATTGGCTTGCAGGCTGATGAGAACAGATTAACAAGTTGACAGCTGTATACTTGCTTCTCAAGTTAATACAAGAATTTTATACCCGTACGATCTAAATTGATTCTGGCCCAAACCTAAGAAAGCTGCCTTGAAGTGGGGGGGAGTTGCCTGATCTCACCCCCTCCAAAGCAGCAGCGTGGTGTTGCTCCAGGAGCCACATGTCACAGACTGGGAGTTATTTTTCAAAGTGACCACAAATGCAGAATGGTTGTGGAGTGATGGAGGCACATGCAGTCTGCTCAGGGTGACACCTCGGTGTTTGAAGGATGCATCGGCTTCCAAGGCTTCCCTGGGCTCCCAGAGGAGGAGACATTGTTCTTCCAGTTGGTTCACAAGCAGCTGCAGTGCCCAGGGCAGTGGTGAGTCCCCATCCCTGGAGGTGTTTAACAGCCAGGCAGACGTGGGGCTGAGGGACACGGGTCAGGGGTGGGTTTGGGCAGTGCTGGGTTGATGGTTGGTCTCCATGGTCTGGAAGATCCCTTCCAGCTGAGACAATTCTGTGATTCCATGACTCTATGCCAACATCCCTAGCGCCTGCAGGGTGGGGAGGAGGAACCCCACCGTGGCTGCCCCTCTGCCAGGGCTGGCAACCCCAGCAGCGAGCCCGTGGCTCCTTCCCTCCTGGCACCCCGTGAAATTCCCCCTTCCTATGCTCAGGAACAGACCCGAGTCAGCACTTTCTCCACCACGCTGCACAGTAATTTTCCTGATCCTGCCTATATTTAACTTCTCCCCTTGGACTAAAATGGTGTCACAAAAAAAAATTCCTGTCAGCTGGAAAAAAGGAACAATGCCTGGCTCAGAGCCTGTGCTCAGCAGTGAGGAGTCTGCAATTACAGTACACACACACAAAAAAAAAAAAAAGAGAAAAAAAGCCCCAAAACACCAGGAACAAAAACAAAGAAAAATCTTGTTCCAATTTCTCTGAGATTCTTCCTTGCAGTTATTTTTCTCACAAGGATAAGCAATATAACAGGGAAAGTGACCTCAAAATAGAGAGCAATAAAAAAATAATAATAAAAAAAATAATCCTGAAGTCTATTTTGCCTGCTAGAACATCTCCTGTTACAACATGATTGCAGAGAGGCAGCAGCACCCACCCTGCACAAAAGCACTGTGAAGGAGACTGACTCAAATCTGCAGTTGGGTCTTAAAATTGCACGTCACTCCCTGCTCCCATCTGACGGGCTGGTTGCATAAAAGATCCCGGTGCTGGGACCAAGCTCTGGAAATCACTGGTGCCACCACTATCCTATGCCAGGCAGGCTCCAAGCTCCCCAGGGCAGGTTCAGGATGCTGGGAAGCACCGCTGCCTGCCTGGTGGCATCGCACCCCAGCCTGGCTGGGAATAAAGCCAGCCAGAAGGTCAATGCCAATGAATTTCACCCATCTCCTACACTGGAACATCTGTGAGCAAGGGCTACTGCTGCTGGGGAAAGCACAAGGAGACTCACAGACCCACAGAACCATAGAATGTCCAGGTTGGAAGGGACCTTTCAGAT
The DNA here is from genome assembly GCA_027564225.1 of Gallinago stenura. NCBI lineage: Eukaryota > Metazoa > Chordata > Aves > Charadriiformes > Scolopacidae > Gallinago > Gallinago stenura. The sequence goes on along the minus strand of JAOQGM010000039.1, from coordinate 364,422 downwards.
GGTCGAGTCCAACCATCAACCCAGCACTGACAAACCCCCCCACTGACCCGTGTCCCTCAGCACCACATCTGCCCAGCTTTGAAACCCCTCCAGGGATGGTGACTGCACCACTGCCCTGGGCAGCCTCTGCCAAGGCTGCACAATCCCTTAGGGGATGAAATTTTTCCTTCCACCAGCCCAGCCCAGTGCTCGCTGCTGAACACACGGCAGGGGCAGGGAGCACTGGACTCTGTATTTCACTTCTCCCACTTTTGGTCCATCTCATCTGCTTCTCTGGGATTTGGCAGCAGGCATCCTGGGAAAGGCTGTATCCTCTGCTTGTTATTGCCTCCGAGAAATAATCGCTCTCGCTAGACCAGCCACGGGCTAATACTGCAGCCAGGGGAGCTGCGGGAAATGTGTCTCCATCAGATATAAATGCATAAGGAGAAAACAGGCCTCAATTTTCACATGACTCAGGGTGATAGCAGCGTACTTACAGAAACACAGGGAACTGTGTAGGAGGGACCTCGAACATAACCTCATCTGTCTCCTCATTCCAGGGCACTATCAGCTGCACCTAAAGTGTTCCCATGGACTTGCTTCTGCTTCCACTAGACATCTCTGAAGAAGGTCATACATCTAGACAAAAAGTCTGCAAAACTCCAGGGCAGATGGTTAATCCCTGAAAACAAAGAGCTACTGTGTCCTGGACATCATCCCTTTAGCTCCCCTCAGGGAGCACACCACACTGGTGTCTCCTGTGAGATCCCTCTTCTCCCACCAGTTTCCTGAGTGGTTTCCAGAACCAGTCCCTGCCAGCAGGCTCTGTCCTGGTGGGACTCCAGGAGCGTCCCAGGCAGAGACACAGCCGGGCTGATACCAGCCCCACCACCCAGGGGTCCACGCTCCTTGGCAGCCTGGCTCACGGGTATCCCTGCTCCAACCACCCCTGCACCCCGACCTGCATCCCTTTCCCCAGGGTTTTGCAGGAAAAGCAAGCCCACATACTGACCTGGAGGATGCAGCCGCTGAGAAAAGCAGGCCCTAACTCATTTCTCCCTTGCAGACAGCAGCTCGCTCCCCACACCCACCAGGGGCTTTGGGCTGAGCTCCAGCATCCTCATCCTTTTCATCCATTTCCAATTTCTCATCCACCTCTCTCTTTCAGGTGTTTCAGACCAAACCCCCACACCGAGCCATGAAACTCTCCGGTCAATGATGCACAGGTGCTTAGTCTCTGACTCTCCTCTTTTAAAATCAGGTGAAATTGATTATTTATGTTTTGTAAACTGAGATGCAGATCCCACGGAATGTTTGGGTTAGCGGGGAGGAGGAGAGGGCGTTCAGAGGCAGGAGGAGGCAGGGAGCCATGGGGGAGCGTGGGGCCGGGCTCTGCACAGCACTCCGCTTGATCCGTTTTAGCTGCAAAACCTTCAAGTCAGATTTTAAAAAAAAAAAAAAAGAAAGGGGAAACTAAACAGAATCAAGTGAGTTGATTCCCAGCTGGCTTGAATATGCAAGCACAGCAGCTCATCAGGAATATATTAGTCCCAGCTGAAGGACTGGAGACTCAGAGCCTGACCCAGGTCCCAGCAGAGGGTCGTGGCCACATGAACTCCTGACATTTCCACCTCCTCTAAAACCAAGTCGATGACAATGAGGCCAGAGTGTGCAGAAGAGAAAGGAAAGGATTTTAATGATGTGCTTTTAATCAGCAAGGCATTGCACTACTTAGAGTAGAGCTTCTGCAGCAGAACGAGCATGTGTTTTAATTACAAAAAATGATATCAATAATTAAGACACAAATGCTTTTAGGTACCACTGCACTGAGGATCCAGAGCAGGAGAGATGGCAAAACAAGCTCCAGTTATTCCCTCCCCAGCTCTGCTCAGGGATCACAACACGACCGGGCAGATCTGAGCTCTTGGCAGTCCCATGGTGGAAGTGCCCTGGGTTCTGCCATGCTCAGAGATGGGTCCCTTTGGCCTCACAGCCTTTGAAGCTGGGAAGGAGCCATGGGTGCCTCCACCAGATGTTCCAGCTGTGGACCCCCCCGCTCCTTCCCTGCCCCTTGGTGCTGCTGGATCCCTTTCCTTCAGCAATGGCACTGAGAAGTCTTCAACTGTGGAGCCCTTCCGTCTTCTCCACTCGACCTCCCTGTCTTCTGGGCTTTAGCAGGAGAACCTCTCCTGCCTTGGACCTTGGGGGGTCAGCTTCTTTTTATATGTCCACAGCTTTTCTGCACAGAGCTCAGTTAGTATCCCCACCATTACTGGCATTTCAGTTCTGCTATTAATTATAAACACTAGCTGGAATCACACTCATTAGCTGAATGAGCAATAAGGCACGTTAAGCCTCTATCTGTTGATAATATTCTCTGATGGATTGAGTGTGTGTCATTTGACACTGATAAACTAGGCAATATTGTGAGCTGAATGTCTTAAATGCTACACAGATGGGGAATATATTAATTTAAGAAAATGTTATTAAGTGTTTAAGGAGTGTAATTATGAGCAGCCTTCTCATTTGACACCTGTGTGCAGTCTTTCCTTGCGAGATAAAGTCAGAGGAATGAGACCTGGAAACCAGCCTTCAAACCTCTCAGTTTTATTCTCTTTCTAATTTCCTGCCAAATTAATTCTTTTCATGACACAACTGGTTTTGTAAAGAAATTTTCACTGAAAACAATGCCGTGTGCAGCCCAGGGAAATCTCCATCGTCATACTACGTTTATTTGGCAACACAAGGCACTTTCTGAGAAGAAGCACAGAACTTACACTACCAGGATGTGAAACTCTGGTGATTTAAACACGTTTGTATGAAGCACTACTCGCCAGGTTGCCCTGTTGAGCTGCTGAGTAGTTTGAAAGAAGATTCGTGTTTCCACGGGAGCTTTCTGTAAATAGAAAATGTGTTTTCTGGAAAGGGCAACTGGCAGCCAGGACACGTTCCCCTGCAATTCTGCTGCACAAAGCACTGGAGAAACTTCATCTGGAATAATGTATGAACCTGTGCAGGGACAAAAGTCAGATGGAAACTGATGTCGTCCAGGCACAAGCTGACAGGGAGAACGGACAGCCTATTTTACAAGGGGCAGCAAAAAGTTTTCAACCTGTTTAGCACAGCAAAAAATGGTTAAACTAAGGATATGATTGACATATATAGGAATAATCATGAGAAGGGCAAAACTATGGAAAAATAAAGTACAATTGGGAGCAAAAAGCCCAAAGAGATATAGATAAAGGTTAATACTGTAATTCCCTGAAAACTGGATTTTTTTTAACCCTCACAGTGTCACGCTCTGCAGTTGGTACCAGGTCTCGTGGTGGTTTCTCTTACAAGGCTTGGGTCACATCATTGCCTGGAATAGACTCCTCTTTGAAGAAAAATAAAAAAAAAATACTCCTGGTGTAAGCAAATAAACAAACTCTGTTTGCTAATGAGTGCTCAGACACAATACAAGGCCCAAGGTCCCCTGCCCAAACTCCTTCATTTATGTGAATCTAGGCTAAAATGTGTAGATTTTGCAAGCTGTTTGTAGCCTTCCATGGAAAAATCCTAACCTTTTCACATTTCTTCTCAAAGCGATGTTCTCTTTGAGGTTAAGATTCGTAAATAGCAATATAACATTTATAGTTGTGTATGTTATCATTGTAAAGAAGAGACTGTGATTTTAAAGAGAGAAAATAAGTGGATGTATTTAATAGCACCAAATTATCACTATAAATGTCTCAAATCACCTTTATTGAGATTTTTGGAGCCCTGTGTTTCCCAGCACCGTTTTGAGAAGGGCCAGAGGGGGTTCAGGGAGGGTGGCCCCGTGCCGAGGGCGAGGGGAGGTTCTGCTCTGCACGGCCCTGGCCAGCATCGGTGGTGACCCTTCTGCTGCCCCTGACACTGACCTGCTGCCCTTCACGGGAATGTGGTTGATTTTGCACACAGGAGAATCTCCCTGTGCTTGTATAAACACCAAACCCCCGGGTTCTCTTCCAGCGTGCAATTGTATTTATAGCACATCCAAAAAAGCCAATGAAATACACTTCAGGATTTCGTTTTACTGGAACAGCTAAAATGTAGGAAATACTTAGTTCATTTCTAGACTGGGATTTGCAGACACGGACACTGAGGACTGTCATTCTCTTCCTGGGTGAATAACGATGGACAAGTAGAGGGGGCACAGAGACATATTAACCATGGACTTCTTTATTACCCGCTATTCAAAAGCATTGTTTTGTTCTTATTTTTTTCCTTGATTTGTGTTCCAGACACATCCCCTGTGAAATAAACCACAAAAGAGTCAATGTTTCATCCTTCTCCTCTCTGAGGTGTTAATGTAAAGCTGAAACTGTTGGGAGGTAGATTTCAATTGGAACCAGCTCCACAATGTTTGTCAAGATACTTTATGTCAAGAACATAAATAAACATGTGCTTAGAGAAGCCTTTCAACACTGGTTTCTTTTTGCAATTTAAAAAATGCAAGTGTAAAACATTTCCGTCAGGAAATTTGGGTGAGATGATATTGGAAGCAAGAAAAATATGCGTTTTCTACAGAGTGCGCCATAGATAAAATTGCAGTATTTCAAGAAAACCATCATGTGAACTAACACTCCTCAGCTCCTTCAAAAGTCTTAATGAAAAATATCTGGAGTAAAATCATTCTTAAAATTGTGCTTCCCAGCACTGACTGGGCTCGACAAGCCTTTCCCCACCAACTCATCTTTTCTGACCAGTGACCAAAGATCAGGTCCCCGGCGGCGTCGCTCTCGCTTGCGCTTCCCTCTGGATCTTGGGAAATTAGCGCAGTGCCATTAACATTAGATGAGAGCAAAGGAGCCATAAACCAGGCTCCGACTGCAAAGACCCCCGGGGCTTTTGGGCAGCTCCTCTGCTAAGGCTGCCTCTGCAGAGCCGTTCTTTGGAGAGACAGTGCTGAGGATGAACCGGCCAGGGTTAGTCCAGATCGATTGATATTTCCTCTCAAGGAGCTTGTAGCTGAAACACAAATACTAGCTGAATAAAACATGAAAAAAAAAAAAAACCAAAGCAAAACAAAACAAGCTGTGCCACTGAAACATAGAAACCTCTTTTCTTTCCAAATTATGCTGGCAAAATAATAAGAGCCGTGGGCTGGCTCCCAGTTTGCCCCTGCATCGCCTCCCAGCGCGGGCAAACCCTGCACGGCCAGCATCACCCACCACTCGCCAGCACACAAGGGGCCAGGAGAGCAGGGACAGGGCTCAGCACCTTCCTGATGGCTTGGATCCATTCGGTAACCTCCTCTCACACACGGCTCCCCTGGTCCCGATGCCCAGCAGGGGCGGGGGGGCTCTGCAGGGTCACCCCACGGCCCTCTGACCAGCCCTGGGCACGTGCAGGGGATGCGAGTGTCCCCTCTGCGCCTCCACAAGGGCATTTCACCCCCATACAGGGTTCACAAAGAGAAAACAGCATGGGTGGAGAGTGGCAAGAGCCCTGCACGGCCCCTCGTTCCCATCCGCCAGTGCCTGCACAGCACGGAGATCGCGGGTGCAAGGACCCTAAAGCCAGAAGAGGTGTCTCGGTGAGAAATTGCTGCATCGTGCATCAATTAAATCCAGATGGAAAACAAACCCAAAAACCCCCCACTAATGGAAATGCTCCCAGATTCCAGTGCAGGCCGTGATAATTTAGAGCCCTTTCAGAGAGAGGCCTCCCTGTCTCGGCGGTTATTAAATTGCCACCCTGCTGCTGAGCAATATCGGGAGCGCCCCGAGCAGAACAAGTGCTGAGCCTGAGAAAGCAGCAGGAAGACTCAGAGGAAGGAATTTAAGCCTGTTTCAGACCAGGAGTCTGTGTAGCCCGTATCATCTGGAGGAAGATCAAGAAGCAGGGAGGACACGACCCCCCCAGGCTGCTCCCCCAGACCCCTGCGGGACAGGTCGGGGAGGTGGAAGGGAGTTTCTCCTCCTGCATCTTCCACTCTGAAGGATGCTTGAGGGCCGGTGCTCTTTGAGACCAAGGCTGGTGGGGTGGAAGCCAGGGGCATCGCTGGCAGCTGAGCACGCTCTCCAAACACCTCCAAATCCTGGCGGCTTGGCGGCGGGGGGGCCGGAGAATGCCTGCCTGCTCATCAAGCCACCAAAGGGAGCCCCCACGGCTCAGGGAGGGCTGGAGGCAGGCACCAGGCAGTGTACACAGGGATACTGAAATAAAGGCAACAGCACTGAAATAAATGGCAGACTCAATTGCTCTACTTTATTAGACACTGACAAGCGAACATAAATCCCTATCTGCAAAAATCGGTTATGTGCATTTGGACAACTGAATAAGGAGGACTGAAATATTGTTCTATTTACTTTCAAGGCACAGAACCAAGACACTCTTTGTTACCTCATAAAATGCAGCATAGTGAAGTTAATACCTTTTTGCCAGCAGCTTTTTGCTCTCTCCTGCCAGAGACAGCCTCCGTTTTCGAGGCTGCACCATCAATCCACGAGGCGTAAGGACCTGGGCCGTTGTGTGTGTGTGCACTTGATGCAGGGCTGGAATAAATGCAGATTATCCCTCCTGCACCGGGCTGCCTTGCAGCAGGAGCTGGCTAACACCAGAGGGACGAGGGCCAAAACACTCTGACCTTCTCTTCTGACTGCTTTTGCCCCTAAACCACGCGATGCCTCTGGGAGGCAGAGGTGCTGGGGGGCAGGACACCCCTCTGGGTGGGGGCATGAGGAGGCTCAGGCCACGGGGCTTGGGTGGAACAAGGTTGACCCATCTTTAGCCCTCACGGCTTCTACCTCCACTCCCAAAGGGGGAGGCAGCAGAGGTTGGAGGGCTCTGTACTGGGGATGTCATCCCTGCCCACCTTCCTTCTTTCAACCCAGCAATGGGTTTTTTTGGGAGCCCTTGGGACAGGTTCCGACTGCAAGTTAAACAGCCGAGTCACATAAACACGTCCCATTTGTCTCACCTGGGAGCCAATACCGAGGAGCACTCATGTGTAACTCATAATCAATGATTTATTCAGCATAAGTGATTTATTTTATTTGGCTGCTTTAATAGCCAAAAGCAAAACTTTCTCTCTTCAGAGGTGCTCAATTCAGTGGTGGGTTGCTTTTTTCAAACACAAATAATCCAAAAGTGTTGCTTGCTCACAACAGAGAGGACGAGTCAGATAACACCAGCTTTATTCCACAGTGGGGCAAGCAATCAAAGTTGTCAAAATTTATTTTCAGAGCATTTCATGCAAGGCTATGTTCACTCAAATTTTCTTGGTATGCAAACATTAAACAGTAGGCTCTCAGCAAATTAAAATATTTATGAAGTTCTAACTCTGAAATGGAAAATGGGAATGCCTTTTTGCTGTACCTTTAGGAAAAAAAATTCAAGTTGATCCAGGATGAGAGAAGCTGTTTCTCGTTGCCCTTGTGCTCCAAATACGCTCAAGCTTTCCCAACTGGGGAAGTTACACAAGGATTGTGTGAATATTTTCTGCTTCTAGTCTCACATAATTTTCAGTTTCTACTCTTTTCCCCATCAATCTCAATTTGTCACTCTTTGTTAGTACTGCACACATCAAGTCAAGTAACTACAGAGGGCCCGGATTGCCCAAATGGCCACTGAAATCACTCACTGCTGAGCGTTGGGCAGACACTGTGCCCACATGTCACCCTTACGAGCCACGGGAGGAATTCACCTTCTGCCACCAGACGGGACCCTTTCATCTGGGCACAACAGTTTCTACAATTCTTACACTCAAATTTTCTGAAACTTCACTCATCCGTTTTCCTTGACTCTTGTAGACATGAAGCGTGGCCAGTACTTCCCAAGGCTCCAAATTGCTATCTCATTAGCAGCTCAGCATGGTGTATCTTGTGCATACTAAATGAGGCAGTATGTCTGTGCATCACGCTTCCTTTCCATAGAAACATTAAAAGCATAGTTATTTTTGAGATTGCTTTTCTCTATTATTGTCTGTCCTTTCTTGCTACAGTTACCAGGCGATTAAAGGATGCTCATACACTGATTTTTTCTCTTCAGCTGAGTTCCAGTGGTGTCGGATCTTCAAGCACAAGTGACAAAAGGAGAGAGACCACGGAAGCTGGCAAAAATAGTCTAATAGGAAAAAACAAAGCAGTGGAATTTTCTTAATTAAAATAATACTCTTCAGATTAATTCCAGGACCACCACAGTCTTTTCTCTCTTTCCTAAGACAAGCTGCTGCTTCACTGTTGATATCTTCATCATCTTCATCATCATTTGTTGTTGATATCTTCATCATCATCTGGTTGGATAGGGCTTTGAACAACCTGGTCCAGTGGGAGGTGTCCCTGCCCATGGCAGGGGGCGTGGAACTAGATAATCTTCAAAGTCCTTTCCAACTATAACTATTCCACGACTGTATAATCCCTTGTTGAGGCTTTTCTTTCCTGTATGCCTGGGAAACTTCAGATATGGAGGCCTCCGTCCTTCAGCTCCACAGGCTGAGGCATGCCCTCGTTGGCGTGTAGGAGAGCACGGGTACGTGAACAGCAGTTTGGAAGCAGAAGCAGATATAGGTGGGTAAATCATGTGGAATGGCCTGAGGTCACAGTCATGAACCTCTTCCTGCAGCCTGAGGTGCCTGATGTCCATAGGTCTGTTTTGATCCGGGTCATTCTGCTTTAGCTCTGAGTTTGCCTGAGTAATGTACAAAGTTGAGTTTTGCCCTGCTACTACAATCTGTGTGTGTGTGAACGAGGGGAGAAGTGCTGGACAAACATGGTGGGGTTTTTTTTTGAGGGGGAACATCAGTGTCCATCAGGCATTGACTCATAACGAGTAAATCACTAATGATGCCACTTCTGCAAGCAGAGCAATTTGCTACAGCTCCTTGCTTTCTCCCTTTGCAACTCAGGAAAAGAAAAATTACTTTATTAAACTGGAAAAAGTCATCAGCAGTACTGGAAAAGAAGACTTAATTCGCTATACACAGCTAATCTGATGGGACACACCACAGCTGGGTGGTGAGAGAGGTGCAGAGAGGCTCCCATAGAGCCCTGCACGTCCAACACACCCTGCAGCCAGAGTGTGATCTTAAAAAATCAGGATCATGGTCAAGTGTTAAGGGTACAGAGTCCCGCTGGGAAAGTGGGGGAAAAAAATCCCAAAGTATTTTGAAAATAAAAAGATTATATCTTTTGTGGAATACAGACCTGAGACATCAGTAATGAATTGGTACCAACTTTCAAGCTCCAACAGAAAGTTTATTTGCTCTAGATAACTCAAAGTGTCATATTCAATAGCACTTTCTGATCCTTTTTTAAAAGAGAATTAACAATAATTTGTTGTAATACAGGCCCATTGATTCTTGTTTGTAACTATGGATTGAGTAATTAGACATAATGAAAAGCAGGGAAGAGAGAAGGATGTAAAATTTCTGAAGCTATGGAGAGGTCATCATCTATTGCAATGGTCATATCGATTGGCTTTATTGCACAGAAACCTTGAATTCTTAAGAGCAACAGTAATGGCACTTCACGTGGCTCTGGTAGCTCTGGATGGAGAAGGTTGTGTGGGGCAGCAGGGCTGTGAACCAGCAGAAAGGGTGAGCGGGCAGCAGGGGAGCAGGAGAGGGATTGTGGAAGAGGAGGGACAAACCCGGGTCTCTGCTCTGCCCGGGTGAAGGAGTGTGGTCCATGGGTCACTCAGAGGTGTCTTTTTCTCTCCTTCCTGCTGGGACCTGAGCTTGACTCATTCCAGCCCTCAGTGCTGTTTGTTTCACAGGTGCTCTCAGGTACAGGTACAGGTACAGCTACAGGTACAGCTCCAGGGAGGAGCAGCACCAGATCTCCATGGCTTTCTCCTGGTGTTCTCCTCACATCTTTCACCAGGAGATGGAAAGTGATGCCAAGGCTCTGCCCAGGACCTCCTCTATTTCTGATACCAGCATCACAGTGCTCACAGATCCTCTCTCCTTTCTTTTTATAACTTATTTCTTCCCAGTAACCTATAATGGAAAGGCTTTACTTCAAGAGTTTTTCATATCCTGGCTCTTACACTCGAGCTCTACAAGTCTTCATTGCAATAGGCTGATCCGCCATACGTGCAGTAGGTGGGATAAGAACGATTGAGTAATGGAGAAGAGTTCCACATCTCTCCTCTCTGCCAGGACCATTTTCAGGAGGGAAGCAGAGGATGGGTACAGCTCGGAGATGGGCTGCGATGGTGCCACCTGTGGAAGGAAGGGATGTCCTGGTTAGAGAGTGATCTCTGAGACAGCCTGAACTGGCTCTTCGGGTACTTCTTTGTGCTTCAGGGCTTCAAATACCCTTTTGCTGGAAGGCCTAAGGAGAAACTTCTGAGGCAAGACACATTGAGTCCTGAGAATTTCAGGCATCTTCCCCTGCTGCTTGTGCCCAGTCCACCGGTACAGAGAAGATACAGGACATCTGCCTGCATGATGTCTCGTTCCAGCCTTTACACAAATTGCACAATGCAAAGATTGGATTTCGCTACAATTAAACCTCTTTCCCAGTTAGAAACATGCTGTGTAGCTCCTCACCATTACCCCCTCCTTAATGACCCATGAGGGAATCCCTCCAAAGGTGAGGGAAGAAGCATCTCTGCAAAGCCCCAGTGGTGCCAGCAGCCCTGGGGCAGGAAGGGCTTTAGGGGAGGGGAACAGAGTTGACTTCTCTGAAGCAGGGGGTTTGGCAGGTGAGAGCCAGTAACAGGCATTTTCTCGTGTATTGGGAAATGAAAAGAACGTGAAAGCCAGATATGAACAGAAAAGTACTTTAATAAGTATGTTATTAAAAAGTACTTTAATAATAGATTCCCTTTTTCTTGCATGGGAACATATTCTGTGTTCACGAGGCACAGAACGTCATAAAGTCTTTTAAGTGGTTTAAGCAGTTGGTGCTAGACTTCAAATTAGGAATGCAGGATGTGTGAAACTGGCTTGAAATGAGACCAAGAGAAAAAAAAAGAAAAAATGCCTCTCTGTTCCCCTGGGGTCTGCCATCATGTTTTCAGAGTCTGGAACTTTCCCGCATTGATAATATGGAGTATTATAAATATTCATACGGATGTTCATATTAAGCTAAAAGCTTAAATTAAAGCTAAAATTAAACGAGCTTGTCTTAGTTATTTTTAGTAGAATGGACGCAGGCAATAAGAGAATCCCAGGCAAACGGATAGATGCAATTGGGGAAAAGGCACTACCTTTTTCCCCTATTTGAGGAACTGACATGGAGGTGGGGAATAAAACCCAAAACAATGTTCAAACAGGTGAAAACAAACTGATGGGCATCAGTGGAGGGGTGGAAGCCTCTGTTAGAGAGGCGGGATGAAGGCCTCCAAACTATTTACTGCCCTACTAGAAAAGGGTCCTTGAGTTACAGCGCCATGGGTCAGTGGTGGGTTTGTCAGTGTTGGGTTGGTGGTTGGACTTGATGATCTGAAGGGGCCTACCAACCCAGGCAATGCTATGATCCTGTCAGTCTACAGCTGCCTGGGCTGTGAAAAAGGCAGCTGAGGGCTTGGTAGTGGGTCAGAAACACATCATGTTGGGTCTGGCAATGGAAAGGCAGGGATTTAACACCAGCGGAGGGGGTTGCTGGGGCACACGTAGGAGCTGAACATCCAGAGGGGGCTGCAGGAGGGGGGGCAGGGGACAGCTCCGCAGCCAAGGTGGTGCCCCATCATGGAGATGGACAGGGCGGCACCAGGACCCCCTGTCCCAGGGATGCTCCTTTCCATTGCTCCCATTCCTACATTTTCCTTCCAAACAAATCCCTCCCGGCCGCCCCCAGCGCTGCGAGGCCAGAGGGAGCTTGGCTCCAGGGCAGAGCAGCAGATTTAGCCAGGGATTACTTTTATTTTTCCCCCGCTTTACTGATTTTACTTTTAATCTTTTGCGATTTGTAGAAGCACCTTTAAAGACATGAACTCTTGGTATTTCCTTAAAAAAGCCGGCAGAGGGATGAGAGCGGGCTGATCAGAGCTGTCGCCTGCTGCGGGGGGGCTGGGGACACCCCCAGCATCAGCTGAGAAACGGCTCCGGCTGCTAGAAAGGGGCTTCCGTAAGGTCACAGCCTGCAAAGAGCCTCCCACAGAAGGGGAAATATCCAACTTTTTGCTCATTTTAAAATGCATCTTTAGAAGCTGCACTCCTTACACCCCTAAAGGTGGGGCTCGGGGCGCTGCGGGGGGGCCCAGCACAGAGCCAGGCACACCGCGGCACGGAGCGGGCAGCAGCTGCACCTCCGGGGATAATTCCCTAAAATCAGGTTAAAAACCAGGAGTGGTGCGGGGTGGCCCCCACACCCCAGACCTCGCAGCGTTCCCGGGGGTGCTGGAGTGGCTGCAACGCCGCCGGTGGCACTGGAATTGAATCATTTTTCCCCTGTACCCAATTATTTCCAATCTGCTGGATTTCTCAGGCACGCTTTATTTCTGTGTCAGAAGCACAGAAGTGACTTTGCCTTTCAGTTTATGATTCAGATTTCTTTTTTTTTGACATAATGTGACATAATACAATGTACCAGATGCAATTATGTACAGTTTGATTGTGTGCTGAATCGTCACTCAGGCAATTATTTCTTTCTAATAGTAGTAATTGTTACTCTGAGTTGCCAAAGATAACCAAATCCCGGCAGTAAGCAAAGCCATTTGTCATACACGGAGCCTTGATAAATATTAATTGAATTGCCTGACTGTATTGACAAACAGAAAGACATGTCTGATCTGAGGAAAATGTTAAAAATCAAAAAAGAAGCAGTGTTGTTGAAAGAACACCGTTTATCTATAAATAAATACACCACATATCTCTAATTCTTTTTTTCTTCTGAAGAGTATTTGCTTTTACTCAAGCAGCCAATGATGTCAGCTGAGAGTTCCTTCAGAGTTTTATCCTATAATGCTTTATATTTATCTATAAATAGATATCATTGATTCTTATCCTTCATAGTCAATCTCTTTAATCTTAAAAAATCATTACAATTAAAAACATTAAAGTGAAAAAACACCACTCTTATGGTAAAAAAAAAGGAAGAAAAATACAGTTGTGTTTGACTTGGTAAACACATTTTCCAATTATTTTTTGCAGATCCAACCAGAATACTTACTGGTACTTGGTGAGCATGGCAGAGTTGTGTCCTCTGGCCAAAAAAGCATAAAAAGTCACCTTTCAGGTAATGTCCCACCCAAAAAGCACAACTCTGGGGGCTGTGCCAGCCCCTGCTGGAGACAAACCCAGCGGGGTCAGCTCCCCCTCTGGAGGAGAGATGGGGGCAAGGGGAGGGGAGGGGAGCTGGGGTTGTTGTCCTGCAGCAGATGCCCGGGCAGAGGAGAGGGTGGGGGTCCCAGCCCCAGAGCCCCCCCAGCCACTGCATCCCTCACAGCAGCCTGAGCAGTCAGCACCCAGCCTGCATTCCATGGGTTTGGGATCGGCACCTTTGGGAGGGGAGAGGTGCCACCCCCCTTGGCTGCTCGTGTCATACAGGGCTGAGCTGCTGAAAAGGCAAATGTTTTTCTTCATCTTTTTTTTTTTTATTTTATTTTTTTTATTATCTACTAGAACTTTAAACAGGCAGTGAACCTAAATATCAGAAAATAATAAAAAACCCACCTGCTATTCACCCAGATAAAGGGTGGTACATTTAATTTATTTTTTTTTTATTATTATTTTAATTCTGGGTGGTTCTGCAATAAGATTTTTTCATGTTTAAAAAAGGAACTTGTAGAAGAAAAGTCACTCCTGGTAATCTTGTTTGGATTGCATTTGGTTAAACTAGTTAAATAGTTAAAATAAAGGCCAAAATTGCCTTTATTTGCCTCGGCAAGGTCTGCTGAAGTAAGCTAATACACATTTAAACAGTTGATGCTGGGTCAGAGTCCAGCCTGTGCATTGAAAAGATGAAGTGGCCCATCTCAGTGACCACCTCACCTGCACAGTGCTTACAAAGGGCAGAATTATGTTATTTAATCAAGTAAAAAGCAAAGATTGTGGTTGTGAAAAGCCCCTGTGCCCAAAGGCAAAGGCAGTTTCAGACCAGATTTGTGGTGCTCCTGCTGCACTGGATGCGGGCGGACACACAAATTCCCACTTACACAGATATTTTTAATATAGAATCACGGAATCACGGAATCCTTTAGATTCTTAAGAGCACGGAGCCCAGCCGCTAACCTGGCACTGTCAACCCCCCCCTAAACCCCCCCACTCCCCTCTGCACGGGGCCGTGGGCAGGCACAGGCCACTGGGGAAGGTCCAAGGTGGAACATGCCATGAGAGGTACCAGGCTGAGCGCTCCAGCCGAGGGCTTCACAGCATCACAGCATTCACAGCTGCATCTTCAGCAGCTTGTTCAACGCTGCAGCTGACACATGGTAAGGGTTTGGCCCCTCTGCCTCTCCCTCGCAGAAATGCTTTGACAGAAAAAAAAAGGTTGGTTCTCCATTTACAGTTCTTTTAATAGAATTTACTCTGTTTTCAGCTGGGAAGGATGTTGATCCTACCCACGGGCTAAGAGACCACGCTGGGAGCACGAACCAGTCCCCACTCACTGGTGGTGTTTCTTCTGCACACTGGGTCCTGTCTCTGGTATGGACATCTTAAAGGAGGAACATTTGGTGGTGTTTTAAGAACAGATATCACACCAAAAGCCTTTCCCCATGTATTTATTTATTTATTCATTTATTCATTAATCCTTTTTTAGTTATAACAGGCTTTCTCGATCCCAGAGCACGGGGCAGGTCTGAGGCTTGCAGAGGTGGACCTGATGGCCAAGACTTGTTGCTTTCGGAAGCAGTGTGGAATCTTGGCCAGATTCGTCATATTTGGAGCAGCCCAGACCGGAGACAGCGGTGATATTCGGTGCCCAGGCTGCCAGGAGAATAATCCCCTGGTCCAGAGCAGGTCCAGGGCAACACCGCTGATGCCCTGGAGGAAGCTTCTGAAGCATTGGCAGGACACGGTGAGCAACCAAAGGCAGAAACTGCTTCAGTTCCTCTGAACCCTGATGAGAAAACAAATACAGGGAGAAATTCTCCTCGTTATTTGATGACGATGACTTACGGATCTGAAAGCTTTTACTTCCTAAGAAAATTCACTGCAAAAACAAACACTAAAAATCGTACAAAGGAAGACTGGTTCAGAAGAGGGTTTTTCATACGGGACAGGGACACGTGGCTCCGGCACACCCTGCTCTCTTCCCTCTCACTCTCTGGAGCAGATCTCTGCTGAACACCTGGCCAGAATGATTTCTAGGGCAGCGGAGTCGTTCCAGTGCAGATAATTTTGCGCCTCAGTGTTTGCAGAGTTAATCAGGATTCCTCACCTGCCCTTTCATTAAGGACTGCACGCTCTGGAAAGAAGCAAGAGCTCAGTTTGGTGAGGCGGATACAAGGCTGCTGCTTCACTCTGCAGCCTTGCAGACATTTTTCATACCCACTAGTGATAACAAGTGAAGATGGAGAGCCTACCATAGGGAAACATGATAAATATTTTATGAGCTGTTAAACATTTATTAATCATTCATATCCAGATGATTAAAAAATTAATACAAAATCTGAAAATGATTTAGGAATGAGTGAGCTTATGATGACAGATGCAAGGAGATGCTGGAAGAGAAGAATCAGGGGAGGAGATAGCACTGAAGTCCTTTGGGCATGATCCTGTCTTTCCTTGCAAATATCAAGCAAGTCAAATTCCACAGAGCCCCAGATCCTGCAGCCCCAGGAGGGAGCTGGTGGGGCAGGCAGGGACAGTGTCCTCTCCCTGTACAGACTCCATGAGACCTCACAGCTCCAGGGTCACAGCAAGGGATGGTCAGGGACATGAGGAATGTCCACTCCACCACGGTCAATGTCCAAGTGGCAACCAGTGACGAGTGGCTTTCCTCAGGCATGAGTACTGGGACTGGAGCTGTTTAACATCTTTGTCGGGTTCATGGACCCACAGCAAAAGTTTTCTGATGACACCAAGCTGTGTGGAGCATTGACACGCTGGAGGGACAGGATGCCATCCAGAGTCACCTGGACAGCTCTGGATGCCCCATCCCTGGAGGGGTTCAAGGGCAGGTTGGAGGGGGCTTGGAGCAACCTGGTCTGGTGGGAGGTGTCCCTGCCCAGGGCAGGAGGTGGCACGGGGGGGCTTTATGGTCCCTTTCCACCCAAACCATTCTGTGATTCTGTGAAAAGCTGCCTTCTTAGGTCCTGATGCTGGAAACTGAGTCGCAGCTGAGGATGAGAGCTGCAACCACAGCCTGAACCACGGCAGCTCTCTGACAAGAGCATGGCATTGACCCAGTTTGAAATTAAAGCCACAGATATATATTTGAAACTTCCAACCTAGACAATTCTATGATTCTATGATTCTATAAGAGCTAATTTGAGTTTGCACCGAACTCTGTTTTTCTTTTCTTTTTTTCCCAGCAACTTCCCTCATCCAGCTGCTGAAGGTGCTGCGTTAATAGCAGGCAGCGAGGGCAGTACCGTGTCTCTGCTTCTACACCACACTTCCCATTTCCCGATTTTTAATATGAACAAGGAGAAGATTTGTGGGTTTCTTCTACATGTGGCACGGCAGCTACCCGGGGAAGACTTTGGCATACCATTATTTTACGAGATAAACAAGTCAGAACGCGGAGCCTGCAGTCTTTGTGCTTATTACATCACACTGCTTACCAGGAAAAGAGTGTTTCCTGACAATCTCATTCTTTGTATTACCAAAACAGCCCCCGACATCAAATGGCCATTGCTCCCTCAGCGGCGGGCTGGACAGCGGCTCAGGAAGGCAGTTGTTTCTAACAAACAATAAATTTGTTTCTAACAAATGCACCTTGTGTTTGCAGACGTTACAGGGTAAAAGCCAGCTCGTTGCCCACAGCCTGTGCTGGAGCAGCAGAGCCAGGGGCCGGGGGTCTCTTCTCTGCACCGGCCTTTCTGGGGCAAACACAGCCCCTCTGGTGGCTCCCAGCAGTGGCATCACCCCCCGGGACCCCCGCGGCACCGAGACCCCCGCTGGATGGACACAGAGTCTGCCCCCCCCTCCGCAGGGAAAAGCCTGGTCTTTTAATTCTTTCATTTTCTCCAGAAAAAAAGCAGTGAAACAGATAGATAAAGCACTGAATGGCACAGAGCTGGATTTGGAGGGACAAGGCAGGGCTGGGGTCGCTGTGGGCACAGACCCCCGTGTCCCCTTGGCTCCCCACGCTCCCCCCGCCTCCGCTGCATCCCCCCTGGGCACAGCTGGGGGGCAAGGGGAGCTGGGACCCTGAGAAAGGACAGGGTCCCCCCCTGCAGCAAGGTCTGGGCACGGGCTGTACCTCTGAGAACATGGCAAGGCCTTGCTGAATTAGAGTGAAATTCCATTGAAAATTTTTAGGAAACACATTTCGGTTTTATTAAGACACAGATTTCACAGGAAAACTTGCAACGAATAGTACTTTTCTTGAGTTGTTAGAGTATTTTAGCTCTTTTCCATTTCCCCTTGTTGTGCTGGGAAAGGGAACTATGCTCATTTCCCCCTGTAAAATTTCCAGTCCTATTGACTCAACAAAAAGAGAGAAACAGGGGAAAGAAGTCAGGAGTAAGGCTGGAATCTTTCCTTTTTATTTGATTAAATAATTGTTGTTCATTCTCAGTTCACAGGATTGAATAGAGAGAAGTCCTATGGAACAATCTGGATAATTTCACCCAGACACATGTGAAACAGAACCAAACTGCAAAACCTCAAGGTTTGGATTACAATTATGGAAAAAAAAAAAAAAAAACCAAACAGAAAAAGAAGATATTATCTGTTCATTTATGTGGGTAACAATGACAATTTATTTTTCTGTAATCGCCACCTCCTATCAAAATATCTCCAGCGTGACACATGAGTATCTGTTATAGCAGCTCTGTATCAAGCTAGAAACTCAACAACAAATGGTTTTAATTGCATTTAAAACGATGGTAATAATTCAGGTATATACAATATGTACAGAATATTATTGATTGCACAAAAGGTTATTTCTAATATTGTATTTGCTTAATGAATTTTCCCCAGGCTGGCAGTATTAGCACCCTCGTGCACGCCGGTGTGATTCAGTGCGGGAGCAATGCAGAAGAGAAAAGTTGTATCTGTAATAAAATGACACTGACCTTTTTCCCAGCTTAGGGCTTTTTCTGTTATGACAAATAGATTTAATTTCAGGGCTTTCTAGGAAATTGCATCAATATTTAAACTAATTTTGAAAAGTTTCTTTTAAAATGCAAATTCTCCTCCTTACCCCCATATCGGTGATGCATACCCCCCTGAACCTGAATAAGCGACGATGCAAACCTCAGGAAACATTTATGTTATTAAACCCACAGCAAATTAAAATAACTGAAAAGAACATTTCCGTTGCCTTTTGGAACTTTGAAACCAGCAGTTTGAAATCCACATTTCAAACATGAGCCATACGGTTTCTGAGGCTACAAAAAATGAAATTCTGTTTTTCAGTGGAGCATCCTGCCCTCGTCATCCTCATCCCAGAATACGGCTTTAAGGAAGCAAAATCCCCATCAGATGATGTGACCTGCATTTGTCTCATTTGGTGTCCCAAAGGAGGAGGCTCCTTCAGCTCATGGGCACCTGCCCAAACCAGGTGCAAGGGTGAGGGTGACACTGGCTCCTGCTGGTCCCTTGGTCCTTCCAGCCAGCTCCTGTCCCCAGGAGCAGCACCTCGTCCTGTCTGCCCTGGGAGCAGGGTGTGAAGCTTTGAGGAAAAGAGATAACTTTGAATTGGTACAACCTAAGGAGGGTGAGTAAACACGCAGACAATACAGCATCTCATTCTGGGTGATTTTCCTCTCAGCACAGTCAATGGCTCAGGTTCTGGCTTCATTTGGTCACCAGCGGCTACAGCATATTTTGGTTCAAACTGAGATAAGACCACATTAATCCGTGTAATTGGTCCTTCCAAACACATGGAAGAAAATGAGATTTTAATCCTGCCAATTACTATGGCTTTAAAGAGTAAGACAAATTGCTTGATGAGGGGCTTCTTCCTTTTGATTCTCCTGATCTTGAGACTTGGTGTTGTTTCTTTTATTTTGCCTTCAAATATTGGCAGAATCTGGTGTGATTTGATGGTGTCTTTTAACTATCATAGAGAGGACTTACAAAGCTGTGGGGTTTGGATATAAAATGTACTACAGAAGATCATGAAAAACAGAGGACTTTGACACCCTCAGGCTGCCGTGCAACCTGACTTGAAGCAGTGTTAACAGAATTGTGCTTTTATTTATTAAGAAGTAATATTCAAGGATGCCTGAGCCATTTGAGATAAATCAGGTTTAAAGCAGCGGGGTAACGTAATTTGAATTTTGGATCATGTTCCAGGATTGCTACAAGAGCTGCAGACAAGATACGTTTTTAGTGGTCCTATGGCTGCTGCCCCGATCGCAGAGTGTCCGTCTGTCCCTGGGGATGTGCTGGCCCAGAGGGACATCGGGGGAGGGGGGACACTGGACCCCCCTCAGCTTGTACCCCTGTGAAGGACCAGAGATGGTGGCTGTAAGCAGAGTGAGAAACGGAGATACAGCAGAGTCATTTCCAGTCCCCTGCCGAGAGATGCTCCTTCTCCTGGGCGACCCACCAGGGCTGCATCTCCACTGCAGAGGAGACACTTGTTAGAAAGATCTGTTTAAACCCCAAACCACCCCTGTTGATACCATCAACAGCCTTAAACCCAGAAAAAAGTGGTCCCTCGTGCAGGATCTGAGATCTTTTGTTCAGAAGGGTTTTTATTTCTTCTTGTTCACCTTCTAACGTTTGGACTGTCCATGGCCCCTTCAGACTGTCCATCCAACGCCGGACCCTGGGAGCCGTTTGCTGCCTCTCGCTGAGCCCAGAAGAAGGACGTGCCCCCAAGGGCACTGAAAAGGAGATCTCACCCCCAGGGGCCCTTGTCATCCGTGGGTTTGCTGGTGGCTCCCACGCCTCCTCTTCCTCCTCTCCCCGAGGGCAGCCAGACTAAACCACCCAGCGAGCTCCGGGCACAGACCCCCCGTGGCCATCACACACCATGAGCCTTTCCAGGGGAGACAGAAAATGGGGGCAGCAGGTCAGGAAAGGGGTGTCCCTGCAGGAAGGGGTTTCTCCCTGCAGTAAATGACCTCGGTGGGTACCAGCATCATGTGGAACGGGCAGAGGGACACAACGGGGCAGGGAATGCAATTTCAGTTTAGGATTTTTGAACTAAAGCTTAATTATATCCCAGAATTTACTCTACCCTTCACATGGGGCTCTGGATGGATCAAGATTAATTATGCTGTGGAGATCTTTCCCCCTCTGGCCTAAATTTCTCTGTCAAACCATTTGCCTGTGTATTTTGACTGGGCTATAAACCTTTTTCTGAAGACAGGAAAACTACAATTTCTTTTTGCTATTAGCAGTAAGGGTTTTTCTGCACTGGAAAAGTTCATCAATTATACCAACATAATTACCATATAACTATACTACAGTAATTATTTCACTATATCTCTTCCTGTAGTGACTGCTATTGAATAAAGCAGCTTTTTCAATATACCTTAAATCTATTCCCCAGCAACATAAACTAAATCAAAACATGTCCCGGTACTGAAGAACAAATATTTTGTGTAGGGAATTGCACAGAAGGAAGCAAGGCTGCTCAGCTGGAACATGAACACCAGCTCACGGCCATAAACCAGGGCTGGTTGGTGCTCACATGGCCGCGCCTGCTGCTCCGCGTGTGCTGGGAGGCATCCGGGAGGATGGCACCCGGGAGGACAGCATCCAGGAGGACAGCATCCGAGAGGATGGAATCCAGGAGGACAGCATCTGGGAGGACAGCATCTGAGAGGACAGCATCCAGGAGGACAGCATCTGAGAGGATGGAATCCAGGAGGACAGCATCTGGGAGGACAGCATCTGAGAGGATGGCATCCAAGAGGACAGCATCTAGAGGACAGCATCCGAGAGGACAGAATCCAGGAGGTCAGCATCTGAGAGGACAGAATCCAGGAGGACAGCATCTGGGAGGATGGAATCCAGGAGGACAGCACCCGAGAGGACAGTATCTGCGAGGATGACATCCAAGAGGACAGCATCTGAGATGACAGCAACCAGGGAATGTGTGCTGACCCTGCCCAGGTGTGGGTCCAGCCCCCGAGCGACCACCTCCTGAAGGGACGAGCCACCCACTGAGGTGGGATGAAGAGCGTGTCACAAGTCACCGTGGCTGGAAACACGGAGGGAAGGGCAGGAATCCTGGACGTTCCTCTTGCTATCAGAGATGAGCTGCATTTTATCACTTGTGTCTCTCTCTGAGGCAAAGAGCACACACAGGCGCGATGAGGAGGAACCAGCTGATGTTCAGTATGGGATGCTCTATTTCATGCTGGTGCCCGTTGCTCACGGGGGGATGCTGGAGCTGGTGGGACGCTGCGGGGAGGGAGCTCAGCCAACACTCCCCTGCAGAAGCGGGTGACCTAACAAATGGCCTGAGTGCTGCCGTGGCTGGGGGGGGGGAAATCACACCAAGGGCTCTCCAAAATCCAACGCAGCCACCCGGTTCTGCCGGTGACAGCTGTGCAACACGTCTGGGACGGTACCACAGCCATCAGTGGCGTGTCTGTGTGTCTGTGCCACCATATGGTCCCATCAAGATGCACTTCAGAAGGAGCTGAAGACTGTGAGGTTCTTCCTCAGCTCCAACTATTTCTCCTGACATTTACAGTTACCGTTATTGCAATGCTAACTTGCAATAAAATAAATGGTTTAAATCTCATTTCCTTTTGCAATTCATGATACATAAACCAAAGGCAAGCAAAATAAATTTGTCTGAAAAGAATAAATTAACTGCTTATTTCAGGGAACGTACACTCAGGTATTCTGACAAAAGAATTTTATTGGTGGCAATATCCTGCAGACAGTGCTTTCATGTGCTAAACAACAAATGAAACCAAGTAGGTCGTTTTTCTTAGCAGTGTTTCTGAGCGCTGAGCAGCTTGGTGGGTGCTCACAGAGGGGGGGAGCCAGCTGTGGGGTGACAGTGACCCACATCCTCTGAGCCCACAACAGCAGCACCGGTCCCTTCATCCCTGTGTGAAGCATCCTCTTCCCCTGGCAAGGGGCTGTGCCCCCACCTCGGGGCTTCAGGGCAGCTCTCACCCACCCGGCGTGAGGCTCTGTTCACACACGGCTTTTATCTTTGGATGACACTGCAGGAAGGTGCGAGAAAGGGGGTCAGCATGGACCTGCCAGCTCTTTAAGAAAGAGAACGCAAGCAAATCAGGGTACAGTTCTGGGAAACAGGACACTTTGGCATCACTGAGGCCACTTCTCTGTATCTCTTTGGCTGTGTTCACCCTGCCCGGGCAGAGCACAGACACCTCCGAGCCTGCCTCAGAGCATCCCACGGGAGGGATCCACAGTCAGAGCCCCTCAAACAGCTCCGGTGCCTGGTGGTCATGTGTCTCTGAGACAGTGACCCCAGACCAGGCACACGGAGGAGTTACAGCATTTTAGAGTGATAAAACCAGCAAATTGGTTCTCCCAGCAAAAGTGACAGAAGGTCCATCTGAAAGCTGCTGTGGAACGGGAAGGGTAAAACTCGTGATCCCACCTGAGCTCTCCCAGGCAGAATTCGTGCTTCACGCTTTTGCTACACGTCTTGGCTGCTTCGGTTGTCCCTTGCATCCCTCACATCCTCAGCAGTGGCAATGTTGTGTGTAAATGTGTATATTACACAACTCGCACACCAAGGATTCCCAAGGCAGACCCCAATTTATGCTCGCTCTATAGTACATTTTAAATTAAAACCAGGATCATGGTGCACACATTAAAGCAACTTTATCCATTATTGCATATTTGCACGGTCACGTTTGATCTATCGGTGTTTGCAGTCATCACGTTACCGCTGTTGGGTATCTCTAACAACCAGATAAACTATATCCATATTTTCAAATCTGACATACGTCTTCTGACGGAAAAAAACCCAAAGTGAATGGCAAGAAAAACTAATAACTGGGGAACAATTGTTTACTGTTTCTCCCATCATAAGAAGTAGGGGTCACTGAACAAATGGTCTAACGGTAGGTTTAAAATAAAAACAGGGTTTAATTAGTAGAAGTTTTCTTCCACATTATACATAATTAAACATGGAACCGAGAGCCATGGGAGAGTTTGGAAATTAAAAATATAAATATCCTCAAAAATAATTACACGTATTCAGGACAAAGAGATCCACAAACTAATTGCATTGTATGCAGAAGGTGAAACTTTGTCTCAACTGAAGCCTACGTTAACACCCAATTTATTTTAATAAGGCTCAAATGTAACGCCCAGTATGCACTGCTGGAAACACAGGTGTAAGTTAATAAAATGGGACAAACTGATTTCAATTTTCTGATGTCTATTTGTATGTTGTAGTTTGGTAGTAATCAATGAAACTGTATTTATGTTTATACACTACTTAATGAGAGAAACTTTATGAGTCCGGAAAATCCTTTTTTAAGTATCGCTCACATTCAGCCTTTTTTCATCACATTCTGCTTAGGGAACTGTGTCCTTCAGTCAGACCTGGCTTTTTGCCTTTCTAAACCTAACTATAATGCAAGAAAAGTAACAGGCTCACGTTTGTCCGTGCCTATGAAGGGATAACAACTGCACAGCCTGAAAAGAACATAAGATAATTCATCTTTTTCTTTTTTTTCTCATATTCTCATAGTCCCATATTCTCCCTTGTTGTTGCACTTCTCAGGTAACAATGATAAGAACCAATACTTTGGGACCCAGCATAAAAAAACCCACCAAACCAAAAAATGAAGAGAGAAGAGACCTCCCTGGAATAAGCAATGCATCACTGCCCGTGTGGTATTCCCTTTGAAAGCCATCGATGGTTTATCACTGAAAGCACATCAGAAAATAATGAGCTCATTGTTTGTTTGTTTTTCCCTTATGGCAAAGCAGCCAGCAACCAGAAAATAAGACTTCATTCTTCATGGAGGATCAAATGGCTGATTTAGTCACGAAAACTTGCTCTTTCAAAATGGTTCACCTTTCCTGGACCAGTGTTTTCTTCTTCCCCTCGCCAGGCGATCCATGAAGCCCAGGAAGCCCACAGACGGGTTACTGGGCACAGCCCTAACTGCCCAGAAGAAGCTTCATGAAGCCAGAAGTTCATGGCTCTCTTGAAGGAAGTCAAGAGGTGACCAAGGGGCAGGTTTCCAGAGCTGCTGCCCCTTGGTGGGGCTCCAGGGAGGCCAGCACTGCCCCTAGCAGTACCAGTGTGGCTTGGCTTGAGGTGCCCAGGTGCAAGACCCTTCTTCCACCAAAAACCACTGGTCACTGGTCCAGAGGTTGTGAATGGCCATTTCCAGGTGTCTCTTGTAACCTTCTTGACAAGATTATTCAAAATGCAGTTTCTGCCACTATTCCTTACCCAACTCTGCTGGCCATGCCCTGGTCAGAGGGACAAGGGATTGGCCCATCCCCAGGCTGGTGGCTGCAGGAGGACTCTGGAGCAGAGCAGGGAGGGCAAGAGCTATTACAGAGCTATTCATCAACGGGCACGAGCTGGAGCAGCCAGAAGCCTTTTAGAGGCATAGAACAATGCCTAATAACTCTGGGTTCAACAACGAGGTTTTGTTTTCTTTTTTTTTTTTCAATAGAAAAAGGTCTCCAGCTGGTCTTTAAGCCTTTCCCATATTTTTTCCCTCCCATTCAAGCAAAGCTGGGCTGGTGCTTGGATTTTTATGTCAGGCGTGCTGAGTACCATCTGGGGACCTGCAATCGTACAGGTACCTCATCAGCATCTCTCAGAAAGGGCTCGGGAAGGCTAATGGGTGACATCTGGGACTTCCCTAACAGCCACAGCCGTGGACCCGATGGGATGCGGAGGAGACAAATGGCAGCAGCCAATGGCATGAAGGGAGAGGAGCAGCTCCTGAGGAAGACACCTCTGCTGAAGAGTAAATTACCACCAGTAGCAGACACCAGCCAAAACAGGCAGGGAAGTGAAAAGCATCAGGCATGATGAGGTGAGACTTCATTGTGCCAGTAAGAATTACGCTGGCTCTTTAAATCCATCCCATCAAAACCTATATTCTGCACTCTTCAGTGTTTGACTTAAAGAATTACCATTTGCTCTGCATTTGGAGGGGAATTGAGCAGAGCACACAGGAATATATGCATGCCAACTACTCACTCCCTGTTTTCAGGCAGTTTTTTTAAAAATACATGTTCATTTATATTGTAGTTTATATTGTGTCTTAAAAAGGAAAATTACAGAGATATATACACTTGAGAATAACATTTGCTCTAGGTCACTGAATGTAGCACTTACTTTTGGAGTATTGGGACCATGGAGTCTCCAAAGTACAAAAAAATACACTTGGTTCCTGGCATAATTGCTTAATCTCGAGGGAGTGTAGGAGATGTGGAAAAAGCAATTGAAAACTCCTGCTGAATTTCAGGCCGAGACAGATAGAACTTTGCAGAGAGGCAGATGGTGTACCTGTCTGGGGTTCACTCTCCAGGGGAGTTTGGTTCCCCCTTGGAATCACAGACAGGTTTGGGTGAGAAGGGACCTTAAAGCCCATCCCGTGCCACCCCCTGCCCTGGGCAGGGACACCTCCCACCACACCAGGTTGCTCAAAGCCCAGGCTTTAAAAAGCTCCTCCCCCAGAGTGGAGTTCTCAGGAAGGACAGACGTCCCATCTCCCTGGAAGGGACCCTTGTCAGGCTTGAGCTGCCAGGTGCCAACCCCTTCCTGGGCAGAAAGGGACACACAGAGGACACTCCTGGGAAAAAAGCTGCCTTGGGCATTGGAGGTGCACACAGAACAGTGATAACTGTTATAACACATAGTTATAACAGTGATAACACATAGAACAGGGATAGGCAGGGATTAGAGGATGAACCATCCTCCTGAGCAGGGTGGCTGTGGCTCTGCAAGGGACATCCCAGGGCTTCTGCCTGTGTCCCCCTCATGGAGCATGGTCCCCTCAGGTCCCAAACAGTCTGGGGGCTCTGCAGGGCGTGGGACACCCAGCCTGGCCCAAAGGGGTGGACGGATGGATGGATGGATGGATGGATGGATGGATGGATGGATGGATGCTTTTGAGAGAGCATTTGGCCCTAAGCACCATACTGAACCAATCATTTCTGTTTTGTTCCAGTGAATTTATGAGGCCAGAAAGAGCATTATTAGCCTAAACCAAAGCCTAGTAAAATAAATAGCCTAGACAAAAATCTCCCCTGGCTCAGCTCCCTGACATTATCCTCTTTTCATCCCAGGTCCTGTTGCTCACCCATCTCCACACCACAGCTCCAGAGGTGCTTGTCCTGCCCAACAGAAAAATATCACTTTTTTCAATCCAAACGAACAGGAATGGGAAGATGAAGCCGGGTGGCATCCTGCTGGGCTGCAGCACCAGATCACACACCTTCCATCCCTGGGGTGTCCTCAAGGAGCCCCTGCCCCACAGCTCCCCCCGGCAGTGCTCAGGGCAGGAGAATGGGCGCTCCCCAAAGCCTCATGTCCATGTGGAAGAAGTAACCAGAAACGGGTCCTGCACCTGGTTGGCACCACAGCCAGCAACAAAAATCCCAGGTTCTGCCACAGGAAACAGCATCGCCTGACAGGGGATCCTCGTGGCACCTTTTCACATCTGCCAGCCAGGGACAACCTCTTCAAATTGATAAAATGTCTACGGCTAAAAATATCTGTCATCCTAATTATCTTTACAGCAGCTAAAACCCAGATGCGTTAGCAGTGTTTTTATTTAATTCTCTTGAGAAATACTTTGCTGTTTGATAATTCCATTTATCCAAAGAGTATTTAATCAGAAAATTGATAACATTTAATGGACAGTGATTTCCAACAAGAGTTATTTTTTTTTAATGCGGTGCTGCCATCTCTAACGGAAAAGGCATTTTACCCATTTCCTCCAGTGAGCTGCTCAGCTCAGTCGGGATTATTTATAGACTAAACGTGCGGGCCAGAGGCCACGAGCAAAGACCCAGCGTGGCTCTGCCTGTGCTGACGGGGTGAGGAGCTGAGCTGGGCTCGGGGTGAAGACGCTGCAGAAGACAAATTGCAGAGGACGGGGAGCTGTCGGCCCCAGCCCCTGCACGGGGATGTTCCTCCCCAGGCCGGGTTGTCCCACCAAGGCCACCAGCCCTGCACAGAGCCAGGCTCACGGGGAGACCCTTCCCCTCTACCGAAGCCCTAACAGAGGGTCTTCTCACGGGGACACCCCATTGCTGTCTCCCCCAGCTCTGAAGCAGCTCGTGGTCCATGGGATGGAGCCTGCTCAGCCCCACGTGTGCCCAGCCCCACAGAATGAGCCACGCAGCAGCTTTCTGCTGGGCTCGTTTAGCAAAAAAATGACTATATTTTGCTGTGTTTTACAACCCCGACGTTAGTCTGAGGACAAACAGATCTATACGTGGGTAAAAGCAAACAAACGATCAAAATGCCCCCCAGCGCCAAACAGGTAATAGTGATAGAAGTGAGAAAGTGGGGTTTTATCCACAGATCAGTGCCTGTCAAGGAGCGAGATGAAGAGGTGGTGGCCCTTTGCTCTCCGACACAGCCACGTCCCCGAGCTCCAGGGGCATCGTCCTGCTCCAGCCACCGACAGGAGGTCAATTTTCACACCTCGCCCCCAACCGCACAAATCAATCCTTTGCACCGAGCAGATCATTTAGACAATTTTATTCAATGCTCCTGAGAGCGACTTTTAATTTTTCATTCTACGTTATTGTAAAAAACTCTACTTCAGATTGGACAAAAATGATGAATTTAAAATACGTGTAATGTAATTTATCTTCTGCTCGTTAAGTGACCGCAGCGATCATTTATAAGCAACCACAGTGACACCTTCCATGAAATTCAGAATGAATAGAAAGAAAACTGAAAATCATTCATTTTGAAATAATTGCTTTCTGCTAAGAAACTCCAACTTTCATTTTATCCCCCCATTTGTTATTTTGAATATACCAGCAATTAGCTTTTCCCCACGCAGGGGAGGGTGAGCAGGCTGAAGGGATGTGCTGCTTCCCCCTCGGGTGAGGGTAGACAAACCCACCGAGATCATCAATCAGAGCTGAGATTTCACGTGCACAAAACCTGCATCACCAACCGCCGTGGAGAGCTGCAAATGTAAATGGGATCTAAATATCTGTAAATCAGACGTCAATATTTAAATATGTACAGGAAACGTTAACCTCTGCCTGCAGAGATCCCTGTTCTGCTGAGGCAGGGGAGCAGCTCAGCCCAGTGTCTGGCCTCACACCTGCATTCTGCTTTTAGCTTTAGGTTACAAGGGAAACAAAGACATCTCCCCAGAAGGCACTGGGTATAAAACCGGGATATTAAGAAATGAGCAGGCTCTAAAAATATCCCTGCCTTCCCTCACCTGCTCCCAAGGAGATGCGGCAGCAGCAGCAGCATCCCCGGGTACGTGCACGGCGCCCACCAGCTCCCAGAATAAAAGTGCTTCTAGATCCCTCCCCACGGCGTTTGGGTAGAAAGGCTGCAGCTCTGCTTCGGGTGGGAAGGCTCCTGAAGCCCAGGTTTGGGGACAACCTTCCAGCTCTAGCAGCTTTGGATTCAGACACCAGGGAAAGCTGCCTGAGCAATGGCCGGGGGTGGGGGGGGAGGAACAGAGTCAGAAGATCTGATTCAAGAACAGATGCCTCCTTGCAATCAGACATTTTGGGATTTTTTTCCATGGATTTTGGTGCAATACAAAGAGTAATTTGAGTTGGGTTGGTGACGGTGGCTGGCTGGTGACGGCAGTCTCAGGTGGGCATCCCTGGGCTGCACCGATGTGACAGGGTGTGAGACACAGCCCCAGGTTGTGGCACCTGGGACACTGGCCATGAAGGGACATGGAGGGAGAAGCTGCTGACTGGGCAGAAAAAGGTGTGAAGTGGGAACAGCCCCGGTAGTGCTGCGAGGGGAGGCTGGATTCAGAGCTGGCAGAGGTGGGATGGGGGGACCGCAGGTATCTGGCTCCAGGAGACAAAAAGCCAAGTAAACAAACAAAAACCCAAAATGTGAAGTGTTCAATTAGATCTGGAATCGGATCTTCAATTAGATCAGATTCTTTGTTATCCAAAAAAAACAAAAGGCACAATTATTTGCGAGACAGAGAAAGGTAAAAGAGAAGAAAATGCAAGAGTTTGTTTCTTTCTTTGCTCCATGGATGCTACAGAAGAATCAAAAGATCTGATTGCTTTGATGGAAAATGAGCCTCGGGGTTAATTTCCTCAGAGAAGATGCACAGCGGTGAAGTAAGATTATGCCCATAAACCTGAGGGGTTTTTACATTTGCATATGTTGTATCTCAGCTGTGGGCACGGAGGTGTCAATAACACAGTGAGGAATTGGAAAGATTAGTGTGGGCCCCTGTCTAGGTGTGTGACCACGGTGTGGTTCAGTTAATGCAAAATTTTCCAAGAAAAACCCCTCAGTCAAACAAAGTACTGAAGGCTCCTGAGTGTTCGGGTGAATTGAGGCAGGTG
Source organism: Gallinago stenura (assembly GCA_027564225.1). Lineage (NCBI taxonomy): Eukaryota > Metazoa > Chordata > Aves > Charadriiformes > Scolopacidae > Gallinago > Gallinago stenura. The sequence continues at coordinate 334,955 of JAOQGM010000039.1, read as the reverse complement.
CTGTCATCGGTGGGTGAGGACAGGGATGGCTTCTGCTGCATGATCACACGTGGGACAGCTCAGCAGGTTTCTCTGCTTTATCCTCGCAGAAGCAAACCCATGGCTGGAGCTGCTTTAAAATTCATTGGCTTTTTTTTTTTTTTTTCTTCCCCTTAGAAGATAAGAGCATGTTCAGAGCAGCAGAAACACACAGCCTGTGGGCTGGACTCAAGAACGTGTGTTGGAGGCCACCTCTGCTGCCCACAGTTCCAGGCACAGGCAACAGAAATGTTCACTGGCGTCTGGAAAAGCATCTCCTGGCGTGGCCGGGGGAGGTTACGGACCCAGAACTGCACTTTAATTGAACACAATTGCAGCATGGAGTCTCACTCAGCACTCTGCTAGGGTTTGTTACAACCTTGAAATGCAAAAACAAACCCGCGACCCCCACAATATTTTGGATGGGCAGAACTCAGGTGTCAGGATATAATGTTCATGGAAGAAAACCCAGGGTGAAGGTGGCGGGGTATGTGGGTAGAGAGAGCCCCCAGCCAGCACGGGGGGGCTGAGCTTGGCAGGAGCATCCCTCTGAGAATCCCCCCGAGCATCCCCCCGTGCTCACCAGCCACGTCCGTGCCCACGGGGAAGGTGTGGGACCTGCAGCTCCACCTCCCACTTCCCAATGTCGTGATGGAACACAAAAATCCATCTTTTCTGCTCTTCTGCCTGTTGGCAAAGTTGTATGGATTTTTTTACTATTCAAAGTATGATTTTAATCATGAAAGTTGTGATTTGTAATTCTAATATTTACACAGAAAGCTCTTCTTCTTATATCTTTCTTCATAAAGTAATATTCAAATCAAAGTGCAGGTTTCATTTCATACAGCTTTGAAGTTGATCCTTTTGACATTTCACATTTTCATGTCATGCTTTTAATTATGAAAAAAAAAGTTTCACTCATCATCATTTCGGTTTTTTGCATATTTCCTTAACTGCCTTTTCTTCTGTCTCAGAAAAGTGGTGGAAACAAGAAGAGACACCGGTGAGAGTGAGATACTTGCCCAGGTGGGGAAGTGGTCATTTTGCTGTGTCTCCTGCAAATGTGACATGGACATCAAAATGTGGGAAACACACAGTTTCCTGGGGGTCTGGCAGGGTTTGGGGGTGAGGGCTCAAAGAAGTGTCTCAGCAGAGTGTCACCCTGTCACCCTGTCACCAGGCAGGTTGGCAGTGATGGCTCAGCACCTACCAGAAACAGAAGTGGGTTCTTCTCTGAACAAAATCCCAGCACCCTCCCTACTGCTCTGGGAGCAGGAAGGCTGTGGGTTGTTGATTTTTGAGGGACAGAAGGGAGAAGGGAGAGAAGAGAGATTATTTTAAGAGCTGAGCACAATGCACAGCCGTCCGTACCAAATAGAGTTCCCAAGAGCCAATATAAAAGTGACTTTTCTGCCTGAACACAAGAGCCAGGAGTTTAAAAAGTCTTTCTTCCTCCGTGGGAGACAAAGGGGACTGTTCCCAGCAACCTCCTTCTCTTCCTTCTTGCCTTTGCAGACATGTCATTATACCGAGAAATTTCACTACTAAACTTTTAATGACCGGTTCTACCTCAGGAGGAACCTCAAAGCAGAGAGAGGTCTGGTCCCCTGCATGGTCCAGCTGAAAACCACCAACAGATTTTCTCCACCCACCAGTGACTGGAGGAGCTTTGGGAGGTCCAGGGAGGGAAGACCCCAGCCTTTCCCCGGGCCAGATCCGGGGGGGCTTCAGCTTCTGCCCTGCTCCAGAGGGAACTGCTCTCCCCCGCAGAGCTCCTGTTCACACATGCCCTAACAGAGCCCCTGGTCTCACTTTTTAATTTATTTATAAGGTTATTTTCTATACCTGGGCTGTGGCAATTATTCCGTAAACTCCAGTCAGCATAACAAGATCCTAATAATGCACAGCTATTTTAGGCTTCTCAGAGATATGAAGATTCAGCCACAAAACCGGGGGCACACGTAGAGGAGAAAATGCAGGAGGACACAGAAGCGCTGAGGAAGGGAGGAGGGGGCAGGCAGAGCGGGGGGAGACACGGGGAGATGATTTTCTGTGCCCTGACAGCCCTTCTGTGCCCCCGGGGCAGAGCAGGATTGTGTAACTTCATTAGCACAGCGCTGGAGACCTCACCAACGCCCCAGCCCAGGCTTCCTGGCATCCTCTGGATGGGAGGTGACCTCCTTTAGTGGTGGGGAGACCCCAGGAGACCCCTGGGAGAGACAAGGAGGGTCCCCGTGGGTCACCATGGTCAGCTTGGAGGTGATGCGGGGCAGCATGACCGGTGGGTCTTCTGCACCTGGAGATGCCAGGGCTGGGTAAGTGCTCCCCTGGGAAGGCTCTAACCCCTCATTTCCCTGCTGGGACCTGCTGGATCCACACAGCCCCACAGAGGTTCTCCAGGTGTTCCCTGCCCCCTGGGAAGAGCCATCTCAGGCTGCACGAAGGCAAGTTCTCCCCAACCTGAGATGTAAATGGGTCGAGCCTATCACCGAGGGAGAGGTACCACCTGCCTTGGGACACCATGTCTGAGAGGACAGAGGTTTGCCTGAAAGTCCTGTGACCTGCCAGCCACTCTCAATTCAAAGTGTGTATGTCCGTTAGAGGGGTAGCCTTATATTTAAAAAAAAAAAAAAGTAATATTCCAGATCTCCACAGTACAGAGAAAGTTCCTGTGAGCTATACATCCAAAGGATAAGAGTGTTGTACCTTCTCTTGCACTGCATTTGTGTTTTCTAACACAACCCCGCGGGCAGATGTAACACGCCTGCTGGAAATTGCTGCTTCTAAAAACCACTCTTGTGTTCTCTCTGGATTAAAGCTGTGTTAAAAATCAGGAAGTTGATGATAAACTACTGGTATTAATCCTTGCTTAAAAAAAAAGGTAATCGTTTTGGATGACTCCAAAAGGGCAGCAATGGAAGTTATGACTCAGTTTGGTGGTTTAAAGACACAGAAAAATAAAAAAAGTTCCCCCTGCTGCCTGTTTGCCGAGTGTTCCCTGAGGACAGGCAGCCGGGAAGGTACCTGTGGGAGCTGTCACAGGCGTGATGCAGATACCAGCAAACACCCACGTGTCTGAAGCACTGACTCATCCTGCTCAGGGCACAGAGAGGAGCACGAACAACTGATTGTCTGATTTGGGAAAAAAAGACAAAAGTATGTTTGTAAAAAAAACAAATAAGCCCTTAACTGTTCTGATTGCGTAGCTCTGCGTCTGTCTTCTGCCATCCCGTAGGACAGTGCCACCTTCTCATCACGTGTGGTGATGAAATGGGAAAAGGATGTGAATTTAGGACATGGGGCTGGTACCCCGCTCCCCTTTCTCACCGTTTTGCTCCCCCCATCATCTCCTTCCCCAGGAAGGGGGGAGGTCTCGGAGGGACAAAGAGGGAAGTGCTGGTCCCAGCAGGAGGAATGATGCAGAGGAGGCAGGAGAGGAGTGCCGGGGGGCCCGGGGGTCCTGCCCCACTGCCCTGCAGCAGCAGCAGGAGATGCCGGGGGGTTCAGAACGGAGTGAGGTTCCGAAGCAACTTCCCCGTTTGATCCCATTTAGTCCCATTTACTGTGCGGGCAGTGACTTGCCAAAGGGAAGGGAGCTGTGGCTCTGGGTGCCCTTTAAAGAAGGAAGGGTTTTCTATTTCCCACAGCAGCCCCCTCCATCCCCACGGCACTGTCTGCGGTGCTCTGCAGGGCAAGGCTGGTGGGACCCACAGCCCGGGCAGGGGATGGACCCAGAAACATGCCCAGGAGCATCCCCACAGGGCTCCCACCGCTCCCACGGCCACCGAGGGACACCCAGAGCCCCAGAACCCTGCCCTGTGGCAAATCCCTGGCCGTGCAGGTGGCCCTGCCAGGCTGGCATAGCACCATTGCCACCCAAAGCCAGCTGGATGCTTCTGGGAAGAGGAGGGTGTTCATGTAATGGGAGAGGAGATTAAATTATGTACGACTGCTCACACTCCTCCTCCTTACATCAGAAATGTGGAATAATAGGTCAGGGAATAACCATGCATATAAAAGAGAAGAATTTCCATCATAATAAATTCATAAGGATTCATAACAAACATTAGTTGTTTGTTTATGCAGAAGGGGAATATTGACCTGATTACAGCGATAACGGGAACCCTCAGAGGCAGCCACGGGGCAGCGCGGTCCCGGGCAGAGGCACGGGGGAAGATTAATACTATGGCTCACAAGATGTGACAACAGCTACCCTTGGAACATGAAGATATCTGAAAGTTAATGAAGAGATAGGAGTGTGATAATAAAGATAAACATGTCTTTTTAGGTTAGGCTGCCCCACCGCAAGCCTTATACTGTTTGATAATGCGTTTCTTCAAAAACACGCTGATGACAGCCCTGCGAAGGCAAGATAATTTATCTTAAAATTGAAGAGAGAAACCAGGAGGCGCAGAATGTGGCACCCAAATATGGATGGCAGTGTCCTTGCCAAGGAGGCAAACAACCTTATTAAGGGAGAGAGGGGACGAGATGGCTGTTTTAGCAATGAAAAGGGAGTCTGGGAGAGCGTAATTACAGCGAGGGATTCATATCGGCGTCCGCACCGCCGGGCTGGAGGGGCTGACAGTCATTTTTGTGGGGAACATCAGAAAACAAATGGCACCATTTCTCGTGCAGGGGCTTTATGTATCCAATTCATTAGTCCTGAAGGCACATTACCGGAGTTAATTTAAAGGTAAGGGAAGCACAGCAGTAAATACTAAGTACCGCAGCGAGAAGGCTGTCGCCGCCGGAGGAGCAGCCCCGGGGGGTTCTGCCCCCTCCCCTCGGCAGCCACCACCGTGTCACCGCAGATGGGGACCGTGCCACCCCGCTGCCACACGGCCACGGCCGCCGGCTGGGCACGGTGGGGAGCGGGCAGGGGGACAGTCCCTTCTCCCCGGCACTTGGTGTCACGGCAGCGGAGCACCCCGGGAAGCGAGACGCCTTCAAGGCACGTCGGAAGGAGCTGAATCTTTCCGAGACAAAACAATTAGCAGGAGATTGAAGAGACAGTGTAATTTCTGGTTTACAAGAAATTCAAAGATTTCTGCTCCGCAGACCTCGTCCTTTGTGTTTGGAACACAATGAATTAACCGTTCATCCGTGTTTCAGATCAGCCTGGAATTTTACTTAACAATGGAGGAATTAGGAAGCTTCTCCCCAGACTGCGATAGGGATGCTGCCATCCTCGGGGGGGATCACAATAACTCACAGTAACTGCTGAAGTGCCACGGAACAGGACTCACCAGTGCACACACACACACACACACTCAGGCCAGGTTCACGAATGGAAACCTAGCAGTAATTTCTCTTCTGACAAGGGCATGAATGGTAAAAATCAACCAAAACTAGAATTACAAGCAGAAGGCAGCAGCAGCCCAGACTCCTAATCTGCCGTTCCTTCTCCAGCAGCAGAAGTTTGAATTATTTACATTTTGGCCATGAATAAAGGATTTCCAGCACGTTTCTGCACTCTTGAAGGGAGCTCTGAAGGGCTTTTCTTGTCCAGAAGACAGATCTGAAGCACTGGGGGTGTCTCGTGGTGGGTGTGAGCCACAGTGGCCAAACTGGTGTCTAGCCTGGCTGGCAGCGCTGGCCCAGGGGCTGGGTTGGGGCTGGGGGTCCCCAGGAGACCCCACGCCCCCACTCGCCTCCTTAACATGAAGGTTCGAGTCAGCATTTGATTGAGATAAGGGCGCCCCACTCCCCTGTGGAATGCCACCCTGTTTGAAAGACACTTTTTCTGGTTTTATACAAAATTTGCTTATTTCTCTTTCTTGAAAAACCACTGAGCACGAATCTGAAATGTGCTTTGCGGGCTGAGTGAGGAGCCAGAAGCTTTCAAGGCTGGGTTGGAGGGGGCTTGGAGCAACCTGGTGTGGTCAGAGGTGTCCCTGCCCAGGGCAGGGGGTGGCACTGGGGGGGCTTTAAAAGGTCCCTTTCCACCTTATGTGGAATTCTATGTGATTCTATGATTCTAAGCTTAAAAACTGGGCAGCAGAGGGGCTCTGTTTCAGAAACACGACTTTCCTGGTGTCACACAAATATACAAATAACTGCAATTTCAGGCAGGGATTGTTTCATTTCGTTCACGTAGACGTAAATGTATTAATAAAACACTGTGATTTTTATACAGAGTTCTCAGCAGGAAATGATTCTCAGCTGTAAGAGACTTCTGTCAGGTGCTGGATTATTTTGCCATGAAATTTGCTTATTTCATTATATTTTTATCATGACATATTCAGCTTCTAATAAAACAGCGTTTTCCTCAAAACCTCATTTTTGGTGGTTCCTGAGAACGCGAGGGGAAGGGGAGCAGAGAGAGCATTGTGATGTGATGCGGTGCCTTCCTCCAGCAAATCAAACTGCAAAGGTGTTCTCCTGGCGCTGGGCAGCTGCAGCCCCCGGGGGCTCGGGGAGAGGGCACCTCTGGCTCCAGATTCTCCATTTCTGCTGACTGCAGGGGCCGTGGCTCCACTGGAAAATGTAAGCTGCAGTTGGACAGCAGAGCAATGCCCTGAGTGGGTCGGTGCAGAGGGACCGTCTGGCTGCAGAAGAAGCTGCTCCATCCTGGGGACACCCCCGGCCACCAGCCCTGGGGAGTTGTGGAGGCAGAGCATCCCCCCCCAGCCTGGGGGAGGCAGGGACAGGCATCGCAGGCAGCAGAACCACTGGGATGTACCCAGCCCCTGACAGACGGCTGGGATTAGGGAGTTTTCACAATCGGAAGGGGTGGAGAGATTTCAGCTGGAGAAATGATGAAGAATACACTTTTAGAAATCACATGAACTTTGAGAAATTTTGATGAGGAACCTTTCAGACTCTGGAAGTACAGGCTTCAGGGGTGAGCTTTAAAGAGAGGGAGATAGAAATTTCCTCTTCACTTTTTTTATCCCCCACAAACAAACAAGGTTTGTGAAAGTGCAAGCACAGAAAGAGGAGCCTATGAGAGAAAAAAAAAAAAAAAAACAACCACAAATAAACAGAAGTCAAACTTTATGTGAATGTTATTTACCTTGCATAGATGGTTTTACCTGGAGAAGTGCTTTTCTATCATAATTAAACTTTGCAGATGTGCAATATTGCAGAAAGAGCCTGACTTAAAATTTTCTGCTTTATGAAAAAGCTGGTATCTGTTGCACAATTTTTTATCTTTCTGATGAATTAATATTGAGGAGGATAAAATTTCCAGGGTCTCTTCAGTCTGTTACTTGCCTAAAATCAGTGGTTGCCCTCCTTGTGAACAGAAGGGACCATTCTAACTTTGGCTCTTTCTTCAAGAGAAGGACCTGGCAGCTACTGGGCTCGGGGTAATCACAACCCCTGGGGGTGAGCATCCCCATCCCACCCCAGGTGAACACCCCAATTTTGGCTCGTGGTGAGCATCTTCGTCTTTCCTGGGGCTCCTCTGCTGTGGGTCCTCTGGGTGCTACATCCCTCACACCCTTCTTTCATTTGTTTTAGTCTATTTCTGTTGGGTTGCTTTGTTTTTTTTCTAAGTCAGAGAAACATCCCAGCCCTCTGGTATCTGTTGTTACCAGCTGCCAGGCTGTGGGTGGGAGAAATGAGTATCATGGTGTGTCCCCCAGGGACCCACACGGCAGCCCCCACCCAGTCCCCCTCCCGGGATATTCCGGCACGGCAGCTCTCAGCCCCCATGGGAAGGTGCTGGGAGAGGGAGCGGGTTCCCAACACTAATAAAAATCTCTATAGAGGTGGAATTAGCAGCTCCCTGGACCAAACCTGTCACTGCAAACTGTCGCAGCTGGAGCAGCAGAGAGAAGCTGTCACATTTTCGTTTGCTGAAGCATTTCTGGAGGCTGGTGTGACATTCCCACTGGGAGGGGAAGGATCAGCAGGTCCAAAGTCCTGGCCAGATGCTTGCTTCTGCTCTTCAGGGACAGGGCAATCCCTCAGCCCTGGTGTTAAACGTCAGGCTTCCCAGGGCTTTCCAGGAAAAACACCTGATGGTCACAGTGAAATTTTTGCAAGAAACTTGTTGATGTACCTGGAAAGTGTTAGACATGGGATTTGACCCAAGGAAAGCTCTGCATATGTGTGTAAATATATATAAAAATAAACAAATATAAGATAATTGTATAATTAATATGTACTACTACATACAAAAGTATGCAATGATATTATTTGTAGCGGTGCATAATGTTACTTTAATGTGTATGATACTTATACAATAACATACAATTAAACTATTCATACACAAATCTATTTGTGTAATTAAATCTATACAATGTTTGTTATAGGCATCGTATATGCAGTTTATATCTCTATGTATATGAATATAATATTTTGGAATTATTTTTTCATACAATGTTTTTTATTCTATGAAGAAGAATTAACAATCAATTGAAATTTAGAATTCAAAATGTCTCATTATGCTAAAACAATTAAGAAATTTGAAATGTTTTGGTTAAAAGATTGCAAGTGTCAACCTCAATTTTTACTGATAATGAATTTCAACATATGTATTTTGTGAAGATGAAATATTTTTTCATTTCTGTCATTAGCATTTCATTGCATTCTTCTCATACATTTTCCTCTTATGCATCTTAATAAAATAATTGTGGGCCAAAGATATTAATCACGCAACTCGGTCTGTTTTTCTGTTATACTTGAAAATGAAATGCAGCTGGACTTTCAAAAGTTTTCGTTTAACATCAGAGTAGCTAGATATTTTGTTTCCAGGACTATAATACATGAGAGTGAAAGAGAAAAAGAATTAACATATTTTGGGGCAATTAAATTAGACTGAATGGCTGAGATAGATAAGACACCTGAGCTATTGAAAAGAAAGTAAATTAATATGACTGCTCAGGTGTAAGATCCCTTTCTTGTAATAGATTTCTCTTCACTTTTTTTTTTGACATGTTTTCCATGATTTAGAGAGAAAGCAACAGACTGAATGAGGGCCAAGGAGCTGCTGCTTTCATCTGCTCTGTTGTGCTTAAGTGATAATTGCAAACAGCTTGGGTTTGGTTCAAACAGTTTGTCCCAACCAGAATGGAAACGGTGTTGCACATTAAATCTTTTTTAAGAAATGTGTATTTAGCCCAGTTTAATGATTTTGAATGAAAAGGTTCGTTCTAAGACAGCGAAATAACAATTTTGTCTTTTCCAGATTTCCCTTCCTTGATCGCGTTGTTTTTAGATCAAAACAATGAAAATTGCCTAAATGTATTCCCTGCGAACACTGCAGTGACCGCGCTGGGCTGATGCCCCGGAGGAGCCTCACCTCTCCACCCCACAGGATGCTGCTCCAGGGAGCGTGTGGAGCTGACCCAGGTGTGGGTCACAGCGTGCATCTTCCATGACACTTCTGTGCAAATCACCCAGTCCCATCCAGTCCCAGCCCCCTGCCCCCCTCCCACCACACCAGGGTGCTCCAAGCCCCCTCCAACCTGCCCTTGAACCCCTCCAGGGATGGGGCAGCCACAGCT
>JAOQGM010000039.1:306712-318451 GCA_027564225.1 Gallinago stenura | reverse complement strand
GTTTTCTCTACAATATGCTGTTAATTTCAGAGAGCTAGAGGAGGCCTAACTAAACTGTAAAATTACAGAACACAAAATTGGTTTGGTTTTACCTCAAACTGGGACAGGAAGGGAGATGTGAGCAGAAGCTGTTGCTCCACACCACTACAGGTGTGTCTCTACCATCACCTGGGGCTGCAGGTTCTACCTACAAACCTGCATTGCTCAGCCATGGACCAACTGCTCAAACTTTGGTCATTTTCTGAAAAGGCTGCGGTGCAAGGCTCTAGTGCAAAAAAATAATAATGTAAAATGTGAAGTAAAAGACGTTTTCCTCTTTCGTCAAAGTGTAGAACCTTTCTTTCCATATCAAAAAAAAAAAAAAAAAGCCAATTTTTTTCACAAATATAAAGAGAAGGGGCAGGGGGAAAAGAAAGGGAAAACCTCCCGCAGGCACATGCTGGGGTGGCCCAGTGGTGCCAGTGCTCAGCTGGCATGAGGGACACCAGGAGGGTCCCCATCAGGCTCTGCAGCGGGGCAGGGAGACCCCATGGCTGGGTGAGACGAAGCAGGAACCTCTCTCCACTGCTCTGCCGTGCCCGTCAGGCTGCCTGGGACCACAGGCTCCCTCCTCAGCCAAACTGGTACGTGTGCTCTTGCAAATCAAGTTATTTCAACTAAATGACACGTCCAATTTTGTTTGGCAACTCGCGTGCGTGTGCTCAACCTTCCCTTGTCACAGCACATCCAGCATGTTCTCCTCCTTGGCATTCTGGATTTAAACTCTCACGCTGACCTTTTCAAACATAATTATTCTTACTTCTCACAGAGGACAGATGAATAGATTTGCCCTTATTGCTCCTATGCAGAGTAAATATGATCAATAGGAATATCCTTCCAGATTTCTCACCCCTTTCTCTCCCCCACGTACCCTCACGGTTATGAACAGCCTCCTGAAGATGTCCAACTACCAGATCTCCTTCTTCAAATACCAAAGTAGAAGATTAAGGTTTTGTGCATGAACTGGTCTGTGTTTTGTGCCAGAAACCTGGTCTGGGCTGACTCAAACAGTAAAGACCCAGAGGGAGTGCCAGAGACCAGCAAGACTTCCCTGAAATAATGCTCCCTTCTTATTGTGCAAATGGGTCTTTTTATCCAGATTTTTTGTCAGGATTACCTAATTCAGCAGGGTTCCTGCAATGCTTGTGTTTTACATGCAGCAGTGGTTGTAACCAGAAAGAGACGGAATTATGTCACCTGGGACAGGTTCCAGTTTCCATCTGAGACACCCTAGTGCATGCTGAGCCTGGCTTCCAGGTACCTCTTCAGAGAGAAGTGGTTCCTCATTCACTGCCACCTTGTTTGCCAGCCCCTGTGGTCATTCAAGCACACTTAGAAGAATCCAAGGGCCATAGTGACCTCTAACATCAATGACCACAAGATTCTCCATCTGCAATGACCAGGGGCACCTCTGTCTTCGACCATCTAAAGCACCTCCACCTCCAATGGCCTTAGGCATCTCCATCTCCATTGAGGCAGCTGCACAACCACCCCCAATCTCACTCCGGAGCCCAAAACACCCGAAGCCCCAAAGAAGAAGCCTCTTCTGCAGCTGGACTCTGCAAAGGGATGAGGGAGGTTTTGAAAGAAGGGATTAGCTGTCTTCCCGTTTGGAGACCCGTGTCATAGACAGGCACTAGAAAGCCTAGGGAATTGGATAATTAACAGTGAACTTAATATTAAACCTCTTTTGTATCTCACTGAACCATTTGCACAAAAATAGCTGTTTCCTTCACAGCAAAGCCCATCCGAAGCGCAGATTAAAGGATCTTACATTTTGCACTTCCAAAATTTCTGTGGCTTTTACCTCTCTAATTTATTAGCTTCAGATGTGTATCTCCGACCCCAGAAGAGCTTAGCGCGAGACGCAAGGCTGAGCCCTCGCAGGATCAGTGGCAAACTAGCAAGGTCAGTCCCATCCTCACGTTTCCATGGCGATGGCTGTGATAATATATAACATGGCAGCACCATCTTTCTACCCGTTCCTACGGCTCGGCTCCTGGCTTTGTCTGCGCTCCCTTGAAAGGGAGGTGAGATGAAAAGGGAGCTAACAGCCAAGAGGGGACAACCGAAGCCGCTGCCGAGGAGCACACTGGGCGCTTTGTACCCGCTCCCTGAACAAGGCAAGTTTTCAACAAAGATTTTCTTTCAAGGGCCTGGTGTGTGCCTAGAAAGTGCAGCCTCCTGGTGATGTTGCACTCAGCGACCTGGATCCTGCCAGAGATAATCTTTTTGGTTTGTTTAATTTTGTTGTTCAGGATGTATTTTCCCCATAAACAAAACTACAAGGAGATTTCTCCTGCTCCGTTACCAGGACACACTCTTGATGAAAGCAAAGCGACCTGTGGGTGACAAAGCACTTTTTGGTGTTGGAAAAAGAAGCAGTGGGACTGGTACCCCAATTATTCCACGAACCTGGAGAGGATGATGCTGTGAGATGGCCCAACACAGCCGCTCCTCACACCCAGCAAGGGGACGGGTAGTGGGGCAGGGACCCTTATGGGGGGAGGCCACTTCCCAAGGGAGAGTTAGAGCTTTTCAGCAAAACATGCTACATGTGTCTGAAAATAAAAGGTTTCTAATCCTCAGCTCTTTGCAGTGAGAGCCAGCTTCAGTGAGCATCACAAGCTTTTGGATTTAGATTTTTAAAGCTCTCATAGAGCAATTTTTCTAGTTTTTGATTGGTTGAGAATTCTGGAATTATTTCAGAATTGCAGGAATGTGTGTGCACTTGTGTGCCTTCATGTCTATATATATGTCTATATATATGCACACACTTGTCTATAAATTCAGATGTGCATTCCACCAGCACTCCATAAACTTCTCCCTGGAGAGCAGTCATGTCAACTGCTCTTCCCGGAGACCTCTTTTGCCTTCCCGTGCCTCATTTTTAATTTATCTGTTTGAGCTCTCAAGTGTTTGTCAGGGCTGTGAGAGAGGACAGGCCATCAGTCAGCAGCTCTCCCGGGAGGATCCAGCCGATGCTGGGCAGGGATGCAGCAGGGGATGGAGTTGGTGTTACCCTGCGGTGGCTGAGCCCAGGCAGGAGGTGAGGAGACGTCAGGAGCCGTGTTAAGGCCAGGAGACTCCACCGGCCATGAAAATATTTACTCTGGTGGGTGGGTTTCAAGCTCCTGCTGGGCTCCCACATCACAGGGAACAGGCCAATGGGGAGGGGATGGAGCTGGTGTGGGGGTGTCGAACAGAAGCGTGGGGCAGAACTTTCACCATCCATCTCATGTGAATGTCATGACTACAGCCCACCTTTTCTTGTGAGTAGAACATATTGTTCTACCAAAAATTGGTCAATATCTGAAAATTATTTACTCACAAAGGGAAAGGATATGCCTCAAACAATGAGTGCCATGTGAAACTTTCTTCTGAAGCGAGTTATCCAAGGAGCAGAAGAATGTGATTGGAAGGCAGCAACAGTTCCTAGACACCTAGATATGTCTGTTATGAGCATCCTTGTTCTGAAATCTGAATGGAGAGATGTAAAAATAGATACGCCATTGTGGTGCATTATATTATCATATTTTAAAGCAGTCTTCAGCTGTAACAAGCTCTAAGGTATTTTCTAGAGTGATGAAGTATTTAATAAAAATAAGACAAAGAGTCACTGGAGACCTTAGTGGCTTGTATGCCCTTTGAAATACATTACTAGTCCAAAAGATATTAGCTTAATACTCTCTTCTAGTTAAAACTGTGATTCATCGTCTAAGAGGAGAAAGATTTCAATGGATCTGCAAAACTCTTTTAGCTTCATTCAGCGTATCGGGATAAGATTTCCATACAATTCTCGTTTCCTCTGTGTAGAAAAAGAGACAGATTATAAAGGGTGCCATTGTCTGATGAGAATATCTTATCACATCAAAGGGCATATTAAGCAACTTCTAGACCTTCCAGCAGGAATCCACTCCACAAAACCCAGTAGTCCTTTCTCTGCAGAACCTGAGGTTTGAGCAGATGCTGCTGGAGTCTGGGGGCTGCCCCCAGCAGACTCACCGGCCTCGGGCACCCACACCAGCCTGCTATCAGTGGAAGTGATGGCCAAATTCAGCCCCCAAAGGGCTGAAACACGCAGCGATGCCGAATGTTTGGTCACGTCACTTCTACCAATTTTCAGGTTTTTGCTCCCTTCTAATTGCTTTTGTCTCACTTGTTCCCCTCTGCTCACCCAATGGCCCAGTGTGTCATTTGGAGATCTTACTCCAAAGCCAAAGGAAGGTTTGCAGTGACCTCAACCAGCACCACAAACCTCAGCGTGATCATAGTCACACAGAAGAGACCTGGATGCCAAAGGCAGCTCCCTTTCTTCTGGAAAGCTGGAGAGGGAATTTTGACAAGGGTATGTAGAGACAGGACAGGGAGGAAGGGTTTGAAGGCTGGGTGAGGAACTCCAAAGCCTCGGTACATGAAAATGAACTGTGAACCCTGCCAGAGACTCACAGGCATCAGCTGTGGGGCTGGGGGCACAGAGACCCCCCGCTGCATTGCAGGGATGGGGGACTCCTCTTGTCCCTCGTTCCCGCAGGAGGAATGGGCTGTCCCCTTCCTCTGCTCACTTCCTTTGTGCTACAGCCACTAATGACCCTTTTCTCCCAATAATATAATATAATATAATCACACAGAGCTAGCAGTGATTCAGCCTAACCTGTATTTAACTTGAATTTGCTGCTTCTTGCCAGACCTGATGAAACTTCTCTGGGCATCACACCTCCCTCACTACAAGTCTCTATCTCAAAGCAATTAACCTTTTTTTTTCCCCCCTCTAATGCCTGAATTTCAGCTTATTTTATTTTCCAAAGAAAAAATCTCTGAGCATGCGACAATCCTATAATTAAAAAAAATTTGCCTTTGTGGCATAGAGGTTACATAATTGGCAGGTAAGGATACTTGATATTTTAATAAAAGTGAGATACATAAGAAATTTTTCTCACCTTCAGTTGCCTGTGAACAGGAGCTGCTGTGCTTTATGCCTTTACCATCTTCATCAGTCCCTCTGACCCCTCATTTTCCCAGAACTTTATTTTCCAAATGACCCAGGAGCTCACTAAAATGAGCTGAACTCCTCTGCAAAGCAAATCAATCATTTCCTACAATGCCTTACTAAGAAATGTTCTCTGCTTGCTAAACTACTACACCAAACTCCATATACAATGGCAAAACATTTAAAAAGGTTAACATTTTAATGCAGGAGCTGAGTCTGAAAATGGAAAGGGTCTTTGATGTCTGAGTCTAGCTAGAAATGTCATTGGACTGGGCTTTCATGAATGATTCCTTCTCATATCAACCTTGGCAGGGGCAAAAATTAAAATCTAACAATAGTCTTTGCTGTAATATTTTGACGGTTCTGTGCCTGACCTTTTCAAGCCAGACATGCAACTATCTGTGCTTTTAATCATGGGGGAAAAGACATTGCAAAAACTCCATAAAATTAAAAAAAAACAAAATTCCAAAACCTTTTTAAGTCCAAAGGGTGAGATGATGCCAAAGGGTGTTGCTACACCTTTTCTAACCTCCCTTCAGCCCTCCCTGCTTCCAGAGCCAGCTCTCTGGAAGAGCATTTCTGGCCCTGCATGTGATGTCCCCCAGAGATCCCCATCAAGGGGCAGCCCCCAGGGTGGCTGAGCACGATGGCTGCGGTGGAGATGGGACAGACCGGGCTGGCACCCACCCTGCTGCTGGAGCATCCTCCTGACACCATGCACCAGCTGATGCTGGGAAGCAAAGCTGCAGATCCTGACGTGGCTGTGGGAGCAAAGCAGGGCACACGCAGTCACAGGGGAGGGCAGAAAGGTCCCCACACTTCAGTCTTAGGGAAGAAAACTGCCTAAGAACCAGAAAACTGTTTGAAGAGGAAGGATGAGTATAGCTCTAGTACAGCCCTCATTTTTGTAACGCAAGCCCATCACAAACACAACCAAAGCCAGCCCCTGCAAGGCTCTGGTTCATTCCTGCAGCCCATCCTGCAGGCATCGACCCGCTGGCTGCTCTGCTCCATCCCCAGAAATCAGTTTCTTCTCAGGACGAATCTTTCAAATGCAATCAAAAAGTGTCTTATAGTCTCATTCCTCTCCTTCCTCAGCTTGACCAAATAAACTTACCGAGAACCACGTTCCGTGGGGTCTGGCCGGACAGCGTGCTCCTGCCCCAGCACCACACACATCCATCCCTTCCAGCCTGGCTCCATCCCCTCCGTCCCCAGAGCTCCAGCCTCCCCAGTGCCAACACAGACCCTTCCCAGTGGGAAAGCATCACATGGGCGGGTTTCAGGGGCTCGCTTTTAGGTGCTTCTGTGTTTTAGAGAAGAGGAAGATAAAAGGTACGTCGTTTGTGCCCCTTAGAATTGATGCTTAGCATTAAGAGACAATCTAAGGATTACTTTGCAACATTTTTCTAAATATACTTAAAAGGTTTTTGAGCAACTGCCACCAAATAGTTAAAAATGAGCTTGTCGGCCAAAATTTAGAGATTGGAAAGAGGAAGAAGGATGGGAAATGGGAGACAAATGTGTCTCTCGTTTGGTGATGGTGCATGGCTGTCCATTGCTCAAAGCAGGGCTGGAGGATCAGCACGCAAACGTCTGACTAAACAACAAGGCAAAAGATTTCCATCATTAAACCAGGAGCAAGTTGCACCATGGCAGCTGTATAGAAAGAAGGAAATTACATTCTGTGACTGTAAGACTCGGAAGGAAATAACATTTGCCTTGCCTAGGGCAAAATGATAACCCTTTTATGTAAGCTAATGTGTTCATAGCTGTTCTCCTTTCTTAGGGCATGTGTCCAGGGCCAGAAAAATATAACGCCTGTAGGGAAGCAAGTTCGAGGGGGGAACGGGAGAGATGAGCCACCCAAGTAGGCAGATTTCAGCAGATCTGAAGACATACACTAAAAATAGACACAGTGCTAAACAATCCTTTTTCATTTCATCCTTCCCATCGCAACCAGAAAAGCCAGCAGCACTTCCACCCAGTCCCAAGCACAAACCGGAATCTTGAGCAGATTGCCCAGACCAGACTGCAGCTGGGAATGGCTCTGGGTGGTTTTCCATGGAAGCAGTACCTGAGCAATGCCCACGGGCCACCAGTCCAAGCCAGACAGCTCATCCTGGCCGGCCAGGGGTCCTGCCGTGCCGCTGCGGCATCCTACCAGACGGGCAGTGCAATTAGTACTGCCCTCAGAAGTAGTGCTGTTATTAGGCTGCCCTTCCCTCAGGACAGAGGGGCAGCGTGTCCCGGGGTGATGGGTCTGTGGGCGAGAGCTCGCCTGCCCTCCTGAACCCCAACCACCCTGGGGGGGCTGGACAACGGGCACAGGCTGCCTGAAAAGGGCTGTTCTCAGTGAGACAATGAATATTCCTGCAAGCAGAGTGAGGAGAGTTTGATATTTAGATGAGAATTAATCAGGAAAAGGCTCTCTTGTAAGTTAACAACATAAAGTCAGGACAAATTTATTTAACTTAACTCTGGGGAAAGGACGGTGTTTAATCAGGAACTTGAAATGATCATTTTCTGTACCAGAGGACTGGCACCTGGTGTGCCCAAAGCAAACACCAACTGCCCTGCTCACAGACCATGGGTGCCACCTCCCCAGCATCTGGAGCAGGTCGCAGGGACACATTCCCATCCCTGTTTCTGTGAGATGCCCCTTTGTTCCCCTGGTACAACCCTCTCAGCTGCTGGCAGTGGTGGGTCATTCCCACGGCAGAAGGGCATCGCCAAGGACCATGCCAGTGTCCCCCAGTGTAAAGCTGGGCAATGCCCTGCCTAGTACAGAGATAAACATGGAATATTAGTGTTTCTTTCTCATTAGAAAATGAGGACTGAAAGAAACATAATAATGAAGGAAAAAAAAAAAAAGACCAAAACCTTATAGATTAAAATTATTGTTTCTTAAGTCTTGTTTTCTTTTCACCATGACCATTCACAACTGAAATAGCAAAGTGATAATAGAGTGAAAGTTGGTTATACCTTTCCTTTTATGTGTATCCTGTGAAAAAACAAGTCATTATTATCCTACACTGATACATTTCAGACTAGGATGTGAGATAAAGATATTGGGATGTGGGATGTCATTCTCTGTGATGGTTCAAAGTATAAAGATGAGGGGTGTTTTTCACTGCAGTAAAAAAACCACATTGGATTCTCTGTATCTTCATTTTCATGGAAAAGATAACATAGAATAAGCAGAATTCTAAGGTAAACACCAAAAAATCAATAAGATACACATTTTCTTGTGGAATGTGCAATGAAAGTCATATTTTTAATAGCAGTACTTCAGAAAATGATATAATAAAAATGCATGCAATATCTATTCAAGGTGCTATCACCACCAGTTCCAGCTGCAATCACAGCAGCCCTCTCCCCTGGGCTCTGGGATCTATGAACGAGCTCAGGAAGGCTGTGCAACACTTCCATGGGGCCACTGAAATAACTCCCGGGTCCCTGCAGGAGTTTGGGGTCCAGGCCCTGCGCAGTGTCACTGGCCCGGCCAGACCCCAGGACAGTCCCAGCTCCGGGCTGGTCCCCCCTTCCCACTGCTCCCAGCAGCAGCTCAGCCCCCCCACAGCCTTCAGCCACTGGCAGAACTGGGAACGGGTGACAGATCCCCTTTGGTGTCAACTGGTTCAGCATCACTCACAACAGGAAAAACATAACTGCTGCGTCCCAGCCAAGCCCCTGGCTCACTCACTCTGCTCTTCACCAGGAAAAAACACCCCCAGAATCCCCCCGGCAGCCTGTCCCCGTGGGGCAGAGGAGTGGGGGCGTTTAAAGCTCAGCACCGGCTGTTCTCCGGGCGGTGGGCACGGTGCCCGTGGGCATCTGAGGATCACAGAATCATAGAGCTGTCTGGAAGGGACCTTTAAGATCATCCAGTCCAACCATCACCTAACCCTGATAAAACCCATCCCTAAACCATGCCTTCTGCAGGACTGCAGGGATTTGTTGTTATTGCTGCTGAGTTTAACTTTCCCCTTAGTTATACATCCCTGCAGCGTGGCTCTAGAGCACATCAGTTCCTCCACTGCGCATCTATAGAGAACAGCCCAGAGTTCTGTAATAGAAAGCAACACAGATCTCATTCACTTCTGTCAAACTTCCTGGGACAAATGGCAAGACCTGACGGATCACCATCCCCTCAGTGAGAAAATCACACAATAGTTAGTGATAAAATCACACAATAGATTTTAAGCTTCTTGACAGCAGCAATCATTGGCAATAATCACACTCATTTAGATGGTCTGAAGATTTAGAAGCGTTATTTCAACTGATTGTTATGGCCAGAAGTGCATGCATTTCTGGAAAAACAAACTCTTTTATCACATAATATTCATTTCATCAGCGTGATTAGTAAATGTTATTTTAATTTTACTTGGAGTTCAAAGCATATAATTAAAAAAAATAATAAAAGCAAAATAAAATAAAATAAAAAATTGCAGTCCCCCATGGCTGCTGCCCAACTGAAAGCCAGTAAAAATGCAAAGCCAGTCCAAACCCCTCCATATCCATAGACATCAGTTTCTTGGTTCTTATTTGGCTCTCGGTCCTGAACCTGATGTTGCTTCAAATTCCCTGAGAAGCCGGTGCCACTCCAGCAATCAATGAAAGCTTGTTTTATACCAGCCTGACTTCTCACTCCTACCACAATCAATTGAACTTGTCAAGAAAGCACCAGCCGCTGCCTGCGTTTTTCCCCATATAATATTAGGAAGAGAAAAACATTGAGCAAAAGGTGTGTGGGGAGACTGACTTTTAGTGTAATTAAAATTAAAGAAAGTCAGTCCTCTGGGATTGCAAGTATTGACATATCTTTTACTTTCTTATTTACAAACCCGTGTTTATATGCTACCGACTGTTTCACAAACAACCAAACAAGGGGAAAACAAAAAATGAAAACATATTAAAATTCAAACAGGACAATACCCTGCAGACTTCACTGTGTCCTTATGCTGCCAAAACATCTATGGATGCAGTGGGACCTTTGCAAGGGCAGATGCCAAAGCCTTCAAAGTTTCCAGCTTCTCTTGCGATATATTTCCTTTGCTTTGTAGATATATGTAATAGAAGACAGAAATAATAATATGTAAATGATGACTAGGTCTGAATCTTCAAGGTAGTAAAATAATGCAAGAATAGGTTACAGAAAAAATGATCAAATGGACCAAAATTTGATATTTTCCAGTACATTACTGTGGCAGGATTATTGCGTAGTTCAGTTCTCCTTATGTTTATGTAGGAAGAAAATAAATACTCTATGTACCTTGAAGTACATCCCTAGTATTTTAGAATTCTGTTCCAGGACTTTATTTCATGGTCAGCACCAGGAAGGCTGACTAAGGCAGGAGGAGCAGTAAAACCAGAGAAATGAGGAAGTAAAAAACCTCTACAGAAAGCAAATTTTGACCTTGGCAAAGCGAGGACTCCCAGCCGAAGGTCTGCTGCAGAGCTCAGCCCCTGCCTCGGGACAGGTACAAACAGAAATCCCAAATCACCTTGGTTTTGGGGAAGCAGATGTCTTTAGGGAGGACATGCAGACACATCCAGCTCAAGATCATGTCCCTGGATCCAGGAGGGCAGCAGCGTGGGTGACAGGGCTGGGTTACGCCGAGACACTCACCTGGAAATTGTAAAACCGTGTATTTAACGTGGGCACTGCCCCGGGCAGCCGTGGCTGGAGCTCCACCGACACATCCCCACCTCATCCTCAAGGGAGACCCCAACAGCCCCTGGAAACACACACACAGGCTAAACACCTGCAGCAGGGGGATGACTTGGAAGATGCTTAGGAGAAGCATCATCAGCTCTCAGAACAGCGATGTTTAGTCTGCAAATCTGTTCATTGTGGCTTCACCAGCAGAGACTTTGGGTTCGAGTTTTGCCCTGGATTCAGTGCCATTTTGAAGAGGCACACAGCAAATTAATTAAACCACATGATTAAGTGCAGCAGGAATGTGCTTTTCTGCACATAGAAAGGATTCTGTGCTGATCCAACACTGCTCTGAATTTAAATGGTAGGTTTCACATGGTAGCCACCATCCCTAGGCATTGCAGGCATCCTCCTACCTTAGAAAAAAATCCCACCCCCACAAACGCTACTATCCGCCTTGAAAGGCTGGTGAATCAGACAGCTCTCTGCAAAACTAATAATAAATACAATCTGATCTATAAAGTTATTCATTTAATATGGCGTTAGCTTAAAGAAAAACTACGCATTCAGATAGACACACAGCCACGTGCCCTTTGCATATAAATGTATGAAGATAATCGTGACAGAGGAGTGACAGTTACCTAAGGCGCTGATGGTCACACTGCCCAGGGACAGGGCACCCAGCACACACCCATCGCACACCCCCGGTGCCAGGGTCTCTCTCAACCCAAACAGCCCAGACATTGTGTGTGAGCTGGTGTTTCCAAACCAGCTCTCTGACAGAGGCTGTGCTGCAGGGCACATCTGCTGCTGGGCAAAAAACTGAGACTCCATTTTTCAGAGCAGAAAACTGGGCAAAAAACTGACAGACACCCAGGTTGTGAGGGCAGAAGCAAATGTGACAACCATCCAGTGCAGTGTGTCCATACACAGCAGCCTGCACCAGTGTGAAATGAGTGCTCCAGCTGTGGAGGAGCTGGCCAAGCCCCTGTCCCATCTTATCCCATCCCATCCCATCCCATCCCATCCCCATCCCATCCTATCCCAT
>JAOQGM010000039.1:288415-302787 GCA_027564225.1 Gallinago stenura | reverse complement strand
GTCCCTGTGACTGCAGGGGGGGCGGACTAGATGGCCTTTGGAGGTCCCTTCTGGCCCAGATGATTCTATGATTCTATGATTCTATGACATGAGCCTCCTCCATGGAGAGAGGTGGTGCCACCAGCTGCGTCCCTGTCCCGTGTGACAAGGGGGAGCCCCGAGACACGTCCCATGTCATAGCAACGTCCCACTGCCAGCCCCGGGGGGCCCTGGTGACACGGCTGGTGGCTGCTGACAGTGTGGTGTTCCCAGAGAACACAGGCTTCCCAGCCTGACAAAAGCAGGGAGCAATCAGGTGCTCTCACCCTCGGAGCGGTACCGACAGAAACCGTTTGTGTTTCGGCTGCGTTTCCCGGCACAGGGAAAGCAGTGACGCCTGCTCTGGGTGGGACCAGAGACACGGACTCGGAGATCCACCCGCTTCAGGAGTTCCTGAGTTGGTGTGCACTCGTCAGAAATAGCGCGTTGATAGTTTTGAGGAGACCTCTGTGGGTACCTAACCTGTCCTTGAATGGTGTAAGCCATAAAGTCACCCAGAGTGAATCCACAATAGAATTAAAACATATTGCTAGGTTGGGAAAAATGTGATTCAGTTAAAAACTGACAGTTATGTGGGCTCCATTTTAGGCTTAGATAGGCTATTCTGATTTTCCTTACTTTTACCAGTACATATAAGAAAGAGAAAGGAATGAAATCCTGCACACACAGCAGCTTTTCTTTCAATCTAAAATATACAATAAGAAAGTGGATCCTAAGGTCCTTCACCCTTTTTCTGCTTCCCCCTGTGGTGGGGGTGCACTTGTACGTGGCACATGCAGAACTGTCGTCCTCATACAGCAGTCTCTGCTTCTGGAGCATCCTGGAAGGGTCACAGGTCCCTCTGAGACCCCCCAGTCCTCCAGGCAGCTCACTGCCCGGGGTGGAACCGAGAATGCATTAGCATGTCCGTCTCCTGGCCCAAACCCCAACACAGGTTAGGCTGATTTTGGACTAGATGATCTGAAAGGTCCTTTCCATCCAGCCTATGGCAGTTCTATGTTTCTGTGACATCCCGTGCCCCCATCCCTTTCTACCAGCACCAGACCAGACTCCCAGCACATGCTCCCCACCACGCTTCCCCCAGCAGCTCTGACCTCCTCTACACCAACAGCTCTCGTGGACCATGGTGTCTGGGAGAGCAGGGACATCACAAGCTTATTCTGCCAGCTGTTCTACTGGAAAAGGCAAAAACCCCTTCCCACAGAGCAATGCTTGTGCTTCAAAGCCCCAACACAACCCTCCCTTCCCACGCCACTGTCAAGCTGTGCTCCGGGATGCTCTCCTCAGGCACGGTGTCTCTCAGACTAAAGACAGGGCTCCAGAGGAATGTCATCAACAGCTGTTAAAGAGCTTTAAAAATGTCTCAGGTTACAGTGCAACTAGAAATAAGCCAGCTTTCAATATAAAATTTATAATTATTAGCTATAACCAAGCAGCAACCAGTAAGTGACGCACTTGGACTGGAAGGCTGTGATTTCTGAGATTTATTCAATTTAGTTCTTGCATTAACTCTTATTGTGCATCCTTTCCCTCCCAGCTCCCATGGAAAGCTGCAGGAGAAAAATCAGTTTGCAGAGTGATAGTCTATACCCCCATGTCACTCTGTGCTGGTATTTTTTCTGCGCGCATCCTTCAAAGGGGAAATGGCTTGAGGTGGCAAAGGAATTGCCCACCCTTGGCCTTGGAAGCAGAGGAGGCTTTTGGTGCAATGAGTGGAAGTTAAGTGCTAGAAATCTGGACAGATTATTACAAAATCCATAAAGAGCTTCAGTGGGCACTTTAATTTTATTGCTAAATATATTTGTATTTTAAACAGTTAATATTTTAACTTATGTAAATATATATTTAAATATTTAAAACTTAGCCATGCAGATAGGTAGTCCAGATATGAGATTTTGTGCAAATAATCTGAAGTACTTGTGGTGTGCATAGCAATTAATACAGGAAGCAAAGAGCAGGCGATCTGTTTATTTAAGCCTGACATGGATTTTTCTCTCTGATAATCAGAATCAAAGTGCAATAAAGTTTCATAAAATCACCTAGAGAGGAGTCAAGTGCTCAGTGAAATGGTGCTGGCAGGTTTCTGAGCAGAGATGTCCTCGCTCCTGCCAGAGTCCACTGGTCCCTGACTCTCCTACCTGGTTCCTGCACCGGTGCAGCAAGGGGTTAATAGAAACTTCTTGATTTGCAACTCAGGACAGAAAACTATTCAGCCTTGGTCTGTGATGTGTGGAGGGAGGGATCTCTGCTGCTTTTGTCCAGGGCAAACTGTTGAAGAGGCAGATATTCCCCAAAGGCTGAGGCAGGGTGCTGGCTGGGGAGCCCTGGGCTGGGCTGGGGGGGAGGAGAGGATGTACAACAAGCTAAACCAAGTCAATTGGGTGTCAAAACTCCCCCCACCCTTCCCTTCACCCCCAAGGACCGTGGGAACACAGACCTCTCTGCCAGGCAGGGCTTTCTGCAGGAGAGAGCATCTCCCCTGGGAGTAGGGCCGTGCGTCAGCAGGGGTTTGCTCTGCTAATAATTAAATTTGGGCTGAGGAGGAGAGGTCACCAGTGCAATAGCACACGCTGCTCAGCTGCCCGCAGACCCCCAGCCCCAGCACAGGGCCAGGAAGCTGCTGACCCAGCACCTTCTTAATAGCCACTAAGCTTTAACCCTTTGCCTTCCTGGCCATTAGAGAGTCACCAGCTTTTGCAATTCCTTTCACAGGAAAAGATGGCCTGGGAGGCTTTTTTCCATTAGATCTGCTCTCTCCATTGTGCTCCCCCCGCTCAGGACCCCCCCTCACCCGCAGTGCAGCACTGGCTGTGAAGGGTGTCTCTCTGCCCCCCCGGCGGCTCTCCCCAGAGGTACCCCCCATGGCACAGTAATGCTATCGATTTTTCCCTGCTGCAGCAGATACTCTTACATCCAGCCACTGACTACTTGAGGAGAAAAAACTCAACACCCACCCCCCCCTCCCCAGCTGGCTACATGTTTCCGAGATGCTGCTTTTGGGGGCCCCAGCGCTGCCCACCCAGTCACCAGTGGGATGGGGGGGATGCAGCCCAGGGCTCCGGGTGCTCCTCATGGCTCCTCCATGGCCTCCTGCTGTCCCCTGCCTCCATAGCAGCCCCTGGGGGGCCAGCCTCCTCCGCAGGCTCCCCCCATGCTCCCACCCCTCCAGTGCCCAGAGGTCTCCACCAACAATGGGGACACTGGGACACGACCCCACTCCTGGGGTTCAGAGGTACCAGGATGAGGGTGCTGCGTGTGCTTGGTTTGGGGTCCTTCCTCCGGCCACCTCCACAGCCCCTCACACCTTCCACAACCTCTGTCGCTTCTGCTGTATTAATCCATATTTCTACTGACAGACACTGAACTGAAAAAGCCTGAAAAAAGTCAGCCTAACTTCAGCCTCAAAGGTACAGCAGTTTAAATACAACGCATGAAAGGATGGTTTTCCTCCCCACATCAGACCATAACAGTGAGGAGGGGGTCCCAGCCCTGGCAGGTGGCAGTCGGGGTCTGCTGGGGACAGATCTCCAGATGCCAAGGGCAGGAATGGACAGGCCAACCTTTATGGCCCAGCGAGGCAGTCTCAAAAGTTAGTAAGGACCACAAAAGCAGGCAAAGCTTTGGAAACTTAATCCAAAACCTCTGGAAAATGAGGAGAAACAGCAGCGCTCAGGTGCTGACCCTACTGACCCACTGAAAACGGGGGTCTGCTGAGGGCTGGTACTGCCCCCGGCTGAGGAGGGTCGGGGGGACAGGTAATGGAGAACCTGACCTGGGCAAGGATGCTCAGGAGAGAAACCCCGGCAGAGGGGAGATTTAGGGGTGGCTGGGGGGATCCAAAGGGCACTGCTCCCACCCTCTGCCAGGCTCAGGGCAGTGCTGAGCCCCCCCGGACCCCCAGCAGCACCCCCAGTAGTACCCCACGGGCAGGACCCCCAGCAGGGTCACTGGGCAAGGGCCCCCGATGGCAAGGCTATGTCTCATTTAAACCTAAACATATTTTATCCAGATGTGTCTAAAATGCAGCGGATAGCAGAGTTTTCTGAAGGAGAAAGGTCACCCGAGACTCCTTTCACTTTCGAGGTAATAACCGTGTTCTCTCAAGTTGCCATTTAACTCTTGTCAGTTGATATTATTTTTTAAAATTCCCCAAAAAGCAATTACTGGAATAAGAAAAACATTTGCTAAGCAGAACACAAAAATCGGTTTTCTTTTTTTTTTTTTGGACTAAAACTCAATGACAAAATCAGTGAACAAATTGCTGGTGTGATTTCCCTGAGGAGCAATCACCCCTTTATCTCAGTCCCACATTCCCATGTTCAGGGGGCACTCACAGTGTGGTCAGGTCACCCGTTCCGTGCTTGGACACGGGCCACCAGGTCCCCTGCGCCCCCCGGGGCGACCCTCTGCCGAGCAGCCCCTCCCCAGCAATAAAGCACGTGCTCTGAGTGCATCTTCTTATTAATTTCCTGAGTTTATGTAGTTAGCTGTCAAATAATAGCAGTTCCTCTTTTCAAAAGGAACATGGCACGCATGCAAAATGATTTCAAGAATATGTACCCTTAGGACATATTATTTTCTTAACTAAAATTCAAGTGCATACTTATTGCCCAAATCTTCGTCTCCAAAACAGCTTTGCATTCACATGACAGAATTACAAACCACCAAGCAATTTTTGGGACTTGTATGCAAAACTGCTTTTAACATGGGTTTTATAGTTGTCTCATTTATCTAATCTCCATGAGTCATAATTCCTTTAGGATCACTTTCTTCTTTCTACATTGCATCTCACCATAGAAAATTTTAAAAAAAAAAAAAAAAAGCAGCAATGGAAGAAAGAAAAGAGGTACCCTTCCTAGGCTGGAGATTTTGATGAAATGCTGCATGTTAATTCCTATTTGTTGCACCATCTCTAATAGGAACAGACACCCTCCGTGCTCATGTGGAGAGTCTCCAGGCAAAGGACTCGGGGATAACATCTCCCTTGGAAAAGGGGGAACCGGAGCCGGGGGGGCTCTGCCCTGCTGCCACCTCCCAGCACACCTCATTAACAGGCGCTAATTAACCTCTGCCTGCTTTTATTGTGTGGCCAGCAACAGCAATAAAGACCACTAGCCCTAGCCCTGAGGTTCACAATTTAGGTGTCCAGTGGCAGGAAAGCTGGAGGAGAAACCGAAGGCTGAGTGTGTCCCAAGCAGCCCCCAAGGGGACATCTCCCCTGGGCAGGGGGGGACAAGGGGCCTCTTGGTGACTCTCACTCTTTCCTCCTTTCTTTGTTGCAATTTCTGTCTGAAGAGGGATCAATAAGCAGGAAATTGGAGTGAAAAAAGCAGAACAAGTGTATTTCCACTCCACGGAAATGCAGGAGCGGCTGCACTTGAGAGAAGAGCAAGGCAGAGAACAGCAGACCCCTTTCTTCCACTGCATCACGGAGCAAGGATTATGATCCTTATCGGATTAATCCATTCATTTTTAATGAGCAGTCTCACACAGCACTGAGGTATTTGTGGCCCTGGGCCCGGCTGCACCCCGGGGCATGTGCCCCCCGCCGGCTGCGGGTCCAGGCTCTGGCCCTGGGGAAGGAGAACCATCTGGGAAAGGGACCCAAAACTGACCCCCGGGAAGAATATCACTTCTGTGTTCTGTGTGACCCCCTGCTGCAAAATGTAAGGACCCCTACACCTGCTTTGACATTCTCTCTCTCCAATAAACACGTTTTGCTGACGGTGCCAGTGCTTAACCCCCGGAGAAGGCAGCAGGTCAGTGTCTGCAGAGCAGCAGACATCATCATCACCCCAACATCAAAGGATTAAAAACAACACCGCTGACCCAACAGGTAAGAACAACGCAAGGATTAGTGGCAGTTCCACACCATAATGCCATTCATCAGCCCCTGACAAATTACTGATAGTCCATATTGATTCCCTGGGCTGGCTGCAGCGAGTTGAAAATCAAAACCCAGAGATCCTCTGAACTGAAATTACAAACGCAGCCGCACAGAGCATCTAACACGGCCCATTCCTGTCCCGGCTGCACGGCTGGTTTGGGAGAGATGTCCCACCTTCTGAACTCAACATTTCACCCGTGTCCTCCCAAGATCACGGGAACTCACTGCTGTCGGTAGAACCCACTACTGGAATTCCCCCAGTTACCCTTCCCTGCCCATGGAGAGGGGGCTGAGTCTCCCCCTGGGAGCTCGGGGTCAGCAGCATCGGAGGGGGCAGGGAAACGCCTCACAACAAACGCCCCGGTAAATACAGCCGGGTAGCTGCCTGTGGCGTGGGGGGCTTTTCTCCTAAGAGCTGATGATAACATCCTACAGGAGTCGGGTGCCGTGCCTGGTTTGCGGTGAGCTGCCTCCTGCAGACACCCAGGGGATGCCGTGATGCTCCTCAGCCCTGGCTGCCCCACGGCCACCACCTCGGGGTGAGGAGATGAAAGATGCTCTGCTGAACCACAGGGGCCTTCTGCAGGGAAGAGAGAAAATAAAGCCATAAAAGTGAAGACAAAAAGACTCTTACAGTAAAAGCTGATTAAAACCAACTATCATCTAAACAAGAGCATGTCCTGACATTTGTGCTTTTGGGGAATGTTAGGTCCTGTCTCTGTTATGGTGGATGATCCAGTGGGGTGGGGAGTCTGCACTTTCTGCTAAGGAAATGAATGGCAAACCAGAGAAGGTGTGCTGGTAGCACTAACCAGGGAATACTGCAGGAAAATCGTACGGAACCATGGATGTGGAAGGGACCTCGGGGTCCCCATCAGCTCACAGAGCCACAGCGGGATGCAGACTCCAGATGTGGTTAAAAAGCACCAAGTAAACAGGGACCTCTCTTCCTGGAAAGACCCCGTGCCGCCAGGATCACACAGCTCCTGGGCTCCATCAGAGGCTGCAGGAACCGCTGCTCCTTACGCAGGCCCAGGAGAAGACAATCAAACCACAGGGATGCGGGAGTGCTCAGGTATTTCATAATAATCTCCATCTGAGCATGACATTTTATTCTGTACCTCAGCCCTTCGGTGATGACTGAAGGCTTCAAAAGGAAGGTTTTTCACTGAAAAATTTGTTCGTGTCTGGGACTGGAATTTTGTTAAAGACTGATCTCTGCAAAATGTACACGTGTTCATGATTTATCTCCATGGGCTTTGAATTCTTGAGGCTACAGTTTTTAATCAGCGTTATTTGCATTATGTAACATCTTTTATTTTTCAGTCTAAATTTTGTTTTAATGAGTTTTTTGTTAAATACATCAATGGCGACTCTTCCCTGCCAAGTAATTCCAGATTAATTGCATTTGTTAAATGCTCTCCTTCCTTTTTTTTTTTTTTTTTTTTAGTTAATTTTCCTTGCGTTCCAAGAAAGCAGAGCATTTTGAAATTAATGATGTTTTCAAATCATTACATTTTACAAACTGGTGGGCGTATTTCAAATACCAGACCTAACTCTCTCCCCCTTTGGTGTGTCCCCCCCAGCACAGGGTGCTGCCGAGCGCTGTGGGGCTGGACGTCCCAGGCTCATTCTCACTGTGACCCTCCCAGGGAACCCTCCAAGGGCACCTCACCCACAACACATCTTCCTCCTCACCTGCTTTTATCAGGTCGCTCAGCCCGACAGCGTGCCATTTAATAGTCCATCAGGATATATAAGCACACACAGCCCATCAGTGATGGCCAGCTGCACAGCATGCTCCATTGCCAGAGCAGGAGCAGGAAATTCCCAGGACCCCCATCCCACACAGCCAGGTGCTGGAGCTTGGTGCTGAGGTACCAACACCAGCTGGACCTTGGGCATTGGGTTTGCAACCCCCAGTTCAGCAGACTGATGAATCGTGGCCTTTAGCAGACCTGCCAAAAGGAAACCCCCCCAACGCTGCTCTGGACTTGGACTTCTCATCAGACAGCTCACAGGGGAAGGAACTCTTCGTTGGCTGATGGGTTGACTTGCACTGAAGCACACCAGAAGTATTTTCCACACCAGGAAAGCCTCAGCCTGATGTAGCCCCCCCCCAATGGGGGCTCTGTGAAAGCCCTGCAACAAGGGAAGAGTCTTCTTCAACCTAAGGGCAAAACAAAAGGTTGCAACACTGGAGAAAAAAAGAAAATAAGATTTAATGGTGAAATTTAAAGCAGTGCCATAGTCTATCGTGTTGTCAGAGTGGTTCCCAAAGGTTACACATTAGTACAACATTATTTCTTTAAAGAAGCAGACACTGTGACAAACTCACTTGCAGGTTCTGGAGCACGGAGGCAGAATTTTGCACCTTCATTATACACGCATTATGCAAATGTGCAAGGATAAAGGGCAGAGATTGTTAAACTGAACAGATATATGGGAAAGCTGACCTTTGCTACGCTTCCACCACATGCAATAATGTTATACTGCCAGGAAAATGAGCAGAACAGCAGCTGAATTAGAGATCTACCGAAATGAGATGCAGGAGCTGCACTGCCAGGCTGCAGGACCTCTCCCCCATCCATCTTCTGGGTTAATGATTCATCAGAGACCCAGGAAGGTCAAGGACTCTCTTAAGTGTCTCCTCTCTGCTTGAATCCCAAAGAGGGAACGGTAACTCAGATGATTATGTCATGGTGGGCTAATCTGGTGTGTTGAGAATCCCATGCTGAGGGACCTGCAGGTGTGTCTGGGGCCAAGAATGGCCCTGCATGGCTCTGGGCAGGCATTGATCAGAGCACAGCTTGGCTACCTACAGCTGCAGGGACAGTCACCAGCCAGGGGACTGCAGGGAAATTTCTGCATCATCCCTTACCCCATCCCAGCCCCAATGATGAGAGAGGAGAGGATGCCAGGACAAAACCCACATGCGTGGCTCTGTTTGACAGAGGATGCTGGTGGAACCGCTCCACAGCCACGTGCACACACAGCACCTTCACCTCCTCGTGGAAAACAGCTCCAGAAACAGGGAGTCACCTCCTATTCTACACATAGGGAAGCCCACAGGAAGGGATGTCACCTGCCCAAGATGACCCCGAGCCCCCTTTGCCTGCCAACCCAACCAGCTGTCCTTACATCGTGTTTGAAAATAAATGCTAATTCTCAATATGAAACTGAAAAAGCATAGGTAATGCCTTTTCTGTGGGATCTGAGCAAAATGAGTTCACTGACGAGTTAGAGGTGTTTGCAATTGTCATGGCTTTAGAAACAGAAAATTCCATATCAAGGTCAAGTATTTTGGATTACCACTTCTGTGGTTTCCCAGTTCAAACAGTACCCATCTTCCAACAAGGTGAAGCTTTGACTGAATTTATTCAAGCAATTGTTCAAAAGTAAATCCTGTTTCCTGGTTTTCTAAGCAGGCAGAAATAGAAACAATCAGAAATAATTGCCTGGTAATCTTTTGCCTACACGGTTATTTTCTCATTCTCCAGAGCCTGAAATTGGCCATGGAAGAGTCTTGGAGTCCTTGAGGCTTCACTTTGGGGACTGGACTGTGTTTACAAGGTACCAAATAGGCCAGTTCCCAAATGCATCAAACCCAATCCTGCTCCAGGAACAGTGACTCTTCCCAGGCATCACACAAGAGGACAGAGGGACACAGGGACACAAACATTTCCATTTAACAGCACGAAAGGGTCAGCAGCTTCCCCACTTGCAAATTATTGCAGTAAGTTCTTCCAGAACCCAATTCAGCATTGTGTTTCCTACTTTCCTATAAAAGATCAATCATGGCAAGTGTTTCAGTAGCCCAGAAAATAGCCCCACAGGGTAGCCACTAAGTGAAGGAGAAATAAGGAATGGCAGAAATAAGAAATTTAGGCCACAACCTAATGACAGCCACAAGCACAACCAATGACCAAAGGGCTGGAGAGCCTTCCCCATGAGGAAAGACTGAAGGACTTAGGTCTTTTTCCCCTGGAGAGAAGCAGCTCAGGAGGGACTTCATCCAAGCATTCCGGTACTGCAGGGTGGTGACAAAGGGGACACGGCTCTCTCTTCAGCACGGGCAGGGAGGGGCTGGCTCTCTCCTGACCCCTTCTCCTGATTCCTTCTAGGATAAGACCATGGGGAGAAAGGGCACACTGCACAAATAGGATATTATTTTTTTAATGGGCTAATTGAAAAACTTGAGGATTTTATTCTAACTTTTTTGTCTGAATATTTAATAGACATCAAATTTTAAGTTTTCTAATGAAAATAAAAAATTCTGAGGACACGAGTTCTGTGCCAAACATTTCTGTTCATATCACTACTGTTCTTTTCCTTTAAAAAAAACACAGGAGAAGAAGAGCTGACACAGCACTGAGCAAATACCTGGGCGTTGTAAGAATGGATGGTGCCTCCAAATGCAGCTGTGAGACCCTGAGATCCTCAACTTCGGGCTTCTACAGGGACCAAAGTCCACCAGTGGCTGGAAGTTGGGGTGTTCACAGTGACTACTTGGAGAATTTCCCTACAAAAAACAATTCTGGTTACTTGGGGATGTCAGTGATGGTGACTTGGTCTCCAAATGGTTATGCATCTGTTTGTTTTCCTAGTTAGGAAATACAAGAGCATTAAGGGAATTAAATTATTTGCTGTTGTGTAATCTTCATAAGTAACTGTGATCTGACTGGTGAATGTCAGTGCCCAGGAAATCCCTCAGGACAGAGCCAAGGAGGGGCTGCCACCCTACCAAAAAATGGCCATTTCCACCCTCCCTGGGCGATGCAGCACGGTGTGGGATCTGCCGTGGGATGCTCCGTGTGGCCCCGGGGATTCCTGCTGCGTCTGCTCCACCCGGGAATCGTGCTGCACAGGGAAAAAGCACCTGTGATACATAACACCCCGATTTATTTTAAGGTCTCTGGTAATTGTTTGTGACGCTTGGGCACAAGAGTCTACTAAACACTCAGAATAATCCTAAACGGTGTGTTTGTACAGGAAGGGCATAAAAAAGAGGGGGGGAAGTTTAAAAAGCAATTACTGAGCACAGACCTATACCATTTATTTCACATCAGTTCAACCAACCTCATCCCATTAAGAAGAACGATTAATGTTTAAGGGACATGAGAAATAAAATGGCTGTAGTAAACGGGCAGTGCTAGTAATTACCCCTGAAGTTTGTGTTCTAGTAAATTAATGGCCCGGCCCAGTGCTGGGTGTGAGTGTGTCCCCCCGGGCTGGGATGCTGAGCAGCCGTGTTGGGACACCCTGCCACGGACACTGCCCCCGGGGCCACAGCCAGCCACGGGCAGGACACCCTCCCCTAAGCCTCTCTCCAGGAAATCAGAGGATTTACTGCCTCATAATGAAACCTTTCCATTTTTCTAACCATTCCATCAGGTTTCTTTAGCAAGAGGCTTCACAGAAGAGCAGATAATGTTTCTGTAATTCAGGAGAGATGGAGCTCCTTCCTAAGGCACTGAACGGGGTTGACAAGGGGGGCTGGGAGGGACGGAGAATGATTCTTAAAACAGGACAATATAAAATTCAAATAGTAATAAAAGAAGTACAGAAGGCACAAATCTTGGCAATGAGCTTTGATAACACATCCAGTATTAGAAAACCTAAAAGTCTCTTTCCCTCACTTTTCCCATTTGCCAATAACAATAGAAACCATTACCCCCCTCAGCAGGTGGTGACATACATGTTCTTAAGGTAAGTGTCCCAAAAAGCCTTCTTATCACGAGGTTTGTGGATGGATTTTTCTTTAGTGAAGTTTTTACCATAATCTTCATGGCATCCTTGAGGTCAGACTGTGGAGATAGAGCCTGGAT
Source organism: Gallinago stenura (assembly GCA_027564225.1). Taxonomy (NCBI): domain Eukaryota; kingdom Metazoa; phylum Chordata; class Aves; order Charadriiformes; family Scolopacidae; genus Gallinago; species Gallinago stenura. The sequence goes on along the minus strand of JAOQGM010000039.1, from coordinate 291,033 downwards.
GATAGGAGAGAAGGTGTCTGTAAATCTGTCAAGACCATTGGGCTCAAAGGGTGGTGGCCAAGGGCTCCGACTCGGACTGTGCCTGGCTAGAAGCGATGCCAGCTGGGGACCAGTGCTGTCAGCATCTCCATCAAGGTCCTGGGTGGCAGGACAAGGTGCCCTGCCACACAGCTGGCAGGTGACACGAGGCAGAGCTAGGGAGAAAACACATGTGAGATTTTTACTGCTTGTACACATAAAAAAAAATTCACTTTGGCACACAAATTGCTATCATATGCTTGAAGCCAGGGAAAAGAGCATAAATAATGGTCTGAGTTTGCAGCGTTTTTCAGCTGAACAAACAGACCCATCTGTTCGACTCCTGGCAGGGACTGGAGCACCCAGTGCTCACTGACACCCGTCACCATCACCCACGGCTGCCTTAACCCCCGTCCCCACAGCTGTGTGTAGGGGCACAGTGGCACCTCCCACCTCCCTCTTCCCCAAAATTCACATTTCCGTCTTCCCACCACTGACCTGGAACTTCCCTGGCAAAATTCCATCAAGAACGGTGAGGAGGATGGAGAAGCTTGCAGAGTGCTTGGGCAGGCTCTGCCCGTCCCTCGGTGCCCACAGACTCCCACCCGTGGGGCAGACCCTGACAGGGGCACGGGGGGGGGGGCTCAGGAGGTGACAGGCGCAGGGAGATGTGCAGGTTCCCCCCTCCAGCTCTCCTGGGGTAGCTGTGTCTTCGGGAAGCCCCCAGACCTCCCCGGCACGGGGCTCACACCGCGGTGCTGATGGCAAACCTCCATTTCATTGTATTATGATTTCAGTGTCCCTCTAGAGACACCTCTCCAGAAGGCTGGCATCTTGTACTTTACTCAAAAGCTTTTATTTTCCACCAGGAAATTTACTTAGAATTTAAAATAATCAAGTAAAAAAAAACCCAAGATTGAAAAACAGAAGGAAAAGCAAATGTTGAAATACAAGAAGCACCTAATGTGTTTCAGCCCTGTTTTTCTTTTTTTTTTGTTGGAAAAACCTGAATGTGGCAGCATAGTGAAGGAATCCTATGAAGACAGGTAATGGTGTTCACCCTCAAAAGGAAAACGAGCTTAAAACACTTCAATAATGGCTGTGTGCACAGAACCCTTCAACAAGATAAAAAGAATAAAAGCAGGATTGAAATCCACAGCCATTTACTAATATCTGCATTTTTTGTGGCGGTTCAACAGCTTCTACAGCTTTTTAGCAGAATGCACACAGCCATATGCACCTACTTACCCCCGTTTATCTCCAATATCTAATATGGAAAAAAAGTATTTGGAGAGTGCTAGACATGATAAAAATTAGGGGAAAACAACTGAGAAAAGCCAAGGAGAAAGCAGATACGAGAAGTGATGAAAATTTGCTGCTGTTCCAAACACCAGTGGTCTGATGATGAGCAGAAACCCCAGTCCCTCTGACAAAATAGGACATAAAAATGAAAGACAAAATTGAAATAACAGCCCATAGTTTCTGAAATTGCCCTTATCTGTAGTATTTGCTAATATTGCTCACGGGCAAAGCAAAAGGGTAAAAACTAAAATTGCATAATTTACTGAGCAGAGTTTCTCTTGAAAATAGGAAGAAACATCACATCCAGAATAACCAATGCAAATTGGAGAAGAGCAGCCAGAACAAATCTGCGGCCACAGCCCAGCTCCATCCCTGTTCCAAAACCTGCAGAGAAGCAGCAGCACCAGGGAAGAACATGAAATTGTTGGTGCTATTTTTTCCACATATGTCAGCCTTATTGCAACCAACCGAGACCCCTTTTTGGACAGTTTCATGGTGCCCACAAGCTCCTCTTACCACTTTTTCCAGAATGCAGTGTGAGCATTTCTCTACTTTAAAACATTTCCAGGGGAGATGCTCTAAGCTGCCCCTTCCCACTCAGCCCAAGGAGGGAAGCTTCACTGACAAGGACTAAGGAAACCAAACAGTTAAACACAGCTCCTGCTCAGCGGAGGAATCATCCACCCTGACACTTGAAAGAAGAAGATGGAAGCCTTCCTTCGCGAGGAAATCCTCCTCATTAAATGATCTGCAGAGAGCAGCTTCTTAAATAACGCTGGAAATAATCAAAGGAGGATGAGAAATGGCAGTCATCCAACAAGGGCTCACAGAAGTGGAACAAAGGACCAGTGACCTGGAACACCACACAAAAGAAATGAAACTCATATTTTAAAAGCAGCATCCCCAGAAGCCGCTTGAGAAGGGTTGTTTCGGTGTTCTCCACCGAGCGCTTTAAAGATCTCCGCTTGGATTGTGCACTTCAAGTGCATTATCGGGTAAACGCTGCTTTTCTCCCCTCCCCGTGCCCCCCTCCCAGGGCCGCCGTCCATCCTGGCACTGTGGGCTGCTGCCACCTTCACCAGTGCCCACCCTCGGGGGCACAGGAGCCCCATCGCTCTGCTCCTCCTGCCCACGAGCCACCTGGGCTAGCGGTGGCCACACAGCCCTCGCTTCCCTAAAACCAGCTCTAGGTACAAGCTGATTAGAGAATTGCTGGTTTCCATACCTCCCCCACGGACCTGCTGCTTCCCCACCCTCCAGTAGAGCCCTGTGGCCTGGCTCCCCATCCCCATCCCACC
>JAOQGM010000039.1:269613-286973 GCA_027564225.1 Gallinago stenura | reverse complement strand
CACCCCATGTCCCCTGCCCAGGACCACGGGGGACACTCCATCCTACTCCCACCTGGGGTCCCCACGGGCAGGGACGGGGCAGAGGGGGGTCTCCCCCAGCCCAAGCTCTGCTGAACGCTCTGCTGTGTCACCAGGGCAAACCCCCCCGCTGCCCAGACTGAGAATCAGTGTTCCTCTCTCCTCGGAACTGATCTCAGAGGTGAGTTGGTCTGTGCAACGCCTGAAAAGCAGCGCCCAGCCAGAACATCTCTCAACACCTGAGAAGACACAATGAAGTTGCAGATGGTGTAAGTACAGATGGGATGGCCTCTTAAGTGATGGGTCAGTTTTTCCATCTACAGTGAACTTTAAGGAATATTTTTAGGCTGTTCAACATTTCACCTATTATTTTTCCTCTAAAAGAGAAAAAAAACCCAACACCTGCTTTTCCCATCACTGACAGATCTTTACAACTATTTAATTTCTGAGGACAGTGCAAGTATGTTATTTCAGACATAGCTCAAATACAGGATAATCCCATCACTCACAGCAAGTAGTCTTTGCCTAAAATGAAAGGCTATGAATCCTTGGTATCGTGTTTAAACCACAAGCGTTGGCTCAGGAGATGGTGTCTCTGCAGCAGAGCCCAGTGACGGGTCCTGCTGCCTGACCCCCCGTCTCCCCCCAGGCTGGGCTGTCCCCTCTGTGCCCCCCGGCCACGCAGCCAACGCCATGCCCTCAGCGCTTTGAGCATCACACCAAGGCTTCCCAGTCCCAAACTACCCACCAGCTCAGCAAAAGTCCTAATGATTGCCATTCTCCATCTCATACAGGCTCAAGACAAAAAAGTCTGAATTATTGTCTCAAGAGTCTGCTCAGGACAGGCTGGAAGAGCAGCGGGAGGTTGGAAGCTGCTGGTTCTGCCTGCGTTTTGTCACGTCCGTAAACCACAGCCTTTGCTTTCCCGTCCTATCAACCCTTCATCTCTCTCAAGTGCTAAATTAATCCTACTTAAAAACGTCAGTTAAACTGGTCAACTTTTTTGATGGTATTAGAAAGTACTTGATATCTTTGCTGCCCTTTAATTTTATGAAATAGGAGAGAATAATCCTGTGAAAACAAAGCCCCTCCAGCCATAAGCTTATCTGTAAAATATTCATTTTTAATGACATTATGTTGAAACAAAATCTTTTTTCTCATTTTGTAAACAGAAGGAAGATTATATTTGCACTACTTATGAAAAGAGGTATTAATGCAAAATGAACATATGAAGACAAAGACAATAAGGAATGTACTAATTAAAATTCTTTAAGGAGTCAACATTAGCCAAAATTTCAAAAGTCACCTTAGGAAAAACTTATTTTCTTAATTAGGCACCAGGATTTTGTGCAATTTTTCCTCTTCTGGTATTTTTGAGGAAGGAAATGAACAAATATGGTGTGTATCTTCTGCTGGAACAGACTGGAACAGTCCCAATTAAGTCAATGAGCCATTTCCCAGCTGACATAAATGGCGTGATGGAGATGGCTCTGCTGAAGTCAGCGTAGGGCTTCAATTGCTGTCAGCCAGGACACTGGCTGGTTGTCCCTGCCCACCTCCAGAAGCCTCTCCAGCAGCTCTGGACACCCCTAAGGTTCAGCCATGAGATGCTTTCAAGAGCCTCCAAGGCTGAGTCACAGCTGGACAACCCTCACAGCTCTTCGGCTGGTCCACGACCCAACCAGCTGTGGTAGGAGATGCCACAAGCATTGGCAACCGTGTACAGGTGACCCTCAACAGCTGGGGATCTCCTAAACACTGACAGATAAAACGTCACCAGGTTTGCTCATGACTGAAGCCACCCCTCCACTTTTCCTTTTAGACCTTTCCCCATCTCCCGGAGCTAGCAAAGGTGGTACAGCCCCACAGGACATAGGACACAGCAATGGAGGCTCCACAAATGGAAAGGGAGAAATGGGGAGTGGCAGATGTCATGTCTTCTCACGTTGAGCCTAGGGCAGGCCCAATTGAGCCTTATCCACAGGATACTCACCAAGATGTGGGATGTCCCTTCCACCCCTTGGAAGCCAGGACCTTCCCATGGTTTGCACCAGCTGTCCCTTCATCTTCTCTGGGCCAACATCAGAGCTTTTGGGGATTTTACTTCTTCATAAAATCCAGGCTGGATAGAGGGGCAGGTGGGGCCACAAACTTTCTTCTACAACCTCTCCCTTGCCAAGAAAAGTCAGCTTTCTTCCAAAAAAGTTTTTCTTTCAACACTTGTTTGGTTTCCCTGCCTGCAGCCCGTTTAACAGAAGGTTGACCACAAGAAATGACAGATGAAGGATGGCACTGACTGGCACACCGTCTTCTCCCCAGCTCCAGGCGCTCCCCTCCTCCAGAAAGGAGGTCAGAGTGGGACCATAACACCTGATGATGAGTCTGTCACCTACATTACACCCGTGGGACACAGCTGTATCCCCACCATGGGCTCAGGAACATTCCCCCCAGCCAAGGGCATGGCCAGCACTGCAGTAGTTATGGCTGAAGAGAGGCTCAAGGAAAGTAATTCAAACAGCCGGCAACTAAGTGACAAAGAGAGGATTAGGACATTGTCTGGAGAGCAACCATCAGGAGCAGCAGGACCAGAAATAACAACAGATCTTAATTTTACATCAGGGTATTATAAAGTGAGGTGTTCATGCCTGTATTTATGTGGCTGCGACCCAGTCCCCAGGGGAGTCAGTCTGCCCATTGACTGATCTCAACAACTCCTCCTTAAATATGTACTTCATAAAACCTTGTTTAAAGACAGCGCAATGTCCACTGTCCTCGTAGTTCCCTGCCTACTCTCCAGATAATTTTTTGAGAGACTGAATTTTTGTGCTAAATAAGCCCTTAGGCACCTCCATCTCTTTGCTTTAGTTACACATGAACTGGTGACATCATACAAACCATTTCCGGGTGCAATTAATGTGAAACTGGGCAAGCTCAAGAGGAAAGGGCTTCTCTGCATCAAGGTGGTGGAGCACCATGTCCCACAGGGGCTGTCCCACCACGAGACAGCACTGAAGGGACCCACCCCCCCCAGGCTAGTTACATGTAACGTCATAAATCCTGCTGTGAGTTTAATTCTTTTCCCTTTTTCTTCTGAAATGCTCCCATACTGAGTGTCTTTAACAGAGGGATACATCGTCAGTGATCTCTGTGGGTAAGAGTTTTTAAAAATACCTCAGGCTTAACATCAATAGCAGAGAGAGGCAGTCGTGTTAATAAATCCATGGGCACTAAACCAAGGATTATTTTTATCTGGCTGTGATACTGATTTTTATTTTAAAATGTTCTTCAACAGCAAAACCAAAGAATGATGTCATCACTAAGCAGGAGTCCTACAAGTACAGAAAGCAGGAAAACCAGAGGAGGGAATGTATGGGAACAAACACAGCAAAACCACCCAAACGTTAAACGACTCATGCTGAAGAGTGGCAGCTGGAAGCTGGGATCTGCATTCCAGCCAGATTTTCACAGAACTGCCCTGATTTCCTGAAATCCTCCCGCTCTGCAGAGCATCAGGCCAGGAGCCCTGCCCGTCCCCAGCCCGCTCTGTGGCTCAGGTGGTGCCGGACCCGAGGAGACCAGATGCAAAAGCCTGACCCCGAGCAGCTGGGGAGCACCCCAAAGCCAGCCCGGGCCAGGGGGCTGGGCCAGGGACCTCCCAGGGCTCTCCTGGCCTTAATTACACCTTCATCATTATTTTTTTTGGTAATGAATAGAAGACACCCAGGGAAGAAAAAGCATCCTGGAGAATGAAAACAACAGTTTCCTAGAATAGACTAGACTGGAATAGAATATTTCAGTTTGAAGAGACCTACAATGACCAACTAATCCAACGGACTGACCACTTCAGGGCTTATCAAAAGTTAAGGCACATAATTAAGGATGTTATCCAATATTATTGATATATTCTTCTCGTATGATGTATGTGCCAGCCCGGTGTGCCAGCCCTACCCTACCTCAGCACAGCACCGCGCCGTGCAGCACATTGCCCAAACCCAAAGTGACAAATGCTGGTGGCTGGTCCTGAAAACATGAGCATTGTCCCCTTGTGCACCAAGAAGTGTCAGATTTGTGCACAGACTGGAGAGGAGCACAGCGAGCATTGGAGGGATGTCTCAAAGTGCTTTGCTTTCCTTTTATTTTAAGTTCTTGGAGCTGGGTTGTGTCCCTGAACTCACATTTATGTTTGCATAGTGAGGCTTTACTCCAGCTGAATGCCTGTATGTCATCCTCCTTTAAGGACATAAACACCCACCCGCATTTCAGTGGAACTATCCTGTGCTAGAAGTTAAGCATCTGCTATGGGTCAGCACCCGAGGGGTTCAGAACGGTCAGAATAAGGCAGGGGGAGAACAAACTGAACCTTCTCAGCTGAGAAGCTCTCAAGCTACCTACCAGCTACGGGGTGGGAGACTCCCAGTACAGGAAAAGAGCGAGGCAGACCTTGAATGAGGGACTCCCTCCACACAGCCCCGTGGCTTGGCCGTTGGGCACAGTGTGACACTGGAATGGCAGAACCCAGGAGATGTGACAAGCGTGTCCTTAGACAATTATCCCATTACACTCTCTGTCCCCTGGTGACGGGGCTAAGTCAGGGGACACAGGCACCCTCAGTGGTGGCTGCTCTACCCAGAGGTGCCACTCTTGTCTCTGCACACTCAATTGCTGGGTTGGCATTTTTTTTCCTCAGTTTTTTTTACAACCTTGTTTAATAATAAGCCAGAGGTAGCAGCACGGTGGGTAACGTAGGAGCACTCAGGCAGGGCAGGCTGACCCCCCCACAATGTCCCCCCCAGCCATGACCCGCGGCGGTGCCCAGAGCCTGGCAGCCCCACGTCCTGCAGCAGAATTACACTTTCCAGGCAGCCCCTTTGCCAAGTCAGAAGAAAAAATGTGAAAACAGCTTATGAACTGAGAACACACCTGCATTCAACACAGTGTCGCTTTGCAACAGAAAAATACCTTCCTGGCTCCCAGATCCCTTTTCTGATTAAAGTTTTTGAAACTGGCACACTCCTGTAATACATTTTGATGAAATCCCATTCTCCGGTGAAATTGTTATCCTGGATAACTTCCAGGCAACTGTAGCACAAAGACTGTTAATCAGGTTCAGGAGAATATATAGTGACTGAAAAACCAGCGTTAAACCACCTATGGTGGGCAGTCCAAAATTCATGGTTCACAGAGAACAAACTTATTCTTGAGAGCAGAATTACCAAGATATGAAAACAGGAAAAGAATCTTGAAAGCCAGAACTTAAGTGATTACCTGCGTATTGCTCTATTCTCCAGCTGACACCCGGTAACAGGGGCTTTTTATTCATGGAAGTATAGACCCAAATCCATCCCGTCTTGTGTCAACAGGAAAAACAACTCAAAATCCGCACCCCAGCACTGAAGCCTGGCTGACTCCTCCCCACTCCCTCTGCATTGAGCAGAAATGAAGGAAAACACCCCGTTTCCATCATATTTCCACCCAGTGGTGAGGAAAGCTCCCAGACTGGTCAGCAGCTGGCAACCGGCCATGGAGGAGGACGATCTGCTGGGCAATTACAGCTGTCTTAATGGTGTGGGATAACGTGGGAACACTGGGAGCCAGCCTGCTAAAAACCATAATTCTTGCAGGCAGAGGTTGGTTTCATTCAATGGTGTGTCACAAAGCTGGGTCTCAGCTAGAGAGCTGGTACCTACACCTCCTAAATTCAGATTGAGGTTTAAACCGGGGATAGGAAACGCCAAATCCCATAGTAGAAGACGGGTTTTAAGGCAAAGGAACACTAGATCATGAAGTATGAGGGTCTGCAGGGAGCTAAAGCGCTGTATTGGGATCCTGGGGAAAATAGATTTTGGGTTGACTTACATCACTTTCTTCCGTGTGCTGGGCTTTTATTTTTATGCTATTTTGAGCCTCTTCAAGGGCAAGAGCACACATCAATGAGGCTGCTGAGGTGCCACAAAGATGTGAATTCAGAAAACCAGACAATAGATGAAAAAGAGTCATCTTTAGGGAGAGGCAGCCAAACTTTCCGATTATCTCCTCTATAAATGGTAGGTAACTTGCTGATAAATGGATCCGTGTGACTTTGGCAGCCTTGATGAACAACTTAGGCCAGAAAACATGAAGATTGATGCATCGTTCAACCTTAAACTAAATATGTAACGTTGACGTTAATTCACTGGTAGGCCCTACAACCTGGATTTCATCAGCATATATAATTAAACATGTTGCTTCATGAATTTTAAAAATATGGCACAAAGTTGCTAATGGAGTGTCTTAAATTCTATTAACATTCATTTACTTTCTTTGGTTTCTCTTTAAACGTGCATTTAAAATTCTAATCACTGCAAAAAGATTTTAATAAAACCCAATGTTAATGAAATATGTGAAAGTTATTGAAAGAAGGAATTCTTAAAAAAGAACAACCAACACAACAAAAAACTTCAAGAACAAAAAAAGAAAGATGTTAAACTAAACTGGCAGATAAATATAGCCAGGCAGATAAATAGTGAGCTATTTAAAGACTAAGGAAAAGCACACGTGTTCTAGGATGGCATGATTTTAAAAGACTCTTTTCTGTACCAAATATTAGTTATTGGCATTAATTAAGGCATTAAGCTTTGAACTCTTCCCAGCTCTATGGTGTGTAATTTTACTCTCAGGACTCAGCTGGGACGGGGTCTGTCAGGGCAGACTGGCTGCAGGGAGCCCCCACCAGTCTGGGGGGGCCACCCCCCCCATCTTCCAGAGCTCACATTCAACAGACACTCATTTCCCCACTTGTTGTTGCTCCATTAACATTTTACTGCAAAAATAAGCTTATTGCCTGCAGCAATACTCTGCCAGATGACTGCACCACTGGCCCGTACCACGTCAGGAGCAGCCAATACGCCTTCTTTAACTCAGGGATTGGGATTTCTTCTTCTTTTTGAAGAAACGTGCGTGTGCTGGGTGAACATGTGGAATGCAGGGGGGCGAGAGGAGGGAAACACAGTGTCTGGCTCTTAATGGGAAGAGAAGTAACCTTTTAGTGACACACTATTAACACGGCAAAACAGGCGATGCTACAGAGGCATGAATCTGTCACGCCGAATCCTCAAGCAACGAGCAAAGCACAAACAGAAAAGGACCTTTTCTTTCCTGATAAATCACATTCATCAGCACACGAGGTACCACGGGATGGTGAGAATTATGTACCACAATTTGCATAGCATTACACTGCTCAGCAGGTGTAAATCTCTACTTTCTGGGCAATAAATAGAACACAAAGGCCGGGGACGGGCAGGAGAAATACAGCAACTACAGTATCGGCATCAATACAGCCGCAGCTCAAGCCCAGGCAGAGCAGTAACATCTCAAACCCCACGTCAGACAGCGAGCAGGAGGCCTGCAGCATTTTTCCATCCCCAGTTCCCCCCCAGACCCCTCCGGGGACCCCCCTGGCACCCCCCATGTGCCACTGCAGCCCCCACGAGAGCCCACCTCCCCCTTCCACATGCTGGGACAGAGGAGGCTGGATGGGCACAGAGCCCACGTTCCAACATAAAACACCTAGAAACACAGTTAAAGAGAACTGTGCAAGGAAAAGCTCCAGAACCTGTGTTAAACCCCACTGAAACCAGCTGAAATGAGACCATTCCGTGGGGGGTGACTCAGAAAAGCACCCGTCCCTCGCACAAACGGGAAGGTTGCATCTGCATCTCACAGCGCTTCCCTGGAATATTCATGGCATGTATTTTTATTTATTTTTAATCTCTTTTTATTTGTACTGACCATTTTCCTGACTGAAGGTGAAAAAACCTGAAATATCAAAATACCTTGCAGAATAAAAATTCTTGATTTTCCGCACTTTAATACAGTTTTAGATAAACGTCTACAACAACATTATAGGACCAATGGCAACAGCACAAAGCAGACTGTCTTGTGAACTTTGCATGATTTTTTGCTACACCTTAAGATCTCCAGTTATTTATTTATTAGATAACATCACCCATATTTGGACACATGCAGAAGTGCTGACGTTCAAAGACAAATCCTTTGGGCTATGCCACTCTCAGGGCCTGTCCTTGCTGAGCCAGAGAAAATAAGAAAACCTCTAGAATTAAAAAATCCTCCCAAACCTCCAGCCACTGCAGGCACCCCCCTGCATTGCCTGCACCCCCAGACCAGGCTGACAACCTGGTGGCTACCAACAGGTCTGGATGGAAAAGCAGGAGCATGGCTCAGCTGAGCAGCTTCATGGCAGGAGGGATGGAAGCCCAGCACCAGCACAGCTGGTTCCCTCCCTCTTCCCCAGGACCCCATGACAGGTCCTGACCCCCCCCCAGCATCACATCTGCCCCCGCCAATGGTGGAGCTGTGAGAGCAGAAATAGCTCAAAGGGGAGTTCCCCCCATCTTTTGTAAGACTGTCTTCTGAAAAACTGTCCTTTCCAGGTGTTGGATGCTATACACTTGAGCCACTGAACAGACAATTTGTTTTAAAATAATTATTCTTTGGAATAATAACCCTTTCTGCAAAGGCACAAAATCCAGGTTCCCAGGGGAGCTGGTCCATCTCTGCCCCCCAGGGGAAGGGGGCTGGACGCTGACGGTGCCCCAGCACAGGAGGGGATGTTACACCCCGACTGAAAACAAGTCCCACCACACAATCACAAAAACTATGCAGAGTATAATTACTGAAAATACAGCTTTTCTTGCTCGGGCACACAATTTATTAGCAAGTGTCACTGGCTGGTATTTTGCTGCATCCAATCAGCCATATGGGAGGAAATCTGTAAATTATGTTATAGCAATTAATACATACTTATACGGTTTGTACAGAATTGGTGAATGAAATATGCTACAGGAAGCAAATGTACTAAGCCAAACAATTGAACTTCATGAATATTTAATTCTTATAATTTATTTAAAGTAGCACAGACATAGCATACGACCACCTTCAGAACACCAGTTAAGATGAGGTATTATCTCTCTTAACAATCTTATTTAAAGAGATTCAGTAAATCATCTTGCTGTAATTAATTTTTCTTATCAAAAGAAGTGGGAGGAAAAGAGGCCCAAATCCCAGACTGCCCCTGCTTTCTCAGAGATGGAACATACCACAAATTGGGGGTTTCCATGCAATGTTCCGGGGGGTCCCAGGTGGAGCCCCCAGCCCTGCCGAGGCCCATCCCCAGCTGTTCCCAGAAGCTTTAGCAACAACAGAAACACGAAACTGCCCCAAAACCAGCCTGTGCACTGAGGGGGGTACAGCTGCACCCCCCACCAGAACAGGAGACCCCATCCTGCCCCAGGGGCTCAAACCACTGAATGGTATGTACATGATAAATTATCAGGAAAAAATGCTAATTTCTCTTCCTCTTCACAGCACAGTTGATTAACTGAATGCCTTCATGCACCTGTGGTGGTTTTTCACATTTATCTCAAGCTGGGCTATCCAATTTCCATTACAGAATTTACCTGGAGAAGGCATCAGCTGTAGCTAACCCTCCTCGACTGGGTCCAGGCTGATACCACCTTGGTGTATGAGCACCCAAAAAATAGTTCCTCACGTCTGCAAGTACCAAATAAAAGCACACCCTTTCCAACCACCCAGAAGAGCTACTGGCACCATCTGATGCCAGCTGATGGCCTGGGATCAGCCATCCCTGAGCCTATCTGGATTTATGTTTAATATCTTATCTGAATAAAATTCAAGGTTTTCTTTAAATATTTAGAGTATTCACCTATTACTGTATAAGCACATTTAATTGAAAGATAGTTTTTCTTTTCACCAAGACATTATCACATAATTACCTAAAATAAACTACCTAATTTCTGCTGTTCTGATGCACTGCATCTTCTGATTTTGTAGGAGACAGTTATTCTAATACCTGTTGTTTAAATTTGCTGACAAAATGACTATAAGACTCCTCCAACAACCAGTAGAAGTGCCCATTGCACCCCTGTTCCCCTTTACCTGATTCATCTCTCTTTAACATAAAAAAAAACCAAACCCACAGCTTGGCAAATAGTAAGTATTAGCTAGTGAATTCAAAAATGAAAATAGTTTTACTGTCTAAGAAACAAAGTTGTGATTAACGATATAGCAGAGAATACAACCCAGTATCAAGACACGAACACACAAACCTTTGTATTCTGACAAACAGAAAAAAGTCCAAGTTAATCCAAGAAGATTTACCTGCTAAGTCCAGCACCACGTATGTATTGTAACAGAACCATGGTGCTTCCTGCCTGGAGAGAGTATGGCTCAAGGTAGAGTAAAGTTAGGAAATCACTTGGGCGTTTTAGCATCTGATACCCATCAAGATAACGCACAGAAACATTTATCCTACCCATAGTCTCCAAACCCGCATGCTGTGACCTTGGCTGTGGGCTGGGACTCCAGTCTCTGCCCCCATCCCAGGGGAGCTGTGTGATGCTGAGGGCATCCCTAGGAGCCACCAATTTATTCCCTGCCAGGGAGTGGAAAAGGAAACGGGAAACATCTGCCAGCTCACCTGGGGGTGTGGGAGGGAGCCATAAAGGGAGGGTGGATGCCATGGCCCCATGGTGTGCCTGGAGGAGAAGTCTGCTGGGCAGCAGGTCCTGTGCTGCTCACCTGAGCAGAAGGGCAGGTGGCTCTGTTTTCATGCTTAAATCCAGGTGTTAGTCATTACTGCTTTGATGATGAGCCTTGTTCCCACTCTGCAGAAGCTTGAGGTTCCCAAGGTTGGGAGGTCCTAGAAAGGACACAGGTTGGTGTGTCCCCACCTCCTGCTTGCTGGGTGGCTCTGTGACCGTGTCAGATGCCTCCACACCACAGAGGTGAGTGGCAGTGCTGTGAGCATGGGTGTCCAGCTTCTCTCAAGGGCCCCTAGGGCCACAGCTCCCCCTTGGTGTCTCTTTCTAGCTGCTACCATGAGGTTCTTGACTGCCCTTCAAGGTGACAGGAGCTGGCCATCCATCCCTCCCTGGCCACGGCAGATGGAGCCTTTCCTGCCCACACAGCGAGACCCCTGAGTGGTCCCATCAGAGTTTCTCCCATGGGAAGCCCCACTCTGGGCTGGTGCCAGAGGCTTCTTTTGGGTAAATGGGCTTGAAAATGGAGGATCAGCCCCCCCTGTGCCGAGGCTGAGGTTCCCCGGTGCAGCGTGGCCAAGGGCAGCGGGTGCCATTGGGAGCTCTGGGACCCCCTGTGTGGAGCCCTTCAGCATTCCCTCCGTGCTGCTGCCGGCACACAGCTCCTGTCACAGCCTTCCAGAGCTGCCATTCCAGCTCCCACAGTGCCTTTTAGAGCAAGCCTTTAAAAATAAGTCTCTGGCAAAACAGGGGGCTCTGCAGAATGCATCATTAAAACATCAATATTTAAGCGCGTTTCTGGGTAAACTGCGCACCAGAGCCTTGGCTTTTCTAGACCGTAGATTGAATTTTCACAGCTATAATATTTCTCTGTGTGCTTAAAGGGGGGAAAAGCACAAACAAGAGAGACACAGCTTGCAGGTGCCTTGCTGATGGGGAGGAGGGGTTGGGTACCCAACCCGGGGTGCTGGGGGGTCAACCTCTCCAGGAGTCAGGCTCAGAAAGGCATTTCCATATTTTCCTGCATTGTGGAGCACAGTGATGGTTTTCCAGCATCGGCACAGTGCCGGCAGCACGGAGCCGGCCGGGTTTGGGTGCCGTGCAGGGGGTGGGGGTGAGCACTGGCCCCAGGCTGGTCGCTGGATGCGGGGAAGGTGCGGGACCAGCCGTGCCGTGCATCAGCGCAGACACGGGGTGCTATTGACTGGGATAGGCTTCATTGACTTCCCACCCCCCCCGGAAATGTAAGCCATCAGAAATGTAAATTTTTTGTTGTACTTTTGGGAAAAACAGACAGCTTGTGTCATCTCAGGGAGAAAGCCTCCCAGAGCACGCTGAGTTGAGTCCCCAAACCAGCATCCTCACTAAATGCTCTCTGGTGATGACATGGCGCTGAGTTAGATGCACTGATTTGTGAAAAAGAAGAAATGGAGGGGAGGGGGAAAAGAGAGAGTGGAATAACTAATGCTGGAATTCGCTATCATAATTGGTTTAGATACTATAAATCTTTTTATATCTGCATTTTTTAACAAAAAAAAAAATGCTCTTTCAAGCAGTAAATCAGGCTTGTTAGTCTTAAGTTTAATAAACTTTCCAGTAATGAGTTTTCCAAATGTTAAACTTGTTATTCTGTTCTTTTTGATTGAAACTAAAATGGCTTTCCAGACACAGAGCTGTCAGCACGAGATCCCGGCTGACAAAGTGACTCCGAGTGAAGAAACGTTCCCTCCTGCACCCCCGGCTGACTCCCTGCCCCAGGAGAAGGCAGGGTGGCCAGAGGGGGCTGTAGCCACGTGGGGACCCCTCATCTGAGGATGAGCTCCTGCCTGGGGGTGTTGGGGACCCTGGGCAAGGCCGTCCCAGGGGTATCTGGTCAGTGGTAACTCCAGCCAAGGGGAAGCAGCGGGATGGGTGTTTGCAGCGTCACTTGCTGGGCACGGCTTTGTGCCTCTGCTGTGGATGGAGGGTGGCCCCTGCAGTGACTTGTGATCTCGTGTGCAGAGATGCCAACCCCAGCATCCCTGGGACCCACAGGTTAAATCAGCAGCGGCAAAGGTTGCCCAGAGCATCAGCCTCTGGCAGGACTGAGGGTGAGCTGTGTCTGGGGCAGGATAAAGCTGTCTCTTGTCAACGCCAGGAATGAAAAGCAATGTCCAAGTTACAAAGATGTGACTGAAACCCAGGGCAGGTCAACTTAGTGGTTAGTCTCATCACAATTATCCAAAGACTTGTGCCTTCACTTAGTTTACTAGTCCTCAATTAAAATAAACCCCACAGCCTTTCACGCATAGAATCTCCCAGAAGAACACCAGAAAGCGTATGTTCAATGGCAGCTTCTTGACAATGTTATCAACAGTATCCCTAGATATTTGGAAGTACCATGGGGACTTTGATTGTGACTAATGCCTTTTGACGTGTCGGCTACAAACCTGGGGGAAGCACAGAGAGATTTTTTCCATTTCCACATAAGGAGAAATCCCAGATAAGTAACTTGGACTGGCAGCAGGTCTCCATACAAATCCAGGAACGTGGGAGCCTCCACCCTGCCCAGAAGTTCACCAAACCTGTCAACAGGGAGCTCTGCCCAATGCTTTGGCAGGAGCCAGGCTCCTGGAGGACTTTGGTTAAAAACAAGTTCAAAGAGATGCTGAAAATCAGAGGGCAAGAGCAGAAGTGTGAGCAGGAACTGTCAGAAGGATGAGGAAGAAAAGGGAGATTTAGCAGGGGCTGCAGAAGAAATGCATGTGCAGTTGTCTGTACAAATAGCTAAAGAAATCATCAAACCAGCTAAACAGAGAAAAAACTTGAGGCAAAATTTTGAAGTGTACCAAAATTCACTGAACGTCATGGGGACTGCAGGCTTTGGAGAAGTGTTCCTTGCATCCTGGGAGGTTGGGTACTTCACAAAACAGATACTCAGTGCTGAGCTGCGGGAAGAGCCCTGAGGTGCAGGAGCTGCTGTGGTGGCCTGAGAAGGACATGAGGAGCTGGTGGCCAGCATGCCAGGGGGCCCAAGGGCTGGGTGAGTGGTGTTCTCCAGGAGATGCAAATCTTCCTGGCAGGGGTGTGGGTGCATGTACCATCCAGGATGCTTGGAGCAGGTCAGCCCCAGCAGGAGTTCATCCTCTCCAGAAGGGTTTGGTGCACGTGGGTTTGTCCTGGGGGCTGGTATCCAGCGGGTGCGTTCTGATACTGGGATCTGTGTCATCTCGGATGGAGCTGGAGCTGCTGTTCCCACAGCCAGGCTGGGGACAAGGCTGGGTCAGAATGCTCTCGCTGCCCTGGGGTCAGTCCCTGTCTCGACACCCACACGCTGCTCTCTGCTTTGTTTTGACACATTGTGGGTTTTCTCACGTCTTCTCAAGCTTCTCCAAATGCCAGGTTGTTAAATCCAGCCATAGGTCAGGGAGCACTTGGAGCAGTTCTAATACACACTCATAAACTATTTTTTTTTTTTTTTTACCACGTTGCAGTTGTGAAACTACACCTCTCTCCTGCTTTCTGATGAAAGAAGAAATGTCTTATTTTGCTCTTAACCCACACTTGCATCCCCTCTGCATATTCCTCAAAACAGCAGAAATGTAGAAAATTCTGCTTTTTCTACATTCTTCTGTAGAATCATTGTTATGACAGAAGTGTGCTTATATCACAGTAAGACTTTCTTGTGGAATACTGAATAATTCCTTTTTATGCTTGAGAACTCATTTATATTTTTTTCCAGTAACATCTGTTGCTTACTTCACCCTGTGTTTCCCAAGCGCGGAGCTGTCTCCTGTCCTGCCAGCTCCCCCCTCATCTCTCGTGCTGTTCCTGTTCCTGTTCTTCAAGCCTGGGCTCCTTCCCCTGCTCAGCTCAGCTCCTCCTGAGGGCTTCAAATTTAAGGCCATTCCAGCATCAGTCACAGAGGAGCTGTGTTTTCCCTCATGTTTTAACCACTGGCTCAGAGTGCTTTACTGAAGATAAACCCACAGATTTAAACTATCCAGTCCTAGATGAAGCCTCACCAGGCAGGGGAGAGCAAAACGTGAAGGCTAGCAAAATGACCGAGTTGGGACCCCTTTTTTCTGGGTTTATTTGTGGAGAGCTGTACAGCACAGCAAAGACCCGAGAGGTACTGGGGGTCAGGACCTAAAGGGGGGATTTCTTCAAAGCTCCCTGAAACTCCTCAGAAAGGTGATCTCCTCCCTGACAGAGACCGCTCCAGTGCTGGCACCTTCCAGGCAGCTTCTCTTTCTCTCACCAGCAAATTGAAGGCTCCAATGGGGCCACCACCAGTCCCTGTCTATGGACCAGCAGAGGGAGAGGTACAAACGGCCAGCTCACAGGCTGTGGGACAGTCTCACATGGAACACCTCGATTAACCCCCACAATGGGGGTGATGCCACTTTAAATGGTAAATGGCACTTTAAGGCTGTCATCCTTTAAAATGCCCCGAGTACAAAGTCAATATTGACCAACAGTAGTGCAAAAAAAACCCCAACAATTAATATTTTAATATCTTGTAAATGGTAGGATTCTTGTTACAGATATCCATATATCAGGCTTGCTATAGCCTTGTTCTTTCTGCATCCCAAGAAAGAGTACATCGAACGGAGGTGTAAAGCATTGCAATAAAAAGAGTAAGAATTCACCCGGTTTGGGTGATTTACCGGCCCTGGCAGTGATATCTGGGTGCATTTTGGCAGCCGCAGTGATGACGGAGTGAGTGATTCTCGGGGCTCCTGGCTGCTCCCGCACAGCACTGCATCCTGCTAACGCTTTACTGCTCTGAGGAGGCATCACAGGTATGTAATTCATAAAGGGGGTGATTTATTGCGGAACTCAGGGGAAATTTTGCCAGAGACTTAGGAGAACATGGGAGGAAACTCAAAACCTGTGGAAAAAACAGGTCGGGAAATAAATTCCAGCTAGCTAGTGGATTTGGTGCATGTGTTTATGCTCGTGCTGTTAATGTCAGAAAAGATAAAACAATCATTTTCCCCCAATTCTCCAGGATGTATGCACTCCTTTGCATTCTTGAAATATCCATCCTTGTTTTCCTCGTGTTGCCTGCAGATTGCATATTCCCCCCCCCATGACCAGTGGGTGCTGGCTCCCCCCAGCCAACGCCGGGGTCGCTGCTGTCTGCTCACTGGGACAGACGGGACCCTGTCCTCTGTCCCCCCGCCGTGTTCCCCTCGGCAGCCCTGAGGAGTGCCTCGCTGGTGAAACCCCTGTAAATACACCAGTGCAAAGTGGCACGAGTCAGCAAAAATCCTGTCTTTTTACAGAGGAATCTTGAAAACCCACACTAAAATGGTCACTTCTGGCGCAGCAGGAACCACATGCCATCAGCAGATGTCCCCAGGGTGGTCAGGAGACCCACAGGACAGCGTTGCTATTGATGGGACGGGTTGGGGAGGTGCAGCAGAACTGCAGGCAGCATTCAAAGCTCTGCTGGAGTTGCAGAGGGTTGGCATCTCCTGCTGCTGGAGCACCCCTCGCGAGGTGCTGCTGGCCTCACAGCCAAGGAAACCTTTACTGATAAGAAAGGCCCATCTGCCAGACGTGCCCTGTGCATCCAGCTGCTCCCTGGGGAACCCCTCCTGAGCCCTGTCACTGGGAGATGCTATGGGAGCCTTGCTCTGTGCTTCCTCCCCGCTGGGTCAGGGTTAGCTCAACCACAACCACCCCAAAAGGCAGCGAAGATGGAATGTGAGAACGATTGGATTCTCCTGCTAACGAGGGATGGCTAAGGTTTCAGCCCAGAAACAAGCCTCCAGAGGGAATCTGCTGGCTCTGGAAGGGTCAGGTCCAAACATGACACAATGAATATGCTCCACACACAAAGATGTCTACACTCTGGGCAAAGCCAACCTTCAGACCTGTCTTTGTCCTTTCCACTCCCTGCTCACAGCGAGGGCAGGTTCTCACAGCTCACCCCTTCCCATTGCTCCCTGGTTCAGTGCTGGGTCACTAAACGAGCTGAGTCCCAGGAGGAACCACCCCTTTCCAGGATGGATGGGTGGGTTTGCTCCCCAACTGGCTTGAGAAGAGTCTCTCAGCCCCCAGCATCCAGCAGGAAAATCATCAAACTCAGTTTTCTTCTCTGGAGCATTCCTTAGGTGTGTTTTGGATACATGGGGCCTATCTTGCAGCTGAATTATTAAAAAAGCCTGCGAGTCAATCATCAATACTCAGGTGTACCGAGGCAACCTGTTCTTCTTATTAAATAGCGCGCTATTTTCCCAAAAGAATAGGAAATACAATATTGGAGAAGAGAGTTGATGAAAGAAAGGGACCACAGTGGATACTGGCTGAGGTTTAATAATCTGTGTTCCCGGCAGGAGCAACCTCCGGCCGCTCGTGGGGATGGCTGGGGCTCTGCACGGCGGGGGTTCCTTTGGCCGAGCCCCCTGCCTGCTCCGGCACGGCCAGGACAGGAGGTGACAGCACGGCTGGTGTGGCCACGGGGGCTGAGACCAGCTCTGCGGGGAGGGGGGATCACCCCGTCAGTGCCAATTCACTTGGCAGGTACCTGCCTGCAATAAACACCCTGCTGCAGCACCCACCTCCCTCTCCTGGGGTCAGGAATACAGCAGATCCTCTCCCAAAATTCTGAAGGGTAAGACAAAATGCAGGTGTTTAGGCTTTCTTTCTCCAACACTTTCTACATCTCTCACATATAGAATCACAGAATGGTTTGGGTTGGAAGGCACCTTAAAGCCCACCCAGTGCCACCTCCTGCCCTGGGCAGGGACACCTCCCACCACACCAGGTTGCTCCAAGCCCCCTCCAACCTGCCCT
>JAOQGM010000039.1:243206-262714 GCA_027564225.1 Gallinago stenura | reverse complement strand
TTAAATTATTTAGGTGGTGAGGATTCCCTTGCATTGAGGAGAACGCGCTGGTTCCAGAGGGGAGTTTGTTCCCACGACCAGCAGACTCAACACACAGCTGTGGTTCGGGGACCGGAATGTAACTGGGGGAGTGTTTTGGGGGAAATGACAGCACAACAATAACAAGACAGAGCTCAGCAAGCAACGAAGTTGACAAGCAGCAGAACAGTTCCTTTTACGGGAACTGGGGAAACTCTCACCCCAAGGAAAGACCAACGCTCAGGTTAGAGATGATTAACAGCAGCAGTGTTTGTCTTTAAAATATTGTTTGATAGTAGAATGCTGTTTAATAATATTTAAATGTTATTGTTGTAGAAAATATTTAGCTAATAATATTAAAGCATTGTTAGTTGTAACAAACAAGTGTTGTAGATTATATGTGCACAATCAAATTAGGGGAAGGATTTATAATTAGGCAAGATGGTGTCGGAAGACTGGACATGAGCTGGTCAATAAGTGAGATCTTCTTTTGTGACACATCCTGCCTCCCATGCCGGGTGATGGTAATGGTGATACCAATAACCCCTGCCGGCAGGGACTCGCACTGGGAAAGCCACGATGGGAGCCGTCGCTGTTGATCCGTTCTGTCTGCTGGGCAAATCCAGATGTTAGTGACCCTGGGCTTCTCTGCTGGGCCAATCCAGATGTTCGTGACCCTGGGCTTCTCTGCTGGGCCAATCCAGATGTTCGTGACCCTGGGTTTCTCTGCTGGGCCAATCCAGATGTTAGTGACCCTGGGCTTCTCTGCTGGGCCAATCCAGATGTTAGTGACCCTGGGCTTCTCTGCTGGGCAAATCCAGATGTTAGTGACCCTGGGTTTCTCTGCTGGGCGAATCCAGGTGTTAAGGCCCCGGTACTGTGAGGGAGAGCCCTTGGCCGTGCCCAGGGAAGGGGGAATTTGTCCTCTCCACAAGTTCTCCGTGCTGGGAACGCCTGCCCGAGCCCCGCAGCATCCCTGGGCTGCTGTAAGGAAAGCTCCTCTCCTCTCCTCCGCTCCTCCAAGGGGTGTTTTGTGCCAGGAAATCTTCTCCAGCAGCCGAGGGCGGGAAAGACAAACACAGCAATTAGCCCTTTTTTTTTTTTTAATAGCGTATTGATTTCCATCATGGTGTCAGACACAACTTAATGGGTGCAGCAGGCAAAAACCAGAGCTCTCTGGCACAGAGCTTTTACAGGGATGTCAAAAGACACAAATGGAGCAGGTAACATATTCAGAAAAGTGAGATTCCAGAACAACCGAATGCTAATAATTACAAAATTAATTCCTTCAATTAAAATGAATACACTGCTGGAACGTTTAATACAATGAACACCAGATAAAATTATTGTTCAATCCAATTAAATCTCAACCAGATTTTCTGAGGATGTGATGGCATTTATTGAATTATCTCTGAACTTCTTATGCAAATCAGAGTCAGCCCTGAATGCAGGATGCTAATTTGGAGCTGTATCTCCGCAGCACTTGTAACACTCGTAGGAGGAGAAGAAAGGGCTGAACTTCCCGTA
Source organism: Gallinago stenura (assembly GCA_027564225.1). Lineage (NCBI taxonomy): Eukaryota > Metazoa > Chordata > Aves > Charadriiformes > Scolopacidae > Gallinago > Gallinago stenura. The sequence goes on along the minus strand of JAOQGM010000039.1, from coordinate 261,169 downwards.
AGGTGACGGCTCGGAAGATGCCCTGCGGCACTGGGGAGGGCAGCTGAGGCCCTTCCCTCTCCCCCCCTGCCACCACCAGTGCCAGAAAAACCCTCTGGCCAAGGGGGAAGCTGGTTTAGGGCAAAAGCTTTCAGAAACAGAGCTGCTCTCGCTTCCCAGCCCTGACACACTTCTCCAAATTACAAGTTCGGTCTCTTTATGCCGCGTTCAGCTGTCGGGTCCCAGCATGGCCTTCCTCAAAGACCACGGGTGCTACTCTGCTTTTCAGAGAAGTCTTCCTCTTGTTTTTGAGGAATGGCTCTGAGGAGAGGGAGCGGCCGGGTCTCAGACCCAGCGTCGGTGATGCCTACACCAAGGGCAGGTCTGATGGGGAGGCACCACAGCACCGTCCGAGTTAGAACCCACAGACCCCCCGGCCGCTGGGCTTCGGTGGGATCTCTGAGATTTTACTGAGATTTTACTGCAGCTACTGAAGCATAATTGTTAAATAGAACACTTTTAATAGATTACTTTGTATTTTTTATTAATTAGTTAATTAAAAAGTTAATGTGAGTGAAATTATTTGTAACAGAGAAGTTGATGCAATATGTTAAAGTGTTTCTGCAAGCAGAGACACAACTCTATAAATCTATAAATAATAAAATCTATAAATAATAAAATCTATAAATAACAAAAATCTATTAACATAGGAAGGGATTTTTTTTTCTGATTCTCTCGGTTGGTGGTAAAGGGGCAAGGAAAGCCCACAACAAACCTTAAGTGCCATGCTCCAGGGTGGGACTGTGGGTGAAAAAGGGGTCTTCCCGAGGGGCTGGAGACGGTGTCCCCACCAGGCAGGGAGGTTGCCCTTGGTGCTGTGGGACAGGCCATTATTGTGGACAACATGAAACCCCTCCTTCTATTCAGGGAAGTTAGAGCAGAGAGAAGAGGTCTGAGCGCAGCCCCTGGGGTAACTCCAGGTGCCATGAAGCCAGCAAAGCGGGACAGCAGGGTTCCCTCTGCAGAGACGTGACCACAGAGCCCACCCCGGGGCCAGGCTGGAGGAAGCCAAGGCCGATGGCCAGAGCTCCAGGGTCTCCCAGCTGATGTGCCCGACCCAGGAGGACACAAGCCAACAAGCCTGCGGTGGGAAGGATGGGTGAGGAGCTGTGGAAGGAACATCTTTGGGTGGAGATTTTCCTCCCAAAGTTAATTCATTGTCAATGTGTACCTAAATAAAGTCACTTTTCTGAGGTGTCCTCGGTTATTCTACACTAGCAAGCAAAATCCAGTAAACAGGAAAGTCTGGACAGAGGCTGCTCCCTCCGTAACCACACCTGAGCTAGCATGTGGAATTGTAAATCCCTTTCTCTGCAAGCACTGGAAACACAAAAACAAATAATATATTCAAAAATTAGATCTGTTACATTAGCAGATTGTAATTGCATCATACATTATAATCTACAAAGCTTGCTGACTATAATCTTCAAATTAATGGCAGTTAAACATTTGAAACTCTAATCTATGCAAGCATCTTCAGTTCTCCAGCTGCTGTGGGGATATCATCTAGAAGGATCTTGTTGTAAATTATGTATTCAGAACATGAAGATGCATTGAGAAAGACAGAAATGTCCCCAGAAGGCGGTCCTAGAAAGAAGTCATAAATTTAAATAGGACTCAAGAAAGCCTGTTTGAGCTATAAATTACAATTGTTTTCTAAATAAAACTATTCTCATACAAATACAGAAGTTTTTACTTCCATGGCAGCAGTGAGGATTTCCCAAGACAAGCCCTGAGGAGTGACCCCGACACAGGGGAGACACTTGTGAGGTGGGGACTTCACAGAGGCAAAATGTGAAGAAATGGAAGAAGGAGGTTCTGAGGTCCGTGAGACGGGGTGGGACAGGGGGAGCCACAAACACCTCCTGCCACCAGTCCCAGGCGGCTGTAACCCACAGCTGGGGGTGTCCTCAGGAGGGGGGTCCTGGTGGCCGTGGTTGGGAAGGGCAGGATGAAAGGGATATTCTTGGATTTCCCAGTGCACACAGGTGATGCTGCCAAAGCTCTGCAGCTTTCCTGCCCCTGATTGCTCCTGCAGCACCCAACAATGACATCCAGCTTCCAGCAGATCATACCGGAGAAGAAAACTAAATATTTGCAAGGACATTAGGAAGCTGGAGGTGGGAGACAGCTCTTTGGGAGGATGCCCTTTGAGGGGCTCCCGGTGCCACGGTGCTCCGAGGAGGTGCCCCAGGAACGGCAGGGGCTGACAGGACTCATGCTGTTACCCCCAGAGCCCCTGCCCCAAACCTGACCACCCCACACGGAATGTCCAGCACCGCACACAGGGTACAGAGCAGTGCGCTGTCCTCGAGTGCGGGGGCAGCACGTCCCAGGCACAGGAAGAGCATCAAATGATTAAATGAATTAAATAAATAAAATTAAATAATTAAATGAAATAAAGGCACTAATACAGACATAACCCCCAGCCCATCCTGAGGAACAGAAAATCACAGAAGGAGGGTGATTAATTACGAGTTTGGCGGGATGCCCTGCATGGGCCTGGCTCTGGGAGAGCTAAGGCAGGGTGGGGAGGCAGGGCTGGGGGGGGACCACAGAGAGGGGATGGGACGGGACCCTCCAGCCCGTGATGGACACCTTCATCCTCAGAACAAACCGGGGGGAAGAAGCCAAGAAATCCCATCACCAGCAGCGTTCCTGCAGGGGACAGCTCGGCAGGGAGTGGTGGTGGCCCCACAGAGGACATCCCCCCAGCTCCCCCTTGCCCGGCCGTGTTTGGTAAACAAAATGGGCCAGGAATTGTGAAACACGTAAGATTTCCTCTCTGGCTTCTCACCCCAGAAGAAATAGAACACAAAATGGCAAATGAAGTTGCTGTTGCCCAAGAAATAATTGTTTCCTGCCGAGAGCTTCCCTCCCTGTGGTCCTGCTGGGGGCACACAGACACGGAATAACGGAGGGAGGGGGGGGCCTCTGGGGTCTCCAGCCCAAAGTTCTACTGAGAGCAGGGTGGACATCAACAGTAGTTCAAGCAATCACGATACCAGTGCTTCCAGCTTTCTCTTCTGCTGTACAATAGAAGAAAACTCTGAACACTCATTTTCACACCTGCATTTTTCATTGATGCTTGGAAGATTATTATTTTATTTTAATTAGGCGGTGTTATTTCCCAGACTTCCCCCGTGAGGTGGCTGTCTGAACATGTCTCCAGTGTCATGCCTGCAGCGCTGTCACCCTCCTGGCTGCAAAGGTGACGGAGCAGCCTGTGAAATGCCAGCAGCACCTGGGGGACACGTTTGTGACCCCCCCTCACACTCCCCTGTTCTCTCCCCCCTGCACTTTGCTGGGGCTCCTTACCCTCCAGCCCGGTGTGTTTTGTTTGAGAGAAGAAGGAGTCAGCTGGCAGGGATGAACTGGTTCCCGTTGATAGCAGAACTGTGGCAGAGCAGCTGGAGCAAGGTGCCATTCCCTGTGTGTTTCTGCGTTACGGAGCAGGCAGCGGCAGTCGGCGGCGGGTTTAATGACGGCTGGCCAGGCAGCAGCACACGCTGCTCGGATCCCACCTTCCCTTAATAAACATCCACTGGCACAGCTCACTCCTGGGATCCTGCGGAGCGGAGAGAGAAGCCGTGTGTCACGGACCAGATAGAAAGCACTTCGTTTCAGCCAGGGTGTGGGGTGAAATCAAACACATTTGGTTCTGGAGGAAAAAAAAAAAAAGAGTTTTTAAAAGAGATAATGAACTATTCATTTATTTCATTTTATTTCACATATAATTATTTAACTTGCTGCATTATTGTCAATTACTTGATCATTTAAAACTGTTAAAGAGTAATTATGCATATCAAACCTTGCACCTATATCTATAAGGAAACTTTGCAAGGGTCTTATTCTTCTAAACAATACTTTTACAAAAAATCTATTAATGTTTGATATTTAACAAAGTGTTTGCCTTACATATAAATGAACCGTGGGCCTAGGCATATTAAAAATACTAAGTTTAAAATGTTAAAGGCAGATGAGGCTGAATAAGATTTGTTTGCTAATGTGTTTTCTAATGAGTTTTCTGTGATTTTCATCTTTCTCCTCGTGAGGTTTTGTTGGAAACTTAATTTTCTTTGCTGTGGGACGAGAAAGCGAACCAGCTTATGTTGTAAAATTTCTTTTCAAAGAGGTTTTTTTTTTTTGTGTGCATCTCTTTTTGTAGGAACATTCTCAAGCCATCAAATCCTCATGATCCTGTCGGGGCAGGGGGAGGGACGCAGCCCCCTGGGTGGGATTCCCTGGCCTCGGGCACTCCCCCAGCCCCGACCTCCTCCCCCTCCTTCCTTTGCCTGCTCGTACCCCTCCCTGGGTGCACACGGAGCAAACCCCCCTGTTCTGAGTATTGGTCCCATGTACGGGAGAGCTGTGGAGGGGTCCCCACCACCAGAGCTCCCCGGGAGCGGGACACGGGTGTCACGGCTGGTGGCAATGGGCAGGGATGAAGGGTTGGGCAACGCTGCCCGGGACTGAGCCCAGGAGAAGAAGGAGCTTCCTGGGGACGGTTCCAGAGGATACTGGTTCCAGACATCCTCGCCAGTATCCTCAGTGCCACCGTGATGGGCTGGGGCCGGGGCAGGGGCAGGTTTGCTGAGGAGGGTGACACACTTCATTAGACCCATTGGAACTGCCAGAAAAAATGGCTGCGCTTCCCAGCTCAATGTCTTCTTGTCAGGTCACAGGATTGATGTTCAGGAGGTGGTGGAGCATGCCAGAGGCACGGAACTCAGGGCGGTGACGGCTTTAAATCAAGCCCTGTGGTGGAAGGACACTGAAGGAAGACTCTCCTGGAGACTGACACACGGCCTGATGGATGTTCCCCTCCTGGTGCCTGCCTGGGCAGGGCATGGTGGCACTGGCACAGCCTCCCACCTCATCCCAGCCCTGCTCCCCCCTCCTCCTGCCTGATGGTGGGGTCCCATGCCCCCCCCCCCTTGCTCCTGTTGCACCCCATGGAGCGATTCAGCTCAAAAAAACCAGCAGAAAACCATTCACCTTTTATTGCCTCATTAGTTTCCATCCACTCAGTGGATGAGAGACCTGGACCTTGCTGGTGCCGGTACCACCAGCACACGTGCACCTCGCTGGGTGGTGTCCCCCAGCCAGAACACTTTGTACCCCAAGGTCCTTTCTGAAGGGAGCTTTCAGCTTGGACAGGCATCCAAGATTTTGGTCTTCATACATGTGCTTTGTGGGTTTACTTACTCAGTGCAGGTTATTGATTGGATTATGTATGTATGTGCTTATTTATTTCTTTATTTATTGCCACTCCATCCTCCTCTGAGCTGCTGTTGGCTGGAACCCAGTGGTGTCCCTGGAGCCTGGTGGTGTCCCTGGAGCCCAGTGGTGTTCCTGGAGCCCGGTGGTGTCCCTGGAGCCTGGTGGTGTTCCTGGAGCCCAGTGGTGTCCCTGGAGCCCAGCAGTGTCCCCAGAGCCAGGGGTGCTTGTGATGCAGGTCCCTCTCAGGTGGGTTTGGTGTCAGGGAAGTGTCCTGAGAGCCGTCACCCGGAGCAGGTGGGTCCTCTGCCCCCGCATCCACCAGCACTCCCAGAATGGGCTTGTTCCTTTTAACTAAGGAAATCATTAAGGCTGTTTGCCTTAAGCTCTGGTTAATGGACTGCATGGATTATTTATTTATTTTTAAATGAACACACTTTATTTCCCCAAAGTGCTGCTGCTGACTTTCTTTTAGTGCTGCCATCTGGTTCCCCTGTCTAAAAGGGAGAGATAGGTGGTGCAATAATAAACAACAAACAAACAAATAAATAAAAATTCTTGATCTTTTCTGATTGGAGCCTCACCAGGGCGTTTGTAAAAGGTTGTGTTAAATTCAATAATTGCCTCGCTAACGCGTCTGAAGGAAACCATTGCCACTGTGCTAGCAGCCTGTGGCACTGGCTGAGAATTGCCAAATCAATCTCCTGTCTGAGGGTCTCTCCCCACGGCTGCTGTAAGCGCTGCCGGAGACAGCCCCCCCGCCGGGAAGGCCCCCCCAGCCTGGGAAAGCTGCAGCCGTGATTCCCCTCCCAGAGCACGGCCGGGGCTGGGACCCGCAGCCTGGGGGGTCCTTCCTTCTTCCTCCTCCCCTCCCCAAGGACCCTTTCTTGGCCTCTGGCACCAAATGTCACTGCACTTTCCAGACCAGGATGACACCTCCTCCGGTGCCAGGAGAAGGATGCTTGGTGGCCACCAAGAGCCGGGACCGGGGCTGGGTGCGGGGACGGGGGTCTCTGTCCCCAGGCTGTCTCAGCACTGGAGATGTGCTCACCATCATCACCCAACCTCCTTGGCCGCTCTGCGGACACGGGAGCAAGGCTTCCCAGGCAGCAGCCCCTCTCCCCTTGCCAAGGGACAGCAAAAAGGGGCTGTGACCACCTCAATACAACGCTGTGCAGAGACCCGGGCAGCCTCTCTCCAACACCAACACACAAATCGGTCACACCCTTCCAGATTTCACTGAGAAATTGTTTCATTTTAAAATGATTGCTGACTGCCTCTTCCACCCCAGGACAGGAGCGATAAAGCACGGAAAAAGTAGGTTATAGACAAGGATAATTGTTCTAAATTACTAGGAAAAACACAGATCCTTCAGGTAATTGCACGGCAAAGGGAAGCTTGCAATCCATCATTCTCTTTCTGGCTGCAAAAGTTTTGCCCATTTTTACTTCCAGCAGCAGTGAGACAGGTAATTTTGTGTAAGGTACCTGTGAAACCAATTAAGAGCACACAGGGCATCCAGACGCAGGGCGAGTGATAGGGGAGCTGCTGACAGGCACTTTCTCTCAGAGCAATCCCCATCACCAGCTCAGGCACAAGGACAAGGGGACACAAGCGCCATCGTGTCCCTCTCCCAGCACTGCGGGAGCCGCGGGGGGGCCTGGGGCTCACGGCTCCTTTGGGGACGGAGCACCAAGCCCTCACTGCTGATGTCCTGGGACTGCCAGAGCCTTAGAGGGCACCGATGACCAAAACCACGCTGATTTTAACTCCTTCTGCTCTCTATCAGCAAGAAGACAAGCAGGCAGGACAGCACTGTGGCTGTCCCGGTGTCTGCAGTGGCTCTGGGAGAGAGGACAACCGCCCGGGCCCGAGGGGTGACAGCGGGGACCCCCGTGGGAGCCGTGGTGGTCACCTTCCTGCTGGGCTGACCACCCTCTCCCTCCCACACCGTGCCCCCCGCTGCCGCGGCTCCACCAGCACCTCCCCATCCTCCCCGAGACACACAGCCCTCCGCAGGGCTCACACTCTGCAGACCATAAATATGAAACATAAAAATGTGCATTCTAAGCCGACCAGAAGATTAGCTGCTATTTAATGATGCTGCCAGGCCTGTCTAAGGTGGCACCAGGCATTCTCGTCTGTGGACAGAAATTAGGGGAGGCACAGCTCAGTGGCTGAGAGTGGTACCCGTGCCACGGCACACACCGGGCATCGCTGGGAGGATGCCCAGCAGAAGGTGTGATAAAGGCAAACTCTGCACATTACCCTCAGAAGTCCATGCTCACCTGGTATATCAAAATGCGTGTTCACCTCCCAGCAGCCCAGGGGAAAGCTGCCGTGACGTGGAGGGCTCTCCCTTCACTGCGCCATGAGGCCAAGCGAGATAATCCCTTAAATCAAGAATTGGTCCCTTCAGCCGTAGCAGAAGCAACACTTGCTGCTTTTTAAAATTCTTTTCTCTTTGTGGTTTTTACAGTCTGTGGTAGTAAATGAGGGGTTACCCTGCCGGGTCCCATAAACCCCTGACCCTGGGAGCAGATGGTCCATGCTGGAGCTGCCCTGCAGCCAGGCTCTTGGCTCCTGGATGGGCACCTCTGCAAGCTGTGACTGACTCTGCTGGGCACCAGCCATCCCAGTGCAGCCCAGTCCAGCCCAGCATCCTCCCAGCGGGTTTTCTGGCTGGGGCTCCGTGTGCTGGGCATCCTCCCTCCCCATCCCTCTCTCTCTCCCGGTGCCAGGGTTCCCTGGGGGGGCTGCAGTCGGTGCTGGAGCTGGCTCCTGCCCTGCCCGGGGGGATCTCCTGTGGAACACGATGTTCTCAAAGGCATCAGCCTCAGCTGGTGCCTGTACCAACGAGACTGCCTTCTGGAGATGGCACGCTTCCAGGGTCCCCCACTGAAACAGTCTTACAAGTTAATTTGGTGCCCACTGAGAGCATTGGCTTCTTTAATCTGGTGCAAATCCATCTTGAGGAAAAGACATTTCACGGATGAGGACATTTCAGAGCAAGTTCTAAATAAGGAAAGCATTTAATTGATGGTATAAGCTGTATATCTAGAAAAGAATCGTGTCTCGGGAGATACCAAGCACTCCTGGTATCCAAAGGGGTGACCTAAAAAATCCAGTGACCTAAAGACTTGCAGTGGGGCAGGAGAAAGCTGTGCCAGGTCCCCGCGGGCACCACCGAGCCTCTGCCCAGTGCCCAGAGTACCCACAGAGCCTCACGGGCTGCTGCCCAGGAGCCCAAAGCTCCACAAGCTCTTCTCATAAATCCAGCCCCTCAATACTGGCACTGCAAATAAAATAATGATGGCAAAAATAAAATAAAAATTGCCCAGTTACTTTGATTTTCTGTAGGGTAGGTAAACAAAGCTCTAAATGTTGTCAGAGGCATCATAAAGTCCTCCTCAATGTGACTGACATCTCGTCTGGGAATTCCACTTCCTAAATCATCCGGCTGAGATTGCTCTCCCAACCTTCACTCGGAGCTTCTCCTCTGCTCTGCGGAACAGCCAGCTGTGTGGAGCAGCCAGCTGTGTTTCCAGCAGAGAAGCCAGAGCACCCCTGGGAGACGGGCAGCAGGAGAGACTGGATGCTCCATCACACCCACTGGTGCCTCAGTGTGATGCTTCTTCCCCCAGTCCCAACAAGGGGCAACCACTGCTCCTCTGCTGGTTACATGTGGAAGGGGGATTGGTTGTTAGTCTCCTGCATTCCAAATTTAATGTTCCTGGTATTTTCCTGTGGTGGAACAAAGGGCTGGCTGACACTCCAGAGGGCTGCGCTGCCATCCAGCATGACCTGGACAGGCTGGAGAGCTGGGCAGAGAAGAACCTCATGAGGTTCGACAAGGACAAATGTAGGGTCCTGCACCTGGGGACCAATCCAGGTTAGGGATGGATCTTCTGGGAAGCACTACTGAGGAGAAGGATCTGGGAGTCCTGGTAGGTAGCACACTCTCCATGAGCCAGCAGTGTGCCCTTGTTGCCAAGAGGCCAATGGGATCCTGGGCTGCAGAGGGAAGAGTGTGGCCAGTAAGTGGAGGGAGGTCATTCTCCCACTCTACTTTTTGTTACCGGACAATTTACAAAGGTGTAACGTAATTAGGCAGGGACTAAGGTGACACCTGCCTCAAATGCTGATTGTCCTTGGTGACTGCTGCCCCCGGTGCTGCCTAAATGCTGCGCCTAATTACTGTGATTCTTCTGACCAGCAGAAGAGCTGCCATTAGTTACAGATGTCATGTCTCTGCCCCAGACCGGGTGTTCTGACTTGTATACCAGCAGTAACCTCCTTTCTCACCTTCCATTGATTGCTGTGATTCATATTAAATATAATAGCTGCAATAATTCACCAATAACTTATTATTCTGATATACAAAAGTCTGCAAATAAAATGTAAATGTGCAGATTTGCTGTTGTTATTTCCATCTGGAAATATTGTTCACACTCTTAATAGATTATTCCACATTTTCTCCTCTTCTTAATAGTTATGTCATGGAATAAGCCATGCAGGATTGTTTGCTTGCTTATATATTTTACCATTACTTTTTAAATCAGTGTTCCTTAGAAATAGTTTTTTGTGCTTTATAACCTTATCTGTACAGCTGTATCTTTAAAGAAAGCATAAGTCAGAGGTAAAACATATAGTGATCATCACCTTTACAAGGAGATTAAAACCCTGCAGCTATTTTTTAACCTTTTAGCTTTATATACTGCTGGTTTTCACAGTAAACACTTGTTTAAGCATCTTAGTAATGGGCCTTACAATTGCCCATCTCCGGAGAAGCAGGAGAAGAATTACACCGAGTTACTCGGAGTCCTTGCAAAAGAAGATGGGATTTTCAGCCTCCGGGACTGCAGGCATTTTTCCTCCACGTTCAGAGGGAGACAGCGCTCGGCCAGCGCTGGCATTCCTTGTGCTGGGACACAGCACGGCTACACACAAATGCAATTTATCAGCCGGTTTCTGCAGTCAAACGGTCCAAGCACCACAGCTCAGACACCTCCAGCTAAACTTGTAGAAAACCCTTCCCCACCATGGAATCATGGAATCATTCCGGTTAGAAAGGATCTTTAAGATCAAGTCCAACCGTAAAGGCAAGAGGAGAGAGAGGGAGTTCCTGGGAATGCTGATGTGATATTTTTCTTCTTTGCCACAAATATTTTCCGAGCTGTTTGTTCCTCAAATTAAAAAGGAAACTATGATATATTTCCTGCTAATTTCAGGAGATGAGGTGGGAAGTGGGCAGTGCAGGTTGTCTCCCCACGGGGATCCTGCCCACAGCTCCACGGGGCTGTGACCGGGCGGCAGCATCCTGGGGCGACGGAGGGGACCTCCCGCTGCTGGGCACCCCGAGGCTCTGCTGTGCTGGGACACGTTTTAAACTCCAGGGCCACATCCAGCATCAGTCCATCCCTCTCAGACGGTTTGTAACCGGGTGCAGCTGCAAAGGCGGCCCCGGCTGGTGGCTGCTGCTGCTGCGGGGGGGTATTGGTGTTTCCACTCATCTCCAGCCCCTCTGGGAACTGCAGACCCTGGGTCTGTGAGAGGACTCTGTGACCTTCACGCATGGTCATGTCTGTCTGAACGGGCACCGAGCCGGGAGCGGGCTTTTTTGATTTTTTTCCATGAGTTTATTGTCCACAGCTGCCCTTTGGAAGCATCTCCCCTTCGGCAGCCAGTGCCCGGAGCAGGAGGCAGAGCCCGGCTGTGCCAGGAAGAGGCAGCCAGGAGACATCTCTCCTGCTGCCCCTATGTTTGCAGGACATTTACCTTAACGGTGTTTCTCCAAGGCATGGAGAACACCCGCTGCTGGACTCACATCCAGCCTTTTCCATCTCAGGTGTTGGTGTCACCTCCTGCTGCAGTGGAACTCCTTCCAGGGGAAAGTCCTGAGCACGGGGCAGGGCTTCGGGGTGGGTCTCTGGAACATTTCCTCATATTTGTAGAAAGAGCTTTTTTTTTGGTACTCAGATTTTAACAAAAAAAAAAAAAAAAGATTTTCCTAACATTGGTGGAGATTTATTTGACCTCTTGGGAAATGGTGTTCCCAGGTGTGATCCCCAGCCCAGAGCACGCTTCCAAGCAGAGCCACCTCCTGGTCCTGCGGGGAGGCCATGGGTGACATTAGACCGTCTACACCACCCGAACCTGCTGTGACACCTGGGTGGGGATCATGTCCCACTGAGCTCCTGCAGTGCCACCACAGCCTGCCAGGGCTGTCACTGAAGGCCACCAGTGGTGGCCCGATGCCATGCAGGGACATCAGTGAGGGCTTCGGCCTAGCCCTGCTGGCCACTGCTGCTTCCCTTCTTGTTTCACCCTGGACCAGAAGGCTGGAAACTGTTTTTAAGATGAATGGTGGGTTCTTAAGAGCGGAGACCTGACTGCTTTCCCAAAGAGGTTTGGTATATGTGACCTGCAAGTGAAGCTCCTGGAGCCCTAGTTAGTACAAAGGGGAAAAAAGGAAGACGTGTGGACATAGATATAGAAGATGGGAGCACTGGAGCCCAGCAGGGGACTGAAGTGCTTTGCAGGAGAAGGCAACGTGAGAGGGGACCTGCCACAGAACAGGCCCCTGAGGCCATTCTCTTATTCACAGATGGACAAACACGGGCAGCTCCAGCTTCACAGACAAATGTGGCAGTCTTCAGGCCTTACAGCAAACGCATTGAGTCGAGATACGCATGCAAGGAGGCAATAAAAAAGCCAGCACCGAGAGCTGGTGTGGATCATAAGATTGTGCTAGATAGAGAAGAGGTAGTCATGGAAATTACCCAGTGAAAAAGAGCCTCGTGTGGACATCAATAGAATTTTTCCTGGAGGCTGTTGCTGGTATCAGGAGATGTCAACTCCAGAAGGAAACCAAGACACCAGAGTGAGCTTGCAGTGGGAGCCTGAGACCACCAGAGAGACCACACCATGGCAAGGAGGAGTTGTTGGGCAGACCCCGCCATACAAACCGGTGGGGTAGGTAAAACACAGCTTTTCTGCTGATTTCTGAGATGGAGAAGGTAAGAAATAAGATTTAAATGAAGGATCTTTTGTGTTCACCCAGAAATACGTGAGCAGGAGCTACAGTGGGAAGCAGAACCGAGCAGCACATCCCAGACAGACAAGGGTCTCCCCGGCTGGGTTTGAAAGGATCTTCCGTGCCCCAGGAGGGAGAAACTGAGGAGATGTACAGTCCACAGGCACAAAGCACATAAAGTCCACTCCAAAATCATTTTACACGCCTTGCAAAAAAGCCATCGGAAGCTGGAAATATATTTATCTTTTCATTGTATTGGGAAGCTCTGTATGCAGAACTTGTGATTTCACGGGTAGTACTTGGATATGCAGAATTCCCTATTGCTGTGTGCTTATTTGATATTCATTTCAGAAATTCTCCTAATAATTTTGCAATCAAATTAATATAGTGATAATTTTAGTAAAAAAAATTAATAACAGGCAATACCTGAATTTATTTTCAATTTGTCATTACATCATATTACCCTGAACTAGGCAAGTGTAGAGGAAGCCTCAGTAAAAGAAATAGTGGGGTTTTTTTTCAGTGTTGTCTTTTACTATTCTTCTATTTTTAGAGTTTGTAGTAAATACAAACAGCCCACTAATGATAAATAAAAATATCACCTGAAATGTGGTATATTTTGTTTTTCAATTTCAAGGTCTTAAATATTAATTTATTCTCCTGTCTTTTGGGTGCTTTTTCTTTGTTAGTTGCCTTTGAAACACAGAAGGAAAATGTGTTTTAGGCAGCAAATCATCACACTTATCTCCACAAGGAGAACTGTGTGCGCTGGGAGACAGCTGAGGATGCCACCCCATCCCTCTCCCAAACGGGAGAATCGATGTCCTGCAAATCACAACTGGACTGTGGTGGTGGCAGCGAGGGGCTGGTGGGGGTCACTGGGGTCAGGAACAGGGACTGGGATAGGGGAAGGGGCTCCCGTGTGCTCCTGGGGCTGCTCCGACAGAATTCCCTTGTGGTGGCTCTTCATCATCCCCATGGTCTCCACCTCCCTGTCAGTTTGCTACTGGGGAGGGGGAGAAGGGAGGAAGGGCCCACGCTCTTCTTTCAGGAAAATAGAAAGATCTAGAAACAGCCTGTCTTTTGCACTATCGTTCAGCATGGTGTACATCTCAGATGCAATTAAAGCAAAAATTGGCACAGATCTCCTGGGCTTTCTATCGCACCCCTCCCGAGCAGCCACGTCCAGAGCATTCTCACTCCTGTTCTGAATATTCTCTTTCTCATAGCTAGATGGAAATCACTGCTGCTTCCAATAACGTCTCTCCTTCTGGATAAAGCTCACCCCTTTCTACCCCTCTCTGAAAGGAGCAGTGAAAGGGCTGCCCTGGGGAGGGGAGATGAGTGTGATGGTCCCAGCACTCAGGGCTTGTCCTTGAGAAGCAGCGTGTGTTTCCCAAGCAGGTAGGAACTACACAACATGCTGACATTTTTCAGTTGAAAGGGGAAAACAAGGTATAACTATTCTTTTACCTTATGAATAAGTTCAGTACAAAGGCTATTTACAAGATACTTTTCTTGTTACTTAAATCTCCATTAAAAAGTGTTTCTTTAAAACACGCAGGAGAACTTCATTTGGGTTCCTCTTTCATCTTTTCTGTTCTCCACGTTTTTTTCTAAATCCTCTGGGTTTCAATTAGCAGCCATGGGAAACTCCGGGAGCCTCCTGCCTCCCTGCGCTGCATTAAGAAGTGACACAGTGTTGTGCAACCCTCAGTCTCTCCTCTGAATAATTCATTGAGCTCTTTAGGAAGGGACAGGACTTCAAATGAATATTACAGCCTGATTTTCCTAAACTTTTCACGCTTCAGGTGGAAATCCTACACATGAGGAATTTGTCTCTACCTTTATTTAGTCAGATAGGCCTGTAGTGACATGATTGGGAGCAATACCTGTGTAGATATTAAACACTGAAAAAAAAATACTCATTTTTGTCTTTATCTCGGTGAGAGTGCTTAGAGACATTCTTGTCAAAATGTTTCCGTTCCTAAAGGTATTTTCTGCTAACCCTTAGCAAGACTGAGATAAAGCAAAGGCACCTGAAGTGGTTTTGCTCTTTGATAAGTGTGTGATTCCTCTGCTCTCTCCCGGAGCTGCTGAGAGGTGGCGTGGGATGTGGGATGTGGGATGCGGGATGCGGGATGTGGGACGTGGGATGGGGGATGCGGGACGTGGCCGGGGCGCTGAGCTCCGCAGCACAGGGTGCTGAAGGCCAGCTGTGGGTCTGTGTTTCTGGCTGCCAGCCGGAGCAGTTCACTGCTCTGCCACCCCCCAGCCACCCCGTGGGGCCGTCAGGGGACACGGGCACTGGGGCAGGGTGCTGTTTGGCCAGCACATGAACAGTGACCGTCACGTGCCCACTCCATTGAGCCATGGATGCTATAGGTGGAAAAGACCTTTTTAACCTACCTGGAACAAGCCCAGTGAAGTTCTCCTTTCTGTTAGATCAAGGAGGTGGCTGCCAGCAGAAGCGTGGAAAGCAATCAGCTCCTCAGAAGGTCAAAGACACCGGATGGACCACGGCAGCGTTACGGCAGCGCTGGGGATGCTCAGCTCAGTGCTCCCGGTCCAGACCACCAGGAGCACAAACAGCCCTCCCCTGAGAGTCCTTGCAGATCAGAAATATTTCATAGTCCCTCCACTAATAACATAGATCAGGTGTGAGGCTCCTTAACTGCCAGGCTGTGTCTCCCTAGGAAATTTCCAGGGAAAGATTTGGCAAAAGTCTCCCACGGGAAGGTGTGGGCAAAGCCCTGGGCAGGGTCACTGGTCTCCGACACGGGGCTGTGGAAAACACTCCTTTAGTCCCTTATGCCTCAACGCCACCAGCCTGGGCAACACCAAGGGCAGTAAGGCCCTGGAATCCTGAGCAGAAATCCTACATTTGGCCACGCTGGCCTCTGGAAGACACTTCCCAAAACCTGGCTGTTACGAGTGGCTGGATACAGTCAACCTTCCGAGCAGGGAAGCAGCAGAAGGTGGAAGGGATCTGGGGACGCGTGGAGACTTGCTCTAATGAATGATCACAGCCTAAAGACTGGGAGGTGTGCTAACTGATTTCTGGCACAGACCTCCAAAACCTCGTTAGGTGTTAGAAGCTGTAACAAGACAGAAGATGCAGAGCAAAGAGGAGCTCTGGAAATCACTGGAAGCCCCATTCTGCCACTATTAAGTTATCATCAGGTTTTATAATCACTTTATATGACAATTTTCTCAAATCAAGCTATGCTGCACCTAGCACGAAAAAAAGTTATATATATAATGTAACATTCAGAGGGTTTTTTTAAGAGCTGGCTCAAAATCTCACTGCAAATATCTGGCACAAAGTGAGAAGAAAGGAAGTATATGGGTATTATAAAACAGAATAAGCAAGATGGCCCAGATAATTATAGACGTGTCAGTCCAACATCAATGCCGGAAAAAATAACAGAACAGCTGTTATAGAAGTTAATCAAGAGAGCTAAAAGAATTAAATATAGTTGGTGCTGGTTTGCAAAACTAATTACCTCCTTTTTGGAGAAAATTCTTGTTTTAAAAGTCTCACAGGGTTCTCAAGGAAACTTCAGCAGCATCCATCGGCCGGGCCAGCGTCCCCGAGCCCCGTGGCCATCCCTGTGTCCAGGGAGCACTCACCGCTTCCCATGGCATTGAGAAATCTTGTTATCAGCTGCTTTGTCATCCACTGGGGGTGACATCTTCCAGTTAATAATATTGTGTGTCACGGCGTTACCCATCCCGACACGTGGTGACACCATGGCTGCATGTCCTCAGCAGGTGACCGGGACCCACTGCCCCTCAGCCATCAGCCCAGGCTGATGAGCACCTCCTGAGGAGGCAAAATGTGGCAAAAGAGGGATTTTCTGCCTCACGGGGCACAGGGAGGTCAGTGCAGCTGCTGGCTGGAGCTGGTCACCCATGGCCAGGGACTGGGCATTCTTGTCCTTCACAGCAGGAGTCATTAGGGATCCGACAAACTTACCACGGATCTGGGAATTTTAGAATCAGGATAAGATGATTGATTTTCTCATTGTTGTTGTTGTTGTTCTTCAGCAGTGCTCTAGTTCAGTCAGGAGTTCCTTGAAGGACCTCTTGAGGCCTCTGTTAGGAAGAAAGTAACAGTGGTCCCTTCTGGCTTTATAGTCTATAAATCCATTAATCTGTGGATAAAACCTGGACAATGAATCTGAACAGTTACCAGGCTAAGTAGAGGCCGAATTATTGTGTTTTATTTGAGAGTGAGGAAAAGCATGGTTAATGTGAGAATTAAACTCAGCTTTGGAGATTGTCCAGCTGAGACGATGGCTCTTCTCAGAAGGGGCCGTGCACAGTGACGGGGGGCAGACCCACAGAGGAACCACTGGCACCTCCATGAATAAAATCCAGTCCCTGTTCATGGAAAATGAGAAAAAGAGAGACAATGTTGATTAATGAGAGTGGCTCCTAATGAACCCAGGCGATCACAAGACGGTCATCACAGGAGGGAAGGAGCAGGGGGAAAAGCACAAGCTGAGTAGCAGCTCGTTTGACCTCAGCTCAGTCTGTCTCCACCCGACGGCCCCTGGGGACACCTATTTGTTGGGAACAGCATTAAATTCCTGCAGTTGTGGGGTCTCCAGTGGCTCGCTCTTCTCGCTGGGGAGGGGACCATCAGCATCTCCCTGCCCACCGGGGAAGCACCGCTGGAGCATCCCAGAGGAGATGCACCATTAGCTCCTGAGCTTCCTCTGGAAATGGCAAGTCACAAAACGCAGTTTTAAAACAGAGGAGGGAGGCAAAAAAAAAAAAAAAAAGAATTGGAATTTCAAATTGCCATGAGACTCTAGGAGAAAAAAATTAATAATAATAATAATAATAATAATAATTATTATTGTTATTGTTATTGTTATTGTTATTATTCAGAAACAAATAAACATGGACTTCAATGTCTTGCCCAGGCTTTGTATCAGTGGAAGAGGGTGACCATTACCTGAGGATGCAGAGAGCTCTTCAGGCTCTTGCTGCAGTGTGAAAGCCCTGCCTGGGCAAACTGAGGAGCCGGGGGATGCGATGCAGGCTGTTGCCTTGTAATCATGCCTCCTACATGAGAAGCAGACCATAGCCCAAGGAAATGTCCTTCACCTTCCCCCACATGTTCACTCTCACAGCAGAGCAGGCTGCAGAGCTGCTGTCTCTCTGTGTTCCCCAGCAGAGGGGCAGCGAGTCGGCCGGGGCGGTGGGAGCGCAGCCCTCACCGGAGGCTGTGGGGACCATCTGCCTCCGGCCACGGCCGGGCAGGAACACAGAAGATGGAGATGTCCCCGAGCACCTTCAGGCTGCCTGCGGCGTGCGGGGACATCTGCCCGGCGTCACAGCCACTGCCGCAGCACCGGCCGGGGACCTGCAGCATGGCCACGGCTGCGCCTCCAGCACCTCTGCCATCCCATTTCCTCTGGGCTGGAAAGGCACCATATGGATGCTGAGGAGTTCAGGGACTGCTTTCCAAAGTGTCCTCTTGCAGTTTCACACGTCGTCAGAGTTCGGAGTTTTGAGATTCCTCTGCTGGGAAAAGCAAAATAATTTTCTTTCAAAGCCCTCAGCACACGGAGGACATGGAGCTGTTGGAGCGGGGCCAGAGGAGGCCACGGAGATGCTGGGAGGGCTGGAGCCCCTCTGCTGGGAGGGGGGGCTG
>JAOQGM010000039.1:219343-243106 GCA_027564225.1 Gallinago stenura | reverse complement strand
GGAGGGGGCTTGGAGCAACCTGGTGTGGTGGGAGGTGTCCCTGCCCAGGGCAGGGGGTGGCACTGGATGGGCTTTAAATGTCTCTCATTTTATGGTTCTATGATTCTATGAAAATAATTATTATGGTTAGCAGTTTGATATATCAGGTCTATTGGTGTATTTGGGAGGGACTTTTTTTTTTTTAATCAAAAAGTCACAGCAATAAAGTATTTTCCAAGAAAAAGTACTGTTTTTTTCACGACACACTTATTTTTCCATCCCCAAATGGGTCTCATCTGCTCCAGAAGTGCCCAGGACAGGGCTGGTGGTAAGGGTTCTGCCTGGCTCAAAGCTGAGATTCCCGTGGGAGTCTCCCACACCGCAGCCAAGTGCTCTGCCTGGGGGATGGGGCTGGCCTGGGCGGGGGGGGGGGCGCTGAGTGTCCGCTTTTTTCTGCAGACATAAAAGTGAAAGGTATAGATTTTGTTCTACAAGAAGGGAAAACAAACAACTCCCCCCTCCTCCCCCAGCAATCCCAGTGAGCGTGGTGCTGGCGTTTGGTGGGCAGCGGTGCCAGGCAGCGATGCTCTCTGTGGGGGGGGCGTGAGGGCAGCACGGGAGGGCTCTGAGCAGAAAATCTCCTTTGCTTCCTCCCCCCCACCTCCAGAGCAGCAGATCTGCCCCCAAGCTGACAGCCCAGAACCTCTCTGCTCATCCCCACCACGGCCCCCGGAGCACAGCACCCTCTTCACCTGCACAGGTTGATGTTCTTCTACAGGACACTCTTCTGCTCCCAGTCCCCCCCGTCAGGGCGACCCTCTGGAATTACATTATGAGATCAGAAGCTTTCTGCTTGGATCCCTTTACTTAATTAATGAAAAAACCCTCTCTGCACCAAATGACCTTACAGCCTCCCGTCTCACAGCATGGGGCGGCGCTGGGTTCTGCTGCGATCTCCCACCAGCCGCTCTCCAGGCACCTTCTCAGAGGGTCTTACACCAGGATGGAACACACCAGACCTCAGGGCGAGAAACTCACCCGGAAACTGGGAGTCACTGGGGCAGCACTGTGCCCATTCCTCCCCTGGCACACGTCAACCCCCTCCACCCCAGGGGGCAAGACCAGGGACACAGAGGCCTCGCTTGGACTCTGAGCTGCCCTCCTGGACAGTGGCCTCCAGCACGAACCACCATGTCCCCTCAGTACCTTCTCCTCTCCTCTCTCCTCTCTCCACCATAAGCCTCTCTGCAGAGCAGGATTTATTTCTGGCAGGGTAATCACGACACCCGTAAATCACGCCTAAGTACTGCAATTAAGAGCTGACCTGGTAAATAAAAGGAATGGGAGTTGCCCAATTTTCATCCTTGTTTATTTTGCTTTTGGAGTCACTGTCTGTTTCGCTTTTCGTTTATTTTAACCCATCTTGGTAAATTATACCCCAATCGGTAAATTACACCCCGACTCACATCTGCAATACAAAGATGGGGGGGGAAAAAGAAAATATGGGAGGGTTGGCTGCACTTCCCAACACACAGAATCTCAGCTCTGGCACCCCACGTGCAGTCACAGGCTGAACCCCGGGAGGGAGAGCAGGGGCTGCCCCAGGACACTTCCTTGTGGGTGATGTTTTTCCACTCGTCCTTCAGCAGCCGCAGTGCCTTTGTGCAGGCTGGGGCACAGCATCCCCAGAAGCTGGCCGGGACAGCCACCAGCATCCCCAGAAGCTGGCTGGGACAGTCACTGCTGCTGGCAGGAAGGTAATTAATCCTGTTTTACAGAGCGGTGCCAGCCGGATCCTCACGACACTGCCCATGGAACTGTCATCGCCAGAGTTTCTTTTCATTACAGCCCCAGAGTAATAAATCCATAATTACCTCGCTCGCAGCGGATCCGCATCCCCTTTAGTTTCCCTGAAAAGCCGTTTTTTCCCAGCTGTTCCCCTCGGGCTGTGGGCACCGCTCCTCAGACGGGCTTCTCGGCAACATTGTGGGATATTGGGGGGGCTGAGGGTCAGTCCAGCTGGGTGCCTTTGCAGTAGCCCTCTTATTATCACTTACTAAATTTCAAACAAGCATTCCTTTGCACCTGTGCTCGGGTGAGACCTCTGAACTTGCAGGAAGCTCCAAATCAGTCTTACACCCTCCCTGTCTCAGAAGTTGCCCCTCCGTTCCCTACCCAGAAATCAGGGGAAGGCATCTCCTACACCTTCCCTGAGCCACAAATAGCATCAATCACAGCAGCTCCACTGCTCCTGGCCCTGCACAGGTGCCCTGGCTGGACGGGAGGTCTCACACCGGCAGGGCTGTGGGGCTGCAGACCCTCACAGCCTGCGGACTCCAGTGACCACCAGCAGGAGCAGGGACACCCCTCATCGCTGGACGAGCAGGGACAGGGTGCTCAGACACCAAGGTTTGTCCCCACCTGCTTGTAAACAACATTTTAGGGCTATTCATGGGGTAAAGAAGGCAAAAAACCCACCTGCTCCCAGCGTTTATTGTCCGGTACCAGCCCAGATGGAGTTTAGGCTGCTCTGCAGG
Source organism: Gallinago stenura (assembly GCA_027564225.1). Taxonomy (NCBI): domain Eukaryota; kingdom Metazoa; phylum Chordata; class Aves; order Charadriiformes; family Scolopacidae; genus Gallinago; species Gallinago stenura. The sequence goes on along the minus strand of JAOQGM010000039.1, from coordinate 240,590 downwards.
AGCTCCGTTTGTCCCCCATGGCCTGACATGGCACAGCACGGCACAGCACGGCACGGCTGGGATGGTCTCTGCTGCACATCCCCATGTTTTGTTGACTCACCTTTGTCTCCGAGTTATCCCACCGCAGGGGACGGGTGCTGGCCGCTCTGCAGCAGCGCTGGGGGGCACGGGGAGGCACGGGTGGCAGTGTGATCCCCCGGGGGTCCCCCCGGTGCGGGTCCCCGGGGACGCCCGGGGAGGAGGGGATGCTTCCCAGCTCCACTCCCCCCCGTGCTCCCACCCTCCCTAAGGAGGGGTGAAGATGTTGTCCCACCGGCTGGCGATGAGTGATGCCTCACGGGCTGTGCCCGATGTGCCTCATCTCCTGCTCCCAGCACTGCACCTGGGCTGGGAGAGACCCCCCCCCAGGACCCCCAGCCCCCGAGGGACCGTGGCTGCCCACGGGGACCCGCCATGCACCCGGTTCTCCAGCACCTCCCATAAACCCACCCGCCTGCAAAAACATATTTGCGAGACTGGGGTTGCAGGCAAGGAGCAGCGATGCCCCCGAGGGCACGCTTTAAAGAGCTGGGCTTCAGCAGAGGCAGAGCACCTCAAAGGCCATGGATAATTCATTTATTGCCATTTTCAGATAAACCTGGATGTTGGGGAGAAGTTTAGATGATATATGTGATAATCCAGGTGATGTATGTGATTTAAAGTATTGAAGAGCCTCAGGGTAAAGGGAAAAAGGGAGAAAAAATCAGTGTGAGCAAAAACAAACAGAAAAAGCTAAAGTAAACAAAGAGAAAAGGAACATTATATTTTCAACCTCATAAAGCACAAAACATTAATAAATAGACGCTTAAGGCTATAAAACAATAAAAAGATGTAAAAGGCACAGAGATGTCCTTTCTTTTACAACAAAATAATTAATATTATTATTCTGTTGGCCTCAGTTGAACTTTCAGAGACTCAGGCAATGAAATTCCTCCAGTCGTACCCCCGTCGCAGAGCAAACAGTTCTGCATCACTGGGTGCTGCCGTCGCTCCCTTTGTCAGCCACACGTCAGCTGGGTTACCCCCACCACGAGACAAACTGTTCTGACAGCCAGACACACGCGTCTCGCATCTAAAAACTTTGAAAACCACCTGTTTGGGTTCCTTCATCATTAAATGGATTACAAAGAAAAGAAAATACAATGCCTTCACCAGGCAAGATACCTCAGAAGGCACCAACAGCCTGGGGAGTCTGAAGGAGCCAGAGGCTGCAATCCCAGCCCTGCCCAGGGTCAAACCAGCACATCCCATCACTGTCCTCATGGCAGAGGAGCCATCAGATGGGGAGAAGTTGGGCCCTGCTGCAGAGAAGCAGTGACCTGGAGGTGGCAGGACAGGTTCCTGGCCATGCTTGCAGAACAGCAGTGGAAAAGCCACCTCCATCCCCTGCCTTCTCCCTGGCCCGAGGTGTGGTGGGTCCCACACCTCCTGGAGACCCAAGGGAGGGCTGGCTGGTGGCTGGGGACATCAATGCTGGGTCCTCTCCTGCACCTGGGTCTTCCTGCTGGGTGTGCTGGAGAGGAACTGGAGAGATACCACTGCTCTCCAACGTCTACGGCCACAGCTGGGGGCCTCCCTTTGCACTGACAGGGCACAGATGCAAATCCAGCTCAGCAGAAGGTGCTAGTTATTCATAACTATTGCCTTTACCTTGTCACCAGCCTCCCGGTCCACAGCAGCCCCAGTGCGTGGCCACTCGCTGCCCTGGAGGTCAGTGAGCCCCGAGGATCTCCAACGGGGCACTGCAACTGCCCTTGCAATGGTGAAGACACGCAGGATGGGTAAGTACTGGCTCAGGGGACCTCAGGTGTGGTTTTCTCTTTGGCCAGGTAAAACCTAGGATTTATGAAAAAGGAACATAAATAAAATAACAAGAAATGAAAAGCATCCTGAGAGCTGAGGTCTGTGATCACTGCCACCAGGAAGGTGGCAGTGGGTCTCGAGAGAAGCCTTTGGGTGGATCTCTCAGGAGGGCTCCGAGCAAGGCGTCCCCTTCAGCTCGCTCTCAGTCAACACAAATGGTCTCATTACAGGTGAGAGGGGACAGAGCCACCAGCTGGGACCTGCTGTGGGTCCAGGGAAAGTGTTAAAAGGGTCATTAGATCCTATGGGAGCTGTCCCGGAGAGGTGAGGGTGAGTCCGTGTCCAGAGACCAGACCATACGCGTGACCAGCCCTTTGCTGAGCTCAGGGGGAGCCCCCCCGGTTCCGTGGGGGTGGCCAACGGGGGGCTCTGTACCCAGGCCCAAGCCCGGGGAGAGCATGGTTGGATTCCAGGGGTCCGCTCTACAACCAGCTCTGGTGGAGACCAACTCTACCATGACTTGCAAAGTCCATCTCTCCAGTGCTCACACGTATGTGTCTATCAGCACAAGTATATTTATACGCTATATATATTTGATGGAAAGAGCTGAAATCCCGCAGTCTGTGATGCAGTGGGTGGTGGCAGCTGAGCGTTTCAGAACAGTCGAGAAGTTTCTATTCAGCAATTGTTTTACCTCTTATTTGGGATAAAAGGCCATGGGCCCAGACGTAAGAATAATTTATTATGCAAGCTGCGACTTTAGCTTTTATTCAAAATATATAATTTTATAGTGAGTGACATTTTCCAGAGAGATTTATTAAACAGCAAAAGCGGTGCCACTTAGACTCCTGTAGAAACACACAGTATTTCTGAGAAGCAGGTTATTTGATTTCCAGCCAGAGATGCAGTTTCCTCGGGGGTGCTGAGCAGCCTCGGGGCTGGTTTAACTCTTTATCTCTTGCCACAGCGACCTCCCCCCGAACTGCGCCCCTTGTCCCGGGGCTGTGCCCGTGGCTCTGTGCAGGGCTGCAGCTCTGCCCTACAGCCCTCCCCGGCCCTGCAGGGTTTGCATTACCTGCTCCGTGATTACGGGCCAACACATTCCCCAGGGAACATAAAGCCGTGGAAACAGAGACTAGTCTGGTGGACACACGGGTTTTCAAAGAACATCAGACCTATTTCAGCTAACAGCATCCTTTCCGTTCTCCAGTGCTCAGATATTTCATACATCAGTGTTTTCCCCAGTTCTGCTGGTTCTGCAGAGGTTCTGCTGCTCCTGTGCTGGGGACCTCCCCGGCCGGGTCCCAGCCTGGACACAGCTCCAGCAGTGAGGGGGTGGAGGGGATGCCTCCCCTGGTAGCAGACTGTCCTTCTCTTCAGAGGATCCCACACACTGGTTTTCTCCCACCAAGGGGATTTTGTGGAATTCTGGCCAGCCTGCAATCCCTGTGATCCTTTTCTGAAGAGTAGCCACTGAGCGGGTCATTCACCAGCCTTACTTTTCCGCCGATTATTTCCTACTCTGTTCTATCCTATTTGCACCAAAATAAGGAATTTGCCATTTGTCCCCACTGAAATGGACACTGATTTTTTCATACCTTTTTTTCCAGTTCATCTGCTTGAAGACAGGCCAGAAAATTTCCTCCGGAGCCTCCTGCACCAAATCCAGAGAACCTGGCTGAGACAGGACACGCCGCTTCTCCAGAAGACAGGCAGCTTTATGCTAAACAACTCAGATGATAAGAATTCATCCATATCTCTGGGTAAAGACCGGATTAAGGGTGCTCGTAGTTTATCTGGTGCTCCTCCAGCCTTGTGCTTTTTTGCCTGTTAAACCCTCGGCAGCTGGTGGCGGGCTCCTGCCTGTGCTGAAGCTGCTTCTTGGGTTACCATGCCACCCTCTCTGCCATGCACTGCAGCAGGCAGCCAGCTAGAATTTGTCCTGAAATACAGGTTTTTCCAACCTCTCTGCATTCTGCAACTCTTTCTGATTTCTTTTAAATTTTATTTTATTCATAATTATAATTTATATTCATTATAATTAAATAGTAATATTATATTAATATATAATTAATATAACATAATAATATTATATTAATTAATAATAATAATTCTTTACTTTATTTTTAGTGTTTAGTCCATGTGAGATACAAATAGTTCCTTCTTAACAATAAGAAATCACTTCTAGTCAATGTCCTTGATCATTCAGCAGAGTGCACTAAGGGCAGCCCTGCTGTCCTGCACCATCATGGGCTTCATGGCAGCACCTTTGCTTAAGGAGCTCGTTGAACACCCACTGCCCAAAAAGAGGAGTTTCTCAAGCCTTCTGGCCTGCAATGGTGTGGTAGTGCTTAAAAAGTTACAGGAAATTCTCTAAAAAATGAATTTTCTTCAAGAGCCCTGAGCACACGTGCACTCACCCTGTTTCTCTGAGAGCCCAGGGCTGAGCAGGCAGAGCAGGGGACAACATCCCACCTCTGGTCGTCCTGAGAAAGCAAAGAAAGATGAACGAGTTACTGCGCTTAATCTCCAAGGATTTGAGCTTCCTGATCATCAAAACAAAGGTAGAATAAAAAAGGAAACAGTTTTAGGAAAAATGCTAAGTAAGGTACAAACCCACCACAGAGAGGCTCTTCAGAAGCAATTCCTCCACTTATCTGGCATTGCACGTCATGAAAGGTGGGTCGCTTTTTGTTGGCCAGAGGTGTAGCTGTTCAAAGAAGAAACTTTATTCTTGCAAGTGGTACACTTGCAACAGAATTCAGTGCACAAAAATTAAGATTTCGGTTGACAGAAAGTGAGAAATTAGTGCAATTTGCTGAGCAATTAGCGGGTACAGGTGCCACAGGTGGTGCTTCCTGTACTCACCATGCCCCATTTCCTCTGAGCAATCTCTGCAGCATCAATCCAACCTTCTTCCCAACAGCAGCCAGTTCCAATATATCTCTGCTCGAGCTGCTCCCTTCAGGCTCCCAAACTCCACCGTGGCAGAGGCTTCACACTGCCTTCGCACGGCGTATCGTGTCACAGATTAGTTTCTTACCCATGCAGCCTATTGCAGTTGTCCTCAAAAATCACTTTAATGTCTCTGTTTTTGACAGGAGGCATCTCTGACATTTGACTGGACCAGCCGAGTGAGCCAACAGAATAATCATTTCAGTGCTGAATATTCCATGTTGCTCCAGGAGCCTGGTGTCCTGCTGCTTTTCTCTGCGGGGACACGGAGGTAGCACAGAGTAGCTGATGGAGACACTTGACTGCAGCATGCCCCAAGCTGCCCACCAAGAGACAAGCGCCAGATCCCTTCAGAAGTCGGGGACTCCAGGGCATCTTCCAGAGATCCTGCTGACATCTCCCAGAGCTGCACTCTTCATCGTCTCTGGCTGCAGCCTCGGTGGTAGAAGGTGTCCTGCTGCCATGGCAGCAACAATTTCTTGCGGGTTTTTGTTGCTGTTTTTCAAATCACCGTTCTGGATGACACACTTTGTGCCAGAGCTGGGTGGGTATAGTGCCACTGTTCTCTCTGTGCTGATACCTGAGGCAAACTTCTGATCAGAATCACCACCAAAACTAGTAATAGCACCTGGTGACACTCTATGCACAACCAAAGCACACTCAGTGCCAAATGCCCTTCTGTGGAGCAGGAACTCTGTCAGCTTGGGGTTAGCTCTCGAGAGGAAGGCTGAAAAACTCACCCTTGATAGGGCAATAAAACTCCACCTCATCAATTATTATCTCTAAATGTATCACAGGGTGCTGCATGGGCGAGAACTGAAGAATAGTGCGAGAAAAAGCCTGTGTCTGTGCTGGTTTTAATTGTGAAGCAGTTCTGGTGTTACCAGGCTATTGTGAGAGGATGAGCAGGTTCCCCAGATGTGTGAGGGTAGATTTGGGATGGGCAGCGTGAAGACTTGCTCAGCCAGCAGTGATGAAGGTCGCTGGTTTGGATGGATTCTACCCTCGCCACATCCCTTGAGTGAGCCTGGCCATAAAAACCAGAGTCACAGCACGACTCCTCCAGAAGCTGGGAGAAGAAGCAACAGCCTACAGATCGCCCACATTTGCCATCTTTTGTTTCTGAAGCATGACAATGGCTGCAGAGAGCTGAGTTTCTGAGAAACCACCTCCTCATGCCAACACTAATAAACTTTTCTCTGCTTTGGCCACAAAGTCAGAATATGCTGCGAGGAGTAACACCGGTGTCTCGTCCTACGATACTCAGCAACCCCCTCCAAAGTGGTGTTGTCACCTTCTTATCAGATCACGCACCCATTCCCCAAAACACTGCACAAACAGGTTGGGGCAGCTGATGGGTTCCATCAAGATGAGCCCGAGTCACCTGTGCCACGCAGCATCCTGCTCCCCAGCCAGTCTCAGGAGGCATTTGGAGGCTGCGTGCTGCAAAGTTCAAACTGCTCCTCCACTCGGTACTCTTCTTGCACTGTGACGTGGCCCAGACGTCTAGGACTGTCCAGATCTAGGCAAAGGAAGGATTTAAGAAGCATTTTTAAAGACTCTGCAGTGGGAAGAACAAGGCTGTGTCCAAGCTCAGGTGCCTCCCCAAACCAGGTGCTTGCAGAGACCTCTCCTGCCGCAGGTGCCCGTGAGTGGAAACCCCAGGTGCCAGCCCTGCCCCGTGCCATCGCTCTCTCATTGCTGGGGTGTCCAGCTGCCCAAAGAGGGTGCAGGAGGCACCAAACTGCTGAAGAGCCGCGCGTTGGTTGGCAGCATCATGATACATCTGCGCGATGCTGGATCCATCCTGCCGCCCGCGGCTGTCGATACGCGCTGGGACAATTGATTCCATCAGGGTGATGATGACAGATATGGATCGCTCCCGAGTGCAGCCGGTGCGTGTGATCTGGCAGTTCTCGTGCCAGACTCCCTCTCCCAGCTCTGAACACAGGCTGCTTGTAAAAAGAGCAGCGCGGCTGAGAGCTGAACATCCTGGTACAGACATAATCCCCAGGCTCTGCTGTCCGTGGGTAACTTCAGAGCTGCAAACACACCAGAGGCAGGCGGCAAGATGTCCGCATCGGGATGGTAGGTAGGAGTCTTGGAGTTGCCTCTTTATTAAAGAAAGACATTATAACTATTTACATATTCGGAGGGACATTTTCCCAATGTGGTTTTCTAGGTTTCCTGTAACAGAAAATCAATACAAAACCAACTGCAATTAAAGACAGGAGCCAGAGTCACTGATCGAGGCCCCGCTTCCCCTTTCAGACAAGGTACAAGCAGGTCCCCAGCTCGCTGCAGGGGAGGCAAATGGTGGACCCCAAAACGGTGGACCCCTTCCAACCAGAAGGATTTTCACAGAAATGCTAGCCCACCCATCCGTTTTTACCCGCCTTCTTTTGCCAGACCTGTGATTATCTTGGCTCTACCAGGTCTCCTCCTGCCCTGCCAACTCCCCACGGAGGAAGAGGTGCCTGGAGGCACCCAGCATCCCACCTCGCCTTCTCCGGACAGAGGACTCTCAAGGTCTTCGCAGTGGTCTCTGCCCACAGGACCCTCCAGAGGGAGGAACGGCAGCCACGGTGGAGGTGATCCTGCTCCGTGTTCCTTTGGCAGAGGTGGGAGTCCATGCCCCTCAGCCCCAGGATGCACGGACAGGGAGCAGCTCTGGGGACAGCTCGACATTTGGGCTGTTGGCAGCGGAGGTGAAGGTCTGATGGCACTCTGGTGGAGCTGCCGCGTGTGACACCCTTCATTTGTTTGGCTGTTTGCTTGTCCCAGTCATTAATGGCTTCGCCTGAAGGCTGAAAGGAAATCTGAAAATTCATTTAAATGACCTTCAAGGAAATGTGAGCTGCTTCAGCAAACCTGCCTCGAGTTCCCACCGTCAGCTGGTGAGCAGGCAGCTGAAGCGCAGAGTTCTCCTGTGCTGATATCTACACTTAAATTATTCATCTTAATTGGTATCTAAAGCTTTGCGATATTTGTTAATTTTATAAGAATATATTCATATTTATTTTCTTTCATGGAAGCAAACACTGAAATATTAGAAAATGAAATAAGAAAAAGAATATGTTATGCTTCTTGTTGTAAGAGTATTCACTGGAGACATACAAAGTTTTAATGTTAATGTCTCTGCATCACTACTCCCCGCATGCTAAAATGGGTTTGGAAATGCTTGAAAGGTTAAAGCTTTTGCAAATTATGAAACCAGACCATTTTGGAACCATAAATCCTGCTCATCTGGGATAGTTGTTCTTGTGTAAAACCTCATGTTTTCTTGAGAGACTGAGCTGAATATTTATGCTTGGCACATCAAACACAAGGAAGGCACAGAAGTTCACTTGTCTGCCATGGGTATTTAAGAGTTTACTGTTGATAATTAAATCTAGAAATTATAATTAGTCACTTATCCAAAATGGAGTGCCCAGTTTTTCCTCACTCACCTTTCCAGCGCAGGACTGGTGTCAGCTCACTGGTTGTCCTGGAGCAACGTCTTTGAAAATCCAACTCTTGCCATTTATGACTGAATTCTCCCCTGGTGGCTCCCGTGGCCCCTTTGCTTTGTCAGCACAGGAGCTGCCTCTGCTACGGGAACGGATCAACCAAAGGAAAGGGATCTGGAAAGCATCTGCCCAGGCCTTAACCAAATCATCCAGCCCTCCAGCAAACAGCAAGGCTGGTCCACCACAAGCAGAGGACGGCCCAGACATGGACAGACACATGGTGGCACGGACACGGCCTTCCAAGCTGGTGTCATTTTGTCCCCAGGTGATGTGCCAGAGGCCTTGCTACCCTGTTGTGACAGAGGGAGATGAACACACCTGGTCCAGAGGAGGGAGAGCAGAGATCCCACAAGGTGCCCACCCCTCTGACACACAGCTCAGCCCGTGGTACCAACCCCGTCCCCTCTGCCATCTGCATCCCCCCAGCTCCAGCTCCCACCCATCCATCTCCCAAAACCTTTCTCTGGCTCTGCAGTGTCCCAGGCAATGTCTGCACATGTGTGTCCAGAGGAGAGCCACCAAGCCGGTGAGGGGTCTAGAGAACAAGTCCTATGAGGAGAGGCTGAGGGAATTGGGCATGGTTAGTTTGGAGAAGAGGAGGCTCTACAACTGCCTGAAATGGGGGTGTAAAGAGGTGAGTGTTCTCCCAAGGGAATAACGACAAGACCAGGGGAAATGGTCTAAAGTTGTGGCAGGGAGGTTTAGATTAGATACCAGGAAGACCACCCCCCGGTCACTCCGTCCCCATGCCTCCTGAGGCGATGGCACGGTGACACACACTGCCATCCCCACCTCCCCACCACCATCCGAAACGCAGTCCCACCACCCTGTGCCCCACTGCCCTTGTGCTCTCTCTCCAGGTCACGTCAACACCTGAAGGCCCACAAAAACAGCCCTGTAAAATCCTCTTGCTTTCAGCACATGCAGTTCTGTGTGTTCTTCATTTCCTCTTAAATAAACACTTACCCATATAGTGAAATAAAACCCAGAGAGAGAAAAAGAAGAAAAAACCTCCCAAAACCAAAAACCCAGTCCCTCCACAAACACCTCCAACAACTAACAACTATTTATGGCTTTTGTGACTCCAAGAAGTCAGAGCAGAATGTATAGATTTATCGATTTGGTTGTTGCAGAAGGATTTGTAAACATTTTCTTGGCTCAGAGCAGGCTTTCCCTGCCTCCCTGGGTCGTAGTGTTGCTTTCCAAAACAGACACAAAATAATTCGAGCCTTTGTTTGGGAAGTTTAACCTGTTGTGTTCCACCCCAGGCATTCCACCACTCCTGGTTTCTCAGGGTTCTGGAGGACACAACAGCCCGTTTCTCCCTGCCTTGTCCTCCATGTCCTGCCTCTTACTCCCCTGAGCAGACCACCAGCAGAACACACGCACACAGGAGCACCCAAACACTGAAAAAGTCCCACCTACATCTCACCATAAACCAAACACTGAAAAAGTCCCACCTACATCTCACCATAAACCAAACGCCTCCTTTCAGACCTGCCTTCACCCCCTGCAGAATGAACTCTGCTCGCTCTCGTTTTCTGCCCTCATTCCTCTTCCCCCTGCAGGGCACAGCTGGGCAGCAGCTGACAGCACAACTCACCATCATCCTGGTGGGTATCACCAAACAGTGATGGAGCACCTGGAGACTGAGGCCAGAAAGCACAAAAGAACATTTAATTCACAAAGGAATACAGCTGTGACCTAAGGTCGGGGAGACTCAGCTCTACCTATTAACACAAAGACATGATCTTTACCTCTCCCTTGCTCCTGTCTACCTGTGTCTGAACACCAGAAGCTTTTAGTTTTTCTTCATGTAATGTTCTGTCCACCATCTCTGTGTCTCATTCCTCAGCTCCATCTTCTGAAGGGTCTCCAGAAGCTGTGACTGGCCTGAAGGCCAGTCTGTTCTGCCTGAGCTTTGAGGAGCATCACCAGAGCTGTCTCTGCTCCCCCCCGTTTCCCTGTCCATCCTCCTGCAGAGGATGCCGGGCGGATAACGACACATCTGGCTGCTTTGGGCCTTGCCAGGGGTGCAGGAGCACATGTGGTCCTTCATCCCAAATGCTGAGCCGTTCTTCATATCTGTCCCTGGCCCATGTTTCAGTGAGTTTACCTCATGGGACAGACCCAAGCACTCACTCAGCAGGATCTGCCCAGGGCTGAGGACAGAGGGGAGCAGAAGAGGCCCATCCTCCACCCTCACAGCACCCCACAAAGCCAGCAGAGGAGGGGTTCCTCCACCCACAGCATCAGGAACAGAGGACTCTCAGCTCTGGGCTTACCCATCCTTCCCACCCCCGGTCCCGGGGTGACCATCTCCTGCCACGGGACAGACAGAGCCGTCCTCCCTCCATCTCCCTGCACCACAGCCACCCCGGGGCTGGTCCGGGGGCAGGGAGGTGGCAACTACCCAAGGTCCACGGGCAGGGGAGGACCAGCAGGGAGCTGCTGCGGGTGGGCTCAGAGCAAGGGTGCGCTGCCGGGGGGAGGCACCCGGGCTGCAGGGGGGGCCGCCAGCAGCAGGGCTGGTGTGAGTCACTGCCAGTCACCAGGGTGTCTAAAATCACACGAAACACCTCCTCTCTGAGGAATGACAAGCTAAGTACCAGGCAGCTTCCTCCCCGCCGCTAACAAGCTGCAGACACGAGAACATTTGGTTTTGTCCCTTCCAAGCAAAAGCTATGAGGTTGCTCTGCCCGGGTTGTCGCAGCAAAAGCCTCTCCCGGCTGCGGCCACTGCCCGGGGACAGGAGGGGTCTGCGCTGCCATCGCTCCCCTCCTTCGGGCTGCTCTGGGGACCCCCAGTGTGGGCCGGGGCAATCCCAAGCAGTGCCCCAGGCTGGGCAGGGAACGGCTGGAAAGCATCCCTAGGCACACAGAACGCATCCTCCTTGGAGCCAAGAAGGGTTTTACCACCACATCCATGTAGGGATGATGATGCAACTTAAACTGAACAAATCAGCATCATTGATGGAGAAAATGAGGAGCCTTCAAGAATTTAAAAACAAATTATTAGATTGTCTGGCATTTGTAAACGTTTCCACTCCTTTACTGGAAACATTCGGGGAATGAATTTACAAAAGTATCTTTGTAGGAAAAACACAGAAGTATGCAAAACAGCAAATGGAGCCGGAATATTCCAGGGGCTGGAGGCACCCTCCGGGCATCCCTGCCCGCATCCTCAGGCGCTTGCGGGGAGAGATCTCTTCTAGTCCTTGCATTATAGATTCAAAAATGGAAAAATCACTGAAAAGATTATCTGAGGAAAAAAGAATTTGTTTAATAAACGTGCACCTCTCTGTCAAGGAGCAAAACCATGATCATTTAATATGCAAAATCAATTATACCATGGAAATAGCAAAGCTCAAGAGTGCAACGCTGTTAAAAAGTGTTTTCACATACTCTGTGAAGTTGCTGTAAAAGCAGATTGTGAGTTTCCAGAAACATGGTTGTCAGCAGATGAAATCTCAGCCAGTTGCAGGCAACAGCCAAGAAGTAGGAGCATTACCACTATCATCCCTAATTTGGGAAAACAGTCTTGAAGAAATTGCTCCAGCCAAATGCGCGTAACATTTGGATCCAATTTAAATCTCACCTAAACCAATATGTTATAGACAAGGCGGGATGGAATCTGAGATCTCTGGTCTTAAAACTACAAGGCTGGGGTTTGTCTCTGTAGCCTTGTAACGGGGTGGCGTGCAGGGAGGGGTTCATCTGCCTTTTGGGGCCCAGCTGGCTTCTCACACCTCTGGGGCAGGGTGAGGGCTTCTGGCCCCACAGGGTCCCTCCCAGCCCCATGGAGTGTTTCGCTCTCAAAAGCTTCTGTGCCACTGGGGTCCTCCAGCCTAATTACCTGCTTGTTGCACCATAGGAAACGGTTGAGGCTCTCAGACAGCTCATTCTGGCTTTCAACTCAAACTATGGCTCTGAGAACATCCAGCAGCTTTCATGTCTTCAGGGCAAATTTTGATTTTTCATGCTTTGTTATGGAGATTGCCACATTGCAGAGCAATTAAAAATTAAACATCAGCAACACGGCAAAGATGAAAATACAGTTTCTGTCTCGGGGACAGGCAGCCTTTCCCCACCATTCCAAGATGCTTTGCAACACCTGGCTCCTTCCCGGGAAGAGAGGCCTTTGCTTTGGTGTCCTGGGCAGCAGGGCTGCGGGCTCCTCTCCGGATAATCCCACCTGCACGTTCAGGCTGAGGGTGCTCCCCCCATCGCACTGAGAGCCACGGACACCAGGGACTTGCTGAAAAACACGTGGTGATGGAGGCATCCAGGACCTTCTCTCCAAGTGGCCCCATCCAAAGGTGGTGAATAGAGTAACACCCACCAGGGGCTCAGTGCAACGGGCAGGAAAGGGTTGATGCCCCATCCCTGGGAATAGTCACAGCCAGGTTGGAGGGGGCTCTGAGAGGCCTGGGATATCCCTGAGGATAAAGACACACAAGCACTAATATCTTCATGTGGTCAAGGCAAATATTACAAAAAAAAAACCCAGTAAAAGCATTATATGGCACAAAACTATTAGTTATAATTCATACTGGTAATCATGTATGAGAATCACATATACATATGGAAATCAGAAAACTTAAAAACTTCACCTGCAAGAGAAACATGGTTTTCTGATGACAGTCTTTCATACCTAGTTCTGCGTACCATTTCTTTAAAAAAGTTGATTTAAAACTACATGGGCCTCAAACCTGAAAAGTAAGGGCAGGAAACAGGTTCTAAAGTGTTAATACATAGGAAGCTCTTTGTGACATAAAATTATTAATTTGTGCAATGACTGCATAATTAATACTTGGTCTCATCTCATTCTCTTTTAAATGTATTCCCACATTGCATAGAAGTTGTTGGCTAATGAATTAAACAGTTTGATGTTGATGAATCACAATTTTGCCTATCAATATTAAAATATTGCCAGAGGTATGTTTTTCAGTTTGGGTCATGAAAGTCTAAATTGTAACACTGTCAAAAAAGTAGACATCATGTTTTCTCAAGCCTCAGTGCAAAATCAGAAAAGCCCAAGTTTGGTTTCCAGATTTGAGGATTTTGGACTACTTTTATTTTCTTTCTTCCATTGAAGCAATGACATGAACATAAGGTACCTTGCAAAACTTTGGCCTTATCAATAATAGCATCTGAAATGAAGAAATCCAGTTACTCGGGAAGCCTCAAGTCAAAAGGAGCTTGTTCCTTGGGCTGTGATTAACGTGGTAAGTGATAGCAGGTGGGAAGGGCTTTGAGAAGCCCCTGCTCCCGGAGGAGTGGTAATGGCTTTCAAAGCTGCAGCAGAAGGATAACGGGGGAAGAACAGGTCCCAGCCTGGCCTTAAGGGACAGAGGAGCAGAGGGGACCTCGGCACATGGTCTCTGCCAGCAGCCTTGGCCAAGGACCCCCGGGGACAGCTGCTCCCCCAAGAGGCCCAGGGTCTCTGCGCTGGGGGGCTGATGGCACCCACACCATCCTGCCTGCTCTCCTCAGCCACCTCCTGCCTCCAGAGGAGGAGGGTGACTGCCAGCAAACCCTTTATGCTCCCTGTGATACAAGGCAGAAGGCACTGACCCACAGGAGGTGACCCACACACGTGTCCATGTGTTGGCACAGCACCATGGCACTGTCCGTCAGGCGTTCCGTGGCCGTCAGTCCCACAGTGCCCGTGGCTGTGACTGGTGGCAGGGAAACCTTCCCCAGTGAGGGCAGGGCTGCTGGAGGGGCTGGTGCCGTGATGTCCCCCAGGCAGCACGGTGGGCTTTGTGCCACGAGCAGCTCTCATCACAGGGACCATAAGCAGAGGAGACCGTATGGCTGCTGGAAATGATTCGGTAGGCAAAACACCTCCTGGAGAGCTGAGCGTTTCAGCAGGAGATGGTAGAATAGATTAAACCCCTCAAATACCCCACACACAGACCCAGCAGCACCAGTGGGTTCTCCCACACGTCTGGGAACACCGGAGCCCCATCCTGTTCCTGGAGCTACAGCCAAGGGCTGCCCACAGGAGAGCATCAGCTTCTGCTGGGGGGGGGGGGTAAAAGCAAAACCAGCTCAAAATGCTAGTGTAGGGGGCAGAGCCCCACACCTCTGCCTGGCCAGAGGAGCTGGGGGTGCCTGCCTGTTCCCCCCCTCATCAGGGACCCCAAACCCAGCCATCAGCACATCTCCACCTGAGGAGTCCTTAAGCAGCCCCAGCCATCCCTCTTCTTTATTGGCCAATAAATACATTTCTTGCACTCCTGCAAGCCCTAGGAGCCTGCTCCCCCGTCCCTGCGAAGGGCAGCATCGCCCAGGGGTAACCCGGGGAGGAGCAGGGTGCGGGGGGAGCCCCTGGGGGGGACAGAGCAGGGACAGCCCCACAGGGGTCTGAGCCACAGAGCTCGGGGTGACAAAGCTGGGTCACAGCCCGCCGGACCCTCACCCAGAGCCAGCACCAAAGGGGCAGAGCCCGAAAATGTCTGACTGCGGGGAAAGGCTGACCCTGGGAGGGATCGGCCAGAGCCGGGCTACGCCAGGAGACGGAGGAGGGCAATTAGCTAATGAGAGCCGTGAGGAGAAGGTGGTGTGTGTTCTGCTGAGCTTCACCGCTGCGTCAGCAGCCGCGGCCGAGGGGGACGGGATTCAGCAAGGTCAGCTGGCCCAAAGCCAGGCAGGGCTGTGGAGCAGTGCCCCGTTTCAGGGATTAAAGAGAAAAAAAAAAAAAAGATTAAGAACACTCAGAGAGCATCCTCTCTGCCTTTCTGAAGAAAGCTGACTTGGTGAGTCGGATAGAGCCTTCCCAGAGATACAAAATGAACAGTCCAAAAATGATGAAAAGGTAAAGCGGATTTCAATCCCCAAAACAATGAGAAAGCGCTGTTTCATTCAAATAAATACTAAAAAAAAAAAAAAAGGCAGCTGCATCAGGAGGTACCACAAATAAAAGGCCATCAATAAAGGTGAGCCCCCTCAAGGGCCAGTGCCCCCAGCACTGTCACACCGTGGCTGCCAAGGGCAAACCAAGGAGACCCGGAGCCAACAGGGACCCCGGGAGGGTCTGGTGCCGGTGGCAAACGCGGATCCCCCGGGGTGACGGCACACAATCCACAGGGAACGGGGAGGGCTCTTCACAGCTATTTAATTTAAGACAGTAAGTGAAGACTTACTTGGATTATTTCACAAGCAGAAAGGCTGAGCCTTAAGAGCGAGCCTGATGATCAGGGAAATTGCAGCAGCAGCAGCAGCCGCCCTCTCAAAGTGTCACGCTGCAGAAAAGTCAGTTCTTCCAAAAACACGTGGAGAGGTGAGCCTCTGGAGCGAGAGCCAAAAAGTGGTTGTTAATGTACACTTAACCTCTACACAGCCAAAAAGGCAATACCCAAGAGCAATTGCACCAACAGCAGCCTTGAAAAATGAGAATTCCTCCCCACCAAAGGTTTGCTAAAACCTGGGCAGTCCCCACCTCTGGGGGCTGCAGCGTTGACCCAAGAGCTCCCGCAGGAAAAGCTGAGTTTGGGAACAGGGTCAGCTCTTGCATTTCACAGACCTTGTTCTCTCTTCTGCGGAGTGAAGGACACAAAGCCCCCAGCTTGGCCAGCACAGACTGTGCCCAGCAGAGCCGAATCCCCTGGCACTGGGAGGAATGGTGGGACCAGCCACCGGCCCTACTGGGTTCCCTCTGCCAAGAGGAAAGCAGTTTCCTCCTCGGAACACGGCGAGGAATTCCACGTACTGATCTCTACAGAACCCGTATGCAGAGGAATACTGAAGTCTCCAAGGAAAAAACCCAAATCCCAAAGGACACTTGATCTCTGCGTGCCCCCATTGGCACAGCCTGCTCCCACCGCTCCTGGTGGGACATCCCAGAGAAGGTACCACAGCAGGAGCTGCCTGGAGACCTTCCCAAAGGGACTGGGAGAGTGAAAACCGTGGAGGGAACGCAGAGCAGTACCCAGGGATGGCATGTGCCCCCCCCCCAGGCTGCTGGTCCGCAGGGATGCCAGCTGCATGGCACCGGGCTGTCATCCTCTGATGTCCCCCAGCACTGAGAGCCACGGGTCCTGTCCTACCCCCTCCCACGGGGATGTCCTCCTCTCCTAATGGCCAAAGCAGCCCCAGTTTGTTGTTACCCACAACCTCTGCCCCGTTACCACCCGGGGTCTGCGCTGGCCGTGAGGGACCCCACGTGCCGGGTCCCACCGCCCACCCCTCTGCACAGAGACCTCTCCCCGCAGGCTCCGCAGCCCCACGAGCCCCCAGCCAGCCCCACGCCAGCACACCCCTCGGAGGGGACCAAGGATCTCTCAACTCACTCCGTAGAGAATTCCAGGCTTTGAAATCTTACTCCTAAGGATATACTCATTCACATAAAACTTCATATAAATCTTACTCCTAAGGATATACTAATTCATATAAAACTTCATATAAATCTCACAGATTGGTTTAGGAGTATTCAATTTTTAGTTACTTCAGGGAATACTTTTCATTGAAGCTATTACCCACAGACACGGCAGTGGCTGGAATCGTCAGCGACATTGAGGAAAACCTTGTACCAGGTACTGACTGTGCCTGAGAAAAGGCCATTTCTGCCCCAAACTGCTCACCATCTAAGCACATCAGATAGAAAACAACGTGACATTTTAGCTGGTATTTCAAGTATTGACTTGAAAGATTATATATTAACCAATCCCTTCAAATATCTGACCTTGTTCAACAGCACTTTATGAAATAATTTAAATAAATAGAAACTTAATAACTGTGACTACGCATAACCAAAGTAGCAGTAGTTCTGTGATGAGCAGAAGTACCCAACCTGTCAGAGGGCAGCCGTGAAGACAGAGGAACCTCGGCACTGAGATGTTAAAGGCAGGGCTGGAGAAGTTTACAAAGAGGAATACAGGAACTTCATTAGCATAAGAGTGCTGGAATCATTGGGGTGTGATGTCCTCTGAGGAAGAAGGACCATCTGCCTGCCATCACCACTCTTGCCACGAGATCCTCCATCTTCTAAACTCTGGGGGTTCAGCTCTGGGAGCCCTCCCTTGCCACCAGACATACTGCATCTACAATTAATCCACTCGCCTAATTCATCATACAACAGAGTTTGTCAGTCATGAATGAGTGATGAATGAGCAGTTTGTCCTACTGCCTTTCAGCCATCTTTCAAAGAGACTGTCAATAATAATGTTGTTGATGGCTAAACCCAAGGAAAGAGGGAAACAGTACAAAGTCAAGACACGGACTCCTCTTCTGGCATTGAGTCCCACAGCTCTGACCCCCACTGAAATAAACCCACCTCCCATCCATACAGCCTCGCTGCTCACCGTGATCCATGGGGAAATAGCCCCTGATGGGGTGAGGAGCCAAGTCCCTCTCAGCCTCAGGGACACATCTCCTCTGAAGCAGCCAGCCCACCCCCCAGCTCTCAGCTGTCCGGAGAGACATCCAGTTGGGATGGAAAGGCCTCGAGTGCCAGAGACATGGCTGCACTCCAGGGTGAGCTGCAGCCCTGCTTAATCACAGTCTGTCACTGAGACCTGGGTCTTACGTCTACTCTGAGTTTGTCAGGTTTTAGCTTTCACTGACTGCCTTTTGCTAGACTTTATTTTTGCTAGATTAGAGGAGCTGTTAGAAGATGTTTATATTCCTCGCTGCCAGCTCTGCAAACCTCTCCAAGGCTCTGACAATTGAGCCAAGTTTCTTCCTAGGGATAGGGGAAGCACTAGCTCCAAATAATAGACTTCATATGCTAAACTTAATCTTCAGTGACACCTGTGCAAACAGAACACCTTCAAAGGCATTGCTAAAATACAACTGACCAGCCACAAAGTGGAAAGAACTGAGGGTGCAGGAGAGGACTGGGCTCCCAAAGCCATAAAAAACATGCAGGCAGGTTTTTTGTCACTCAGACATCAGGGAACTGCTCCCAGAAGGAGAACATCTCTCTGAAAAGTGTCCTTTTAGCATGTTGGTGCCATCAAGAGGCCATCCACAGTGGAGGAAGACATGGGGCCAGCCCTGTCCAGTGGCACCCAATGCTGGGAGCCGTGGGGACAGTATGGTAGAGGTGACCTCTGCAGAAGGCGAGGGGACAGGGCACAGGACAGCACATGACATCCTGCCGAGGCCATTCCCCAAGAGCCCTCACACCCAGTTTGGCCCATCACAGCCAGAAGACAAACCCTGCTGGTGCCCCTGCTGTCTCCACTGGGGGCCGGGAGGACAGAGCTCCCCGCAGCATCACCCCAGCAGACCCGTGTCTCTCCCACACGGTGGCTTCCAGGTACTCCTGCAGAAAAGTGCAGCGCAGCCAATTATTTTGTGTTTGTGCCTCTGTGAAATGCTCTGTTCAATTGACAAATTGACCAGAAAAACAAGTGAGGCACTTCCCACCTTCCCCGTGGCTTTGAGAGCCAGCTCGCTCCATGCACCGAGCCGGGAGAGGAGAGCCTTTGAACAGGGAGTGAAGTGCTACCCATACCTAGAAGAAATCTTAATTGGATATAAGAAAAGATTTTGTATATTCAGTGTAAAAGAGACTAAGCCACTTAGAAAAGGATCAAACAAATCCTCTGAAGTGAGCCAGTATCATTTGATCAGCACTTGGTGTCTTCAAATTCAGAAGAAATACCTTTTTTTCCCTTTAGTTTGAGGAGATGCTCTAGTTAAAGTGCAGGTTTGGAGCCTGGTGTGCCTCCTCCCTGACAGCAGATACCACAGAAGAACGCCCTGAGCCCTGCCTCCCTGCCCACACACAGCAGGGCAGCCTTGCCCTGCCCAGCTCACAGCACCGAGTTATTTACACTCGTGCACAGCTCACAGCCTGGCAGCTCACCAGAGGGTTGGTTCCACAAACACCCTGATCCCTCCCAGCAGCCAGGCCCTCTCCAGCCTCAGAGGGCAGATTCCACACGGCTGGAGAGCAAGCAGGCACTGATAAATTCCTACACAAGGTGCTATTTTAGGATAAACAAACCTCACTGCCATTGCCTCACTTACCTGACACAGGAACACAAGCACATGGGGGAGAAGAGGGAGTGAAAGCAGCTGGACACAGTTTTATAGGAGGTCCTTGGGGTTGGTAATTGCTGATTTAGCTCACCTGTGAGCAGCCTGGCCCCCATGTGCCTCCACTTAGGGGTTGAGAGGGCATTTATTGGGTCCTGAAATCCTGTTCTCTGCTTGTCTGAGAGTGGTTCTGGCTGGTGCTTCTGGAGGGTGTGCTCCCCAAGGAGGTTGCTCTCATAAGGCATCGGTCCTGCTCTGCTGAGCCTAGGGCAGGAGGGTGCCCCAGAACCACTGAGCTTGTGGTGGGAAGGAGCTTGGAGGTCTGCTGTGTCACCCTGACCATGAAAGAACATTGTTTTGGTGTTGCTGCACCACGTCCCTGTCCCTGCAGTGACACCCAGCAGCTGGTATCTCACCATCACCCGTCTGGAGGAGCTGTTGGTAGGGCCAGAGCAGCGAGACAGGTCCCAGGCAGGGACAGAGGCCGTGGGGCAGAGCTGGTGTGGTCAATGTGAGGATGTTCATGGGCAGCTGAGACGCAGCCACCCTCCCCATCACCCCTGGGAGGGTCACCCCGATCACCCCACAGCTGGGCCAGCTGCCCCCAGCCCTCAGGGACCCTCTCAGCAGGAGGGACCAGGCTTCACAGGGGTCTCCTTCCCTGCCCAACCAGTGCCCTCTGCCAACACCCCAAGGAAGGAGCTAATTTTTAAGAAATTCTCTGGTTTGTGTGTCTGTGGAGCACAGCCGAGGTGTTGTGCCATTATGGTAATAGCTTCATCTGGAGGCTTTTCCAAGAAAGAGAGAAAGGAAAATGCTGTTCTGTATATACACTTTAAATGCAAGCTGCAGCTTCAGACCAGCGCTCTGGGGTCCCCTCTGCTGAAACGTTTACATAAAAAACCATCCGACACCAGACTTTCTCCGAAAATGCATCCCCTGGGGAGCGTGCCTCGTTTAAGTACCAGTTGGAGACCAAACTCCAGTTTACAGACAAACCGAGCTCAGAGGGCACTGCATTAGGCACAGGTGATTTTCTTTTCTTTCCTTTATTTTTTTTCCTCAAATGGGCAGTCTGGCACGCTATCTCTTTCTATTAATTTGAAAAACAAAGACATTGAGCCTTTCCTTCACTTAGAGGAAGGTTAGCCACAGTTTTCCCAAGGTTACTCTGGATGAACCAGCCAAAGGCCCCCCCGGGGCTGCTCTCGCCAGAAGGGGCCGGGTGTTTGGTGTCGTCCCAGTCGCTGTGGCTGGTTATTCTTCCACCTGGGCTTCAGCGAGCACACCTCTGAAAATCAGCAATGCTTCTTTGAAATTACCACTGAAAATAAGTTAATTTTGCCTGGTCTATTTTCCCTGCGCCCAAAGGCACCCACAGGGCAGTGCCCGTACCATGGACTTTAACTGTGACTGTCCCCAGAGCCCCCCTGGCACCCCCGGGGGTCTCCTTCCCCAGAGGCCGATGCCCCACAGGGCAGCAGCGGAGGAAAGGCACAGAGCAGCATCCCGGGGGCTCCTCTCGGGGGGATGCAGCTCCCCATCCCCGTGGCCGTGACCCCGCTCCAAGGCAGCTCCGGTCCCGTCAGGCTGGTCGCCAGAGGAACCCCTCAAACAGCTCACACCAGGGACTCTCCCGAGCCGGGACAAGGCGTACCTGTTCAATGACCCCCCAAAAATAGTGAGGAGGGTTAGAGAGGTGGTGAGGGGCCGTTGCTCCTGCCCTCCTGAAAAGAACAAAAAAAAAAAAAAAGCCATTTCAAAGCCCTTTTGCCCCAGGAGGGCTGTCACACCGACCTCTGCCAGTGTCTCTCCATGTTGTGTGCTCCAGGTGTGCACACACACGGGTGAGCCAGCGCCTGGGGACAGCCCCGGGGGGCGCAGGATCAGTCAGGAGCAGAGGATGGGGCTGCCCCCCGAGCCCCCGTCCCACCACGCACCAGCCCAGCC
>JAOQGM010000039.1:191847-218845 GCA_027564225.1 Gallinago stenura | reverse complement strand
GCATGGCCCGCACCAGCCCAGCCCCCCGAGCCCCCGTCCCACCACGCATGGCCCACACCAGCCCAGGCACCTCTCCAGCAGAGGACTCAGGGTGGCTTCCCTTCCCTTCCCTTCCAGCCCCATCCAGGAGACAAGCCCCGCTCCCGGCAGGTGACATGGGAATGGTAATTACTGCCTGACATCAGCAGAAACAAGGGGGGAATGCCAAGGCATCACACCCAGGACTCCGCAATGGGAATTTCTGGGAGGCTATTGCTAGGTATGGTCACTTTCCCTCCTTAAAATTCTCAGTCAGTTCAAATAAGAGCAGAGAGTTTTCTCTATAATGAATTCAAGGACAATTAGCTGGAATCACCCAGTGAAACCTAAGATACCTCAGAGGAAGTGTTACGGCTTGCCATAAAAATATATACACTTCATTTGTTATACTCAAAATCCTGTTACGGGCAAAAGGGAGCGCGCATCCGAGGTGCCGGAATTTATTGCTCCTCTAATTAACGTTCTACCAGCCTCATCAAAACAGGAGAAGCAGTTATTATTAGTCCAGTTACGACAGCACTAACACTTACATTCCAAATTATCTAACCGTTATTTAAAAATTCATGACAAATACAGCTAAAACCTCTCTAGGTGAATTCCCTGGTGTTTCTCCAGGGGGGAGCTCCCCAGCGCCGGGCTCTGCCCCCCCGGGGACCCACCAGGACCCCCTCTGCCATGAACCACGGGGTCACACCGACCAGCAGGGCTCCTCGTTAGCCCTAGCAAGTAATTAACAGGAAGCAAGTTAAACTACAGCCGGCACAAACCCCTGCAGCAGGTACCCAGGGGCCGTGCGGTGCCCAAAGCCACCAGCCGGGTGTCCCCGGGGAGTGACAGGGCAGCGGGCAGCAGCAGTGGGGACCTGACCTCTGAGCTAAGTGTTGGGCTGATCGGGAGTTTTCTCTGCTTCAGGCACCATTTAAATGCAACGTGCCCACAGGTTTGGCCCAGCTCCTTTGGGGGCAGCATTCCAAAGGACACTCTGTGCCAACCGGTTTGTTGCATCCTATAGATACCATATATACACCTACAAATACAGTATACACACCTATAGATACCATATATACACCTACAAATACAGTATATACACCTACAAATACAGTATACACACCTATAGATACCATATATACACCTACAAATGCGGTATATACACTATAAGTACCATATACACATCTATAAACACTTAAAGGGTGCGTGTCAGGAGGATGGGGCCAGTCTTTTTCAGTGGTGCCCAGGGACAGGACAAGAGGTAACAGGCACAAACTGGAACATAATAAGCTCCATCTCAACCTGAGGAGGAACTTCTTTGCTGTGAGGGTGGCAGAGCCCTGGCAGAGGCTGCCCAGGGAGGTGGTGGGGTCTCCTTCTCTGCAGACACTCAAAAGCTGCTTGGACACATTCCTGTGGGACCTGCTCTGGGTGGGGGTTGGAGTGGGTGATCTCCAGAGGCCCCTTCCAGCCCCATGGGATTCTGTGATCCCCAGCAAAGCCATCAGCGCTGCCCGGAGCAGCCCGCCCCGGCTGTGGCCCTGGGCTGCCCCCAAATGCAGACGGAGGGTAGAAATTTAAATTCTGTCTTTTAAGAAATTCATGCAGTCTCGTACCATCGATATCAAAGCCACTGGATGCAAATTTGATATTCAGTCTGTATTTTCTTGTTCAAAATAACTCCAAAGGGATGACTAAATTACTTTTCATTCCAGCTTGGACATATGACTTTCTCAAACATCACATGGATGCATTTGCCTGCCTCTGGTTTTTTTTCACCCCTCCAAGGTCAGAAAACACTTTTAGTCCAAGTTTACTCGTAAACAGCCAGGGATGCAGCGTTTTCAGTATTTTACAACAAAATATGTGTAATAAACAGATATTGGGTAATATACAAAATGTACAAATATATAATAAACAGATATTTTGTAATAAAGTTTCTGAGCAGAATTAAGAGTAAAATATCAAAGCAACCCATCAGGGTTGTTTCCATCCCAGAATAACCTCTCATTGGCCCCAGCGGTTTGTCTCTCCTGTCCATCACCATCGCCACCAAGTTGGAGTCTCCTGTCCCCAGAGAGGTGCTGGGGGAACATCTCACTTGACCTTCGAGAAGACACTGCCAGCAAAAGCCCACACAGCAAAGGGCACATCAGAGGCAATTTATTGTCTTCACACATTTGGATGGGAAAAGTGCGATGAGTTTGGTGTCAGTGAGAACTGCAGTGGGAAACCGAAGAGAACTGAAGAGGTTCCAGCCAGCAAAGGGACCAGAAAAAGCAGGTCCTTTAAAAAAAAAAACACAAACATTTATGCAAATGATCCAGTTATCCCACTTGTGAAACCACTGGGCCCGCTGTCGGGGAAGGCTCCAAGTACCCTTGCTAAAATACACAAACCGCTTCTCATTTAAATCTCCCTTTTTCACTGCCTCATTGATTCTGAATAGGCTGTAAAGATGAATAATGCTAAGACAAATTTAAAGCAGAGGAAGATGTTCCAAATTGGAAAAACTAAGCAACCTTTTGGGGAGAAAAAAAAAAAAAAAGAAAAGGTGAGATGAAAAAGAGGGCCGTTAAAGATGACAATTTCTTTTCTCACATCAAATAGTTACATTCACCATAGAGATAATCTGGAGAAGCAGAAAGAAACACCAATTCCTCCCGCTTGCTCTATTATTTCTTAAATATATTTATTGCTTCAGACAGAGGGCCGCAGCTGGGGGAGCAGGGAAAGGGGCTGGATGGGGACGGCAGCAGCATGAGCCGCAGCCTGGTTAATGCAGGTGTCATGAGAAGGGACAGAGGGAGGAACCTGCTCCGTGGTCTGCAGGGGGGGGGTCCAGGCAGCCCGCGGCTTCAGAGGAGCAGCAGCAGCAGCAGGAGGGTGATGCCCAAAGAGGGGGGGGGTGAGCTCCCCCCATCACCTCCTCCCTCAGCGAAGGGAGCCCCGCGACTCCCTGAAGCCCCATCCTGGGGTTGTTGCACCCCACAGCAGGGACCCCCACTGTGACACCCTGCACCGCTCGGGCAGTGGGGGTGGCACCGAGACACCCCCTCCCTCCCTCCTTCCCTCCATCAGACACCGCCGGGCCATGGGGGGGTCCCTCGGTGCCCCACAGCACCCAGAGGCTCAGCACGGGCAAACCAGGGGCACCCACACCCCCGGGAGCAGAGACAACGGGGCTTTCATGTCGAGTCATACCAATGAAGCGGTGCAGGTTCCCCGGCTCCTTTAAAGCATCCGTACGTGCTTGGAAACTGGAATGCGTCTGTCTGAGTCGGAGGTGGATGGGATTTTACTATTTCACTGTGCAAGGATGGAATCTACCAGAAAAAAAAAAAAAAAAACCCTTCTTACTCCATCCCTAGCTCCTCCACATAAAAAAAATTACCGGCATCCAACATACAATCCTCTACAAACCTCCCATCAGCTCAGTTCAATTCTCTTTAATTCTCTGTTCAATTCTCTTTAAATGACATTGATTTTTTTTTTTTTTATTTATTCTCCAGGAATCCCAAACCCAAAGGATCTGGGTTTTCAGAAGGAGCCCTCCTTCCCACCTCCATCCCACCCCCGGGCTGTGTGTGCCAGGGAGGCAGCCGGCACCGGCAGCGCAGATCCCACTGGGACCCTGGGGCAAGGTCTGAGCCGGGGACGGACAGTGCTTCCCGCAGGCGGGAGAGACAACCAGCCACTGGGGATTCTTCTTCTTCCGAGGGAGGGAGGAAGGCAGCTCGTGAAAACAGAAATCCTGGGCAACTTCACTGTGAAATCTGTCCGAGCACCCACCCGGCACCCACCGCTGGCTCCAGGCGCTCGGCTCCGGCGCTGCTCTGATCAGTGGTTTATCCTGGGTGACAGTCACTGGCCATTGCTTCGTGCCACAAACACACTTCATATAAAGCAGAAGGCAAATGCCTGAAGAATTGCAAATGCCTTTTGATAAGATCCCCACAAGAGTCTATTAAGGACACTTAATTTTGCCACACGGTTGTTATGGACGTCAGCCCCAAGAGGGAGGAGCGGCTGAAGTGGCAGCGAGTCCCTGCCCGACGGCACAGCCACATCCCGGCGGGTCCTACTAACGGTCCTGCTGCTGCAGCCACGGTGGGCAGCCCCCAGCCCAGCCACGGGGAGACCCTGGGGTGGAACGGCAGAACCCGGCAGAGGGAAGCCCTTTGGGGAGAAGGGTGGCGTGTGCCCGGGGCACCATCAGAGACAGGACCACTGGGCAGGGGGTCTCCTCTTCCACCGCTCCCTAAGGACCCACTGGCGCACATCTGTCCTCTGAGAAACCATGTTCTCGGAGCAGCAGAGCTCCCCCGCTCCTTACGTTCCTTCTAGGGGGATGCCCAGTGGGATTTAAGGCTCTTTTCCCCTAGATCCTGTTCAAGGAAACTTTGCGGGTGGCAGAGGGGCACAAGAGGCTCCATCCACTGAGTCCTCCTCATTTTGCACACTGGGAGAAACAGCTGCTGAAAAGCAGGGAAGGCAGATGCAATGGGCTTTGTACGGAGAAGG
Source organism: Gallinago stenura (assembly GCA_027564225.1). Lineage (NCBI taxonomy): Eukaryota > Metazoa > Chordata > Aves > Charadriiformes > Scolopacidae > Gallinago > Gallinago stenura. Next base: position 214,294 of record JAOQGM010000039.1, on the reverse strand, counting down.
AGCAAGAGTCCCCCAGTTCAGTTGGTTTCCTTCCACGATTAGAAGAGTTCTGCTTGGAGGGAAGCACTTTTTCTTATCACGGAATGATAGAATGGCAGGAAACAGCCTCAGCCCCCGCCGAGCCCCCTGCCCGAGCAGGACCTGTGCCGCTCCTGGCAGAGGTGTCTGCCCTGGAAGAAGCCTCCTAAAGACCCAAGTCCCCCAGAGCGAGCTGTCCCAGGCCCCAGTCCCACCACCTCGGGGATTCCCAGCTCCCTCCCCCGGGGCAGCCCCTCTGCAAACCCACCCAGAGTGAGCATCCCCCCGGCGCCGCCAGACGAACCCCATCCCCCCGAGCCGGGCTGTGTCTGCCAGCCCGCTGGGAATGGAGCCCACTCCTTCCTCCGGCACAGAAATACCTCTGCGTGGGCTGAGCCACCGGAGCTCCCTCCCTGCCTCCCGCCGGCACCGGCACCGCGGGGGGAGACAGCACACACGGCACCGCCGCGGGCTCAGGGCTGTGCCTGACGGGGGATCCCGGGGGAACCCCCATCTCCTGCCCCCTCCCTGCCCACAGACCCCAGAGTCACCCCCGGCCAGGCTGGGTCCCTGGGACCACTGACCCCCCGGGCAACTGAGCTCTGCCCGGCATCAACCAACGCGGGCCACCTCGGTGGAGTGGAGACAGAGCTGGGGTGCCGTGGTGGGAAACCAGTACCTCTCCAGATCACACCGGGTACTGGCTAAAACAGCCAAACAGAATAGAAAGGGAGGAGCTGTTTCCTCAAAGGCTCCAAAACCGGCATCTCATCTCTGTTGAGCAGCTGAGGCTGAGCCTGCCTCTGTGTCCGTGTCCATGTCCGTGTCCGTGTCCGTGTCCCTGCAGCGCAGCAGGAAGGAGGGGGAGCAGACAAAGCAGAGCCCTGTATCCCAGCACACACACAGCACCCCCTGTCCCTCCTGTGCCGGGGGGCTCTGCCCCCACCCACACCTCTTGGGACAGTGCTGGCCGGGGGTCTGCGGGGTGTCCCTGCACCCCAAAGCAGAGACACAGGCAGGATGGAGCTGCCAGCCCCCGGGGCAGGAGGGCTCCGGGCCAGCTCCTCTCCCTGGAGCCCAGGAGACGGGGCAAGTGGCCATCTCCCTCCAGCCTCACCTGCTGCCCCGCACGGCGTTGGTGGAGACACTTTTCAGAGTGTGACACCAGTAACACGGAGCAGGAAATGCCCCAAACAAAGCCCAGAGACGCTGCAGGAACAGCGGCCGGTGTTCCCTGGCCACCATCCCAGCTCCGAACTCCCCTCCCCCGGGAGTGAGAGCAGCAGGGTTTGCTCTGCCCCCTGCGCACAGCAGCAGACAGCATTCCATCAGCTCCCTCTGCCACCCCACACCTGCAGCTTCTCCTGCTGACCATTCAGAGGTGATGGCAGAAACCCCCAGCAGCTGGTGGGTTTCACCGGGCACACACAGGAGGGAAGCACATGAGTGACGAGATGCAGAGCGTGCCCACCCAGCTCAGCACATCGGGGTCTGCTGCCCTGGGGGTGGAGGAGAGGGAATCCCGGAGTCTGAGTGTCCACGTAGCCCCCCGAGTCGGCTGTTGGCCCCCTGGAGAGGTGTCCACACGCACCCAGGGTGCTGCCCTTTCCATCAGCCCCATGGCCAACCCCAGGCCCCCTGTGTGCCGAGCCCAGGGTGGACCCATGTACGAGCCCTGGCACAGGCAGGTGCCCATCACCCGGGCCTCAGACCTGCTCCGGGCACAGCACCCCCCACTCACCCCTGGGGCGCAGCCATGCTCCAGGAGATGGTCCCACGGCAAAGCCCCAGCCTGACCCTGCCCGCCCGACCGACAGGAGGGAGGAGGGCTGCTGAGAAAAAAAGTAAAGAAGTTGGTAGGATCAAACACTGTTTTTCCCCCAGATTCCACCAGCCGAGGGTGCAATGCTGGGCGTGCGGGGAGCTCTGCCCCACGCCGTGCACCCACCGCCTGAGCGGGACCTGGGGTCTGCGCAGGTGCTGCTCCCAGGGGAACGGTGCAAAGAGGCTTTCCCAGCCTGGAGAAGTGACCTGTGTCCCCACAGGGTGCCTCCCGGGTCACACACCCCTCCTCGTAGCCGGGTGCCACTGACAGAGGTCGGTGGGGCACCCGAATTAACGCCGCGGCAGTAATTAGCTGCTGCACTGGAAGCGCCCTGCTGCCCTGGGACACCCGCTGAAGACACACAGATTGGTGTTTCAGAGCTAAGCACGGAATAAACACATTTATCGCAGTTTCCAAAGGTCAGACGACCCTGTCACTCTAGGGAGAGCAATTAACCTCGGGCTGCAGCGGGGCAGCTGTGAGTGAGCACCGTGGGAGCGGGTGAACGGGGCAGAGCGGAGCCGGCCGTGTCCCCACCAGCTGGGACGGGTGTCACCCCTCGGACCCTGCGGGGTTATTGCTGGGTATCTCCATTTAGCAGCTCCTCCCTTCCCTACCGCACAAATGACGGAGCATTTCCCTGAGTCGGGAGTCTCTCTGGGATACAGACGGTGGGTCCAGCCCCCAGCCAGCCTCCCCCCCCCCAGCCACGCTGGAGGGCTCACTCAGCATCTCCAGCCCAGAGCCCTGGGCAGGGAGGGATGGAGCAGGACCCATGGTGTGCCACTAACTCCAGCAACGGGAGCACAACCTCTGCCGCCGGCGGGAGGTCCCCTCTGAGACACCCTCCACGCTGTTCCACCGTGTCATTATCCAGTCGTGGCTAATTGTGGCCAGGCTGGGGCAGGGGAGGGCAGGAGGGGAGCTCTCACCTCACCACAGGCCAGGGTGCCCGTGTCCCCGTTAACGCTGCCTCCCACTCCAAAGGAGTCACAGACACACGGCTTCAGCTCTTCCACAGCACAGGGGTTTCTTACGGCCTGATTACTGCAGCCTGTCAGAAACGTTATTTGTGATTTGTACCCTGCTGAATCACTCCGAAGCATAACCTGCATCTTCACCTGAGAGCTGCACTGCTTATTGCTTCATTAACGGTAGGGAGTAATACGGGCAGGGAAGATACTTGCTCACTGCATTTACCTACTACATCAGCCAAAATATACAAATATATTTCAGCCCTGCCTAAAAAGCAGCAGCGCCATTCCCAGAGCTACAGAGTTCCCCCAGCACAAGCCGCGGGGACGACAACCCAGCACTCCCCGAAACAGCAGCCCCCACAGCCGTGCTCCACCGAGCAGGGGCTCACCAGGGGTGACTCCGGTTGCGGTGCCGGGCACATCCACTGCCTAACGACTTCAGAGGCCTCACAGCGCCCCGAGGCACCCCAGGGTGTCCCAGCACCCAGGGGGAGCCCCCAGGGGCCGGGGGGGACGCAGGGACCCATCCGCCTGCCCTCCCTGCTTCTCTCATCGGGTTCATCAGCGGCCGTGCAAGGGCTGTCAGGTCAAGCCGGATTTTATAACGGAGCCTTCTGAGAGAGCTACAACTCAATTTGCTTTTCTTTCAAGAATGTTTATAAATTTAATCACAAAGTAAACATCCTTCTAAGTGTTTGCCTCCTGCCCACTTGCTGTAACTGGCTTCAGCCTGACCAGAACGCTCGGCGAGACACACGCCTTGGATTTCACACCTCCCCTGGTTTCGGTGACTGTCCCTGGGGGGGAGAGCCTCTGCTGCACCCCCCGGGTCCCATCGGCAGGGACACCGCACGCGGGAACACAGACGGTGCAGAGGGCACTGCCAGGGGGACACTGCCAGGGGGACACTGCCATGGGGACACTGCCAGGGGGACACTGACACAGGGACACTGCCAGGGGGAAGAAGCCATGCCCTGCACTGGGTTTGGGGTTACAGCCGATGCTGAGGGTACGGGACATGCGATGGGACACGGGGCTGGTCCTAGGCCAGTGCCCAGGGATGTGCCTCTGGCTGGGCTCCCCCCCATCCCCCCGGAGCCCAGTGCCCACAGCCCCAGCACCGCCACCTGCTCCCGCATGCAAGAGCAGCAGGAGATCAGAGAACGTAAAAAACCAACAAAGACACAGGAGAACAACCCCTCAGCCCCTCTCTGACAGCCAAGGAGACAAAACCCCCTTGGGCTGCGTTTGCTTGTCCAGGGAGAACAGCAGACACCAGGAGTCCTGCACTTCCAGACCCACATCCCACCAGGAAGCAGAGCCCCAGCAGTCCCACCCCAGCGGGAACGGAGCCCACCCGGCCCGGGCAGACGGAGCTGGGCTCTTGCACAGCCAGGGACCCCATCCCATGCCAGGCACCACACCGCCACGGGACCTTCCGCCTCCCGCAACCCACTAACGCCCAAAAATCCAACAGTTTTGTGAAATCCTGTATAGAAAACCTGAGCCACTGACAGCAGACTGGCTTTGGGGCTTTCACAACTTCAGCAGACCTCAGCAGGGTGAAAGCTGGATTTCTAACTAACGTTGAGCTGACAGGTGGAACTTACCTTGACAATTAATTAAAAGGATATAAAAAGGAATCAGCAAGGGAAAAGCAGCTCTGCTATGGGCACGAGAGCTTGAAATTGGAACCACTGAACGAGGGTAATAACATGATATTAACATGAAATGAAATCCTGAGAGCTGATACCACCCATGCTCGAGAGACCATGGTTGAGCAGGGTCTCAGCATCCCACAGCCCCACATGGGGTCTCAGCAGCACACAGCCTTCTGGCCTTGTGCAGCGCCAGAAGGATCCCTGGTCACCCTCTGTGGCAAACAGGAGTGATGTGTCCAACTCCGGACCAAAATCAGTGGTTTTTTCCCCTTGAAGTCTCCACGTGGCACAGCATTCTCATGCCCTGGATGAAGCACGAACCATTCACCCCTGGGTCTGTGAGGCTTGACCAGCACCAAGTTTTCTGCCCATGCACAAGCCCTCAGGTGCTGGGTCCCACCGGTGGGGGTTGTGGTCCCCACGGCTGATGCCTTGGGGTGGACCCTGGTGCCACTCTCTGCTCTGCAGCCCCTGGCTCTGTAGCCCAACCACCAGACTCCGTCCATCAGAGGAGAAGGAGTAAGAGGAAACCCGCAGGGTGAAGCTCCCAGCTAAGCTCAGACTCTCCCCATGGGCTCCTTCACCTGGTGTCTCTGCCAGTGTGGGCAAACCAGGGGCAGGCTGCTCAGCCATCTGGGGCCACCATCTGCACAGGGGCAGAAGCCACCAGTGGGACCAGTCTCCCCCCGGGGGGGAGCAGCATCTGGGCAGCTCCATCCCCTGCCCTTCACACAGCCGATGTGAAGCCAGTCCCCCCATAGCAAATAGCTACACTGATCGGTTCTTCAGAAGTTCTGTTGAAGCTGGTTGAATCACTGTGGTTTCCGTAGAAGCTGTAATTAATATTTGTAAGCCATATGGGATTTGTGACGAGGAAGAAAAGAGAAAAACAACAAAAGCCTGCCCTGCATGAGGGCTGACACGGCCCAGGACCCCACATCACGCTGGTGCACGGTGCCTGCCCCACGGTGCTGCCGGCGCCTGGTGCCGCAGGAGCCCCTGGTGCCGTGACCTGCAGGGAGGGGGTCTCTGGAAGCCCCCCAGGCGTTCCCCGCAGCTGCAGGGAGTCTCTCTCCCCTCTCAGCCCATGCCCTCACCCAACACTCTCTCAGCATCGGTGCCCGAGCCTGCCGGTGGTCCCGGGAAGGGGCAGCGGTGGCCACGGCGGGGCTGGGACCAGTCACATCTCACTCTGCTGGCTCCACAGAGCCCCACGATGCAGACACTGGTCACCCCGCTGTCACCTGCCTCGTGCCAACCCCGACCCCACACACCACCACGGGGGGTATGGACCGTGGGGGCCCTTCCCGAGGGAGGAGCAGCCCCACACACAGACTGGCACTCCCGCTGCCGGGAAAAACCCTCCGGATCAACCAACAGCCCACGCCGTCGTAGTAAAACATTTATTTGTTCGGGTGAAAGAAGCTACCATGTTTACAGTCTGTGAACTCACCACCGGCGACACTGAACATGACTTGGGACTGCAGCGGTTGCCACCAGATTTTTCATCATATTTTTTTAGTTTTATAAAAACCTCGGACACCAGAAAAAAAGGTATTTAGACTTAATGTGGCAGATGGGAGATGGGCAATCTGTGACGGGGGGAAGAAAGTTTCTCTGACGCAGCCAACCCTGGCGGCCTCTCAGCTCCGGCTGCAGCTTCAAGTACAGGTTTGGGTGGGGTGAGCGCGGTGCGACACATCAATCCTGGGTGAGCTGGAACCGTATTGTTTTCTGCCGAGCGAGAGCGTCGGTGGCAGCGTTTTCGGGGAGCGGAGGAGGGCAGGCGTCCTGCGGATCGTCCCCGGCTTCTGCACAAAGAGACACAACAGAGACAGTGAGGGACAAGGAGCAGGAGCCGTCCCTTCCCCGCAGCCAACACCCACGTGCCACGGGGCAGGCGGCACCGGGGGGTGCTTTCGGGGACAGCCTGAGCATCGGCACCCACAGCCCCAGGAGATGGCACACGGTGCTGCTGCTAAAGGGAAAACCAAACTCCCAAAAAACTCCCAAAACCACAAAACAGAACCAGCAAAGCTCATTGTTCCAGCATCAGAGAATTTCCCAGTTTCTGGATTTGCTTTGGGGCTCACTGAGGCCAGGCTTTTTCCCAGGGCAGGGATTCCCTCCCTTTGGTCAGGGTCCGAGCTCTGCAGGGAGCTGAGAACACCCCAGGGGAGCAGGGGATGGGCATGAACCCAGCGCCTCCCTTCTAGAGCTTTCCTTGCAAGAGAAGGAGCCACCATAGAGAGACACTGGAGAGGTGTCCTGCCCTGAGCTCCCGCAGCCTTTGCATCGCTCCAGGGCACAGCCACAGCCCTTTTCCCGCAGGAGGAGCCTCCAGTGCCTCCAGCACGGCACCCGCACGGCTTCACTCACCGCAGGGACCGCGAGGCTGCAGGTGCTGTACGTGCACACACGCCAGACACCCTCATTTAAATTTATCCCGGGTTTGCTGGGGTTGTAGCCCCAGCTGCCTGCAGCCTCCCTGCCTGAGGCCAGGGCTGGGGTCCATAAGGGTCCCTGGGTGCCAACAGGCTGTGCTGCCCTCTGCCACCTCCCGGGACACTGAGGGGACACGGCCACCACCCAATGCTCATCCTGATTCCCTTTCCCGGAGGAATCAGAATTGTCTGGGTCGGAAGGGACCTTTAAGATCATCAAGTCCAACCATCAACTGAACTCTGATAAAAAACATCACTAAACCACGTCTCTAAGCATCATGTCAACCCGGCTTTTAAATATCTCCAGGGATGGTGCCTCAATCACTTCCCTGGGCAGCCATTCCAATGTGAAATAACCCTTTCAGTGTAAAAATTGTTCCTAATATCCAATTTGGACCTCCCCTGGTGCAACTTGAGTTCCTTTCCTCTTGTCCCATCACCTGTCCCTTGGGAGCAGAGACCGACCCCCCCTGGCTAACCCCTCCTTTCAGGGAGTTGGAGAGAGCGTGGTCTTCCCTCATCCTCCCTTTCTCCAGACTGAACACCCCCAGCTCCCTCAGCTGCTCCTCACAAGGCTTGTGCTCCAGACACCAGCTCCACTGCCCTTCCCTGGACACGCTCCAGCACTTCAGTGTCCCCGGCAGAGACTGCAGGGCTTGCACCCAAAGCACTCCTCTGGAGAGGCGACCCGGCACTCTCAGGGGATCTGCCATCCAGGGGGACACCAGCGAGGCACCACGCGAGGCACACCAGCCTGGCCACAACTCCCACATCTGTGGCAGGAAGGCTTTCTGAAGTGCAGTGACTGAAACCACCCGAGGTGACACCGCCTGCTCTGGCACAACAGGAACAGGCGCTCATTCTGTTCGTTTCCATACAGACAACATTTCCAGCGTGGGGTCTCTCTGCAGCCCACCATGTGCCACGTTTGCTTTTTCTCTTCCGTCCGAGCTAAGTGTCCTCCTGTCCACAGCAGCAGCCCTCACGCCCGGCTCTTGAGAATAAATCAATTCTATTAAAAGTCTACAGTCAGCAAGACCCACGCGATTAGCCTTTTGTTGGGCTTGCACTGCCACTGCCGGGGTGTAGGTGCTTTAACCCCCACCAACCTGTTTTGTGGGCGTCCGTACTGCTGTGAAAGCCAGAGCTCGGCCACAGCCCAAGAGGGAGAGTCGGTACAGGACACGGGTGTTCTCATGCACGGAGCTGGCTTAGTCTGACATTCGGTGCCAGGCACCTGCCCGCAGGGAAGGGCAGGCCACGTGCTGCCCCTGCGGGGGGACAGTGCCAACAGGAGCCCTCGGCAGGTCCTGAGGGACAACGCAGCTCCCAGGGCAGCCACAGGGGCTGCAGCTCTGCAGTGAGACGAGAAGAGGAACCCACTCTTCACCACCTGGAAGCCCCAGGTGGGTAGAGATGCCAGGGTGGTCAGTCACCCAGCACGGCTGGACCCAGCTCTGGCACCAGGGCCAGACACCCCGACACACAGCAGGGCACCCAGAAACGCAGCAGGGCACCCAGAAACACACGTGCAAAGGGAACAGAGGGGATACACGTTCTCTGTGAGCAGGACCCTAGTGACTGCCATTTCCTTCTTTTAAACCAGGACTTTGACCAACATTAAAATTACTTACTACGTTGCCAGGGAAAAGGCACCAAGTGACTTCGTGGCTGTTACTGCTGCTTTAGGGGAGCAAGAGCACCCCACCCGTTGCCAGCGGCACCTGGACCAGGACAGTGAATGCTCTAAAGCCATTGCAATGCTGACAGATTCAGCCAAGATTCCAGTTCCTCTCCATTAGCAGGAAGCAAAGCGTCAGTAGGCGACAGCAGCTGGGACCATTCCTTCTTCTGGCAATTCCTGGGGGAAGGAACACATCCCTCTCCGTATCAGTGCCTGCTGTGGCTCCGGGGGCAGTTTCACAGCAGCGCAGGATGGGCTGCACGGCGCCTTCTCGGGCTGTGGCAGGACGTCACCCATCACAGCCTGGTGTGGCTCTGCCACCTTGGGATGTTCAACACCAGGCGACCCTGCTCAGGTGCCCAAGGATGCACTGGGAGATGCTGGTGCGGTCCTGGAGCAGTGGCCAGCAGGGCTTTCATGGTCCCTTGGAGGCAGAAGCGTCCCTGTGCTGCCAGCATCAAGTCTCCAGCAGCTTCTCAGGCAGCGGGGATGGCACATCCTCACGGTGGTGCCCGGGTGGGACGCTGAGGCCGGCAGCGTGCCCTGACATCAGCCACCAGTGCAGGCTCTGGGCCCATCCCAGCCAAAGCAGCACATGCTCAGGAGCCATGTCCCCTCTCCCGGGCAGGGGACACATGGCCATCACTTGCCAGGTCACTCTTCGTTCTTCCAGGGCTGCCCAGGAGCATGGGGAGGGCTGTCAAACACACGGGATCATGCTGGCAGAAATAAAGCCCCATTGGCACCCGGAGGGGAGCAATGCCATGTACTGACCACAAAGACCGTGCCCAGGACACAGGCGAAAGGCAGGACAGAAAACAACCCACACAGCGCTCTTGCCACCCAGCAGAGCCCTGCTTCTGCAGCCAAACACTGTTTGTCCCGGCCCTCCCGGACACAGCACGTGTGCTCCAGGAGAAGCACCAGGAGTGAGAGGAAGGGTGTGCCAGCACTTTTAGTAAGAGTAGACACATTTCTGAAGTAGTTTCTCCTCCTGCGGGGCTCGTGAGAGAAGACACATCTCAAGGCTACAGCCCAGGTGAATCACAAGAAGAGCGCAGGGAGCAGACCCGCAGGCGGGGGCCGCCCCGTGGGACGGCTTGGCATCAGCTGGGTGCAGGTGAATCCATGGCCTGCAGCCTGGGACCCAGCCACGGCCCCCCCCAGCCCCGGCCCCCCCTGGACAGCACCCGTCACCCCACCCGGGATCACTCTGTGGGGTTCATTCCCACGTGAGAAGCGTCAGAAGGCGCTGCAGTGCTGCGCCCCGGAGAGAGACCTACCACCGTCCTTCTGGGCAAGGAACACCTCCGCTCTTTGTCTGCCTCAAACTGTTGGCAGCCTCTGGCTTTGCAGAACAGAAGGGACAGGGAATTCCCTCCTTCACAAGGCTTCCCTCACTCTGACTGCATCAAAGGACGTGTCCCGCTGCCCAGTTCCTCCAGCAGCCATGGCAGGTCTGGCGCCCAGCGCCTCCCCCGGGACGCCCCTCTGCCCGGGGAGGAACCCTGGCTGCCCGGGTCCAACCCTTCCCACACCCTCACAGAGACTGAAACCCAAGGCAGGGACATATGGTCCTTCTAAGCAGCTTACACAGGTGCACTGCGGAGACAGCCCTCGGCTTCGGTGGTTAGAAAACGATTCCTTTGCGTAAAAAATATAAAAATAAACCTCAACAAATCACAAGAAGCTATTAATATTTTAGCACTTTCAGAAAACATTAGACACATTTATGTCCGATTTCAGGCAACATATACAGCATTGTCGTTCGACGTTTTAAAAATGCACAACTAACAGCATGGGCTCGGGAGGAGCAGCCCCTCACAGCCCCCTCCCCAGCCCGGCACAGCCAGGGGCCGGGCTGCAGACCCCTCGCTTCTCCCACGCCTGGCACTGCCAGGCATCAGCGCCGGGGCCAACACCTCCCTGCCTCCAACAGCCACTTTCTGTGCAAACAGCCCCTCCAGAAGAGCGTGGCGTTCCACAGAAATCTAAGGAGGGAATTTTTCTATTACTAATTTTTTAACTTTTCCAGCAGGAAGTGGGTATTCCAATTCTAAGGCTCCATTTCTTTTCTGGTCCCTGCATTTCCCAAGAGAAGTAAATGGCTTTCTAAAAAAGAAACAGCTGCTTCTTTTTCTGTCCCTTACACCATCCCACGCAGACTCTGCTCTCCCACGACAGGCGGAAAAGCCTCCGAGATCAGCCCACCATGGCTGGGAGCACCAGGGGTCACTGCGGGGGCCGGGAGACAGTCCCCGCTGGCAGACGTCCCCAGCCACCAGTCCCTCGGGCTGGCCTGTGCCCTGGTCACAGCCAGGGTGTCCTCGGGCATCTGCCTGGGTGACACTGCCCTCAGGAACAGCACACAGGGTGGAAATTTAACTATTCCATCGCTGTAATGGTGCAAAACACACATCAAACCTATTATTTGGCATCTGAGAATGCAGTAACGTTGAAGAGTTAAGCTGTCCCTAATTTAAACATGATGACCATACAAACTTAATTAATATTAATTGTAGTCTTTTCTTTAGCAGAAGCATGTCTGCCATCCTCACAACGTGGGGTTTTCAATTGCCACCACCTATTGCCGTAAGTTCATGTCCTTACACAGTGGCCTGAAGTTAGTCTGTCCCCACCACCGCAGCCAGACAGCAGGCTGAAGATGAGCCCATCTGCACGTCCCTTCTCTGCATACGGGGGTTAGAGAACTGGAAGAAGCCGTAGAGCTCACAGGAAATCATAGAATGGTTTGGGTTGGAAGGGACCTTAAAGATCATCAAATTCCAACCCCCCTGCCCTAGACAGGGACACCTCCCACCAGACCAGGTTGCTCCAAGCCCCATCCAACCTGGTCTTGAACATCTCCAGGGATGGGGAAATATGCCCTGAACCGCCTAGGAAAGAAGGAGATGACCATCATCATCCCTACCATCACTACGAGCCACTGAGCAGCCACATATGGCTCTGCTGCAGCCCTGCCCCGCTCTCCTGGAGCCAACCTGCTGCACCCCGAGGCCACCACCGCCACCGGACCCCACGCCACAGGACAAGGGTGCTCAGGGACCATGGGTCGGGCACCCTCCCAGGGACACCCAGCGATGGAGCCCTGCTGCCCCTGCGGCACCCGGCCCCTGCCAGCCAGACCCCACCAGGGGAGAGGAATCCCTGCCCCAGCACCCTCCTTATCATCACCCTCATCATCATCATCACCCTCATCATCATCATCCTCCTCCTCCTCTCCTCCTCCTTGCCCCGTGGCCAGGGCATGGCTCCTGGGCGGGCAGTTACCGCAAGGCTGGGCTGGTGTAGGGAGTGAATATTTTATTTTACACAACATAACAACACAGCGTTGTTGTTTCTGTACAGCATCTGCCTAAAAACAAAGGCAACACCATTGTCACGGAAAAGAAATATACAGTCTGGCCGTTTTAAAAAATATCATTTTACTGATTGATCCAGAAGTGGTTATTTGTTAGCTCAGAGGAAATTTCATTTCCTTTATAAAAGGCTTTTTCTGTGAAAACTCTCTCTTTTGTTTTCTGCTACTGCAGAACCAGGAAGCCAGTCCTAGAGTAGGGAAGGCACTGGTGCTGTTTCATGCTTTTTTTTCACTCCTTAATCTTTTTTTTTCCTTTTTTTTTTTTTTTAAATCTCTGAATGTTGCCTTCGGTTTTGATATTAAATAAAATCAAATGAAAACTAAATAAAACCCTGTGTGCACTGGGTGGTTTATACAGAACCCCGCATGAACAAGCCATTAATCAGCGAGACAACAGTGGACTTCCAAATCCAATTCCCCGGGAGAGGGAGTTTCACACAACGTTTGGTGTTTTGTTTCTCATTAAAATAAAAATGAATTTTTTTAAAAAAACAAAACAAAACAAAAAACAACTAAAAAAAATAAAGGCAGGTCAGACAGTGCTTTCCAATATCCACTCAGAACCGGAGGAGAAAGTTGCTTTTCCGCCCTCCATGCCGGAGCCGTCTGGCCGGGCCAGCATGCCGTTCATGGAGAGGCTGCGTTTGGAGCGCAGGCCGCGGGCGCTGCCGGGGCCGGGGGGCTCCGCCAGCTCGCCCCCCAGGGACAGCCTGCGCTTGGCTCGGGACGCCTCGGCCGGCAACGTGAGGAACTTACTTGGCTTGGCTTGTGCTCTTTTGTAGGCGGGGGCCCCCCTGAGCGGGTCGGGGGGCCGGGCCGGCTGCAGGGCGGTGGAGTTGTTCCTGTTGCTGTTGTGGGCCTCGGCGCCGCCGGCGGCCTCGCTCTGCGCCTCCCCGGCCTTGGGGCCCGGCCGCCGCTTCTGCTTCGGGGGGGCGGCCGCGCCGGCCGTCCAGGCGGGAGGCAGAGCCGAGGTAGTGGTGGCCGAGTCCTGGCTGGGCAGGGGCTCCGGGGACGGCGTCAGGCCGTCGCTGGCGGCCTTGCAGCACTGGACGGCCTCCTCGTGCCCCACCGCCTGCTTGGAGAGGGACTGGGGCAGCGCCCCGCCGCAGCCCTGCGCCCCGTTGGTCTGCGAGTACACGTTGCTGACCTTGGTGGCCTTCTGCTGCCCGTTGTTGTTGCAGACCTTGTAGCGGATCATGAGGATGATGATGAAGACGAGCACGGAGGCCACGATGATCCCACCGATGATGATAATCATGGTCCCGCCCAGGAACTGGGACTGCATGAAGTGGCAGCGCACGTAGTCCTGCTCGGTGGTGAACTGGGTGCAGCCCACCACCCGGGTGGCCGTCAGCGAGGTGATCCCGTCGTCGTAGATGGCCAGGACGCACAGGTCGTACACCGTCCCCGCGGCCAGGTTGTTCACCAGGAAGGTTTTGCTTGTGGGAGGTATCATTCTGGGGGAGAAGGAAATCGGCGTGAACGAACCCAGCTAGACCCAGAGTCCCCACGCAGCCCCCGGCCATGGTGACCACCACCAGGGCTCAGCTCCTCTGCCCCTTGGTGGCAGTCCCCGCCAAGCCCCCTGGCAGAGTTCGGCACGGCAGAGACCCCCATCAGAGCCACAACATCAAGAACTCAGAAGAAATCACCAAGGCAAGAGGGTTTTGAGTGGTGTAACAGTGACACAGAGCCTCCCTGTGCTCTGCCGGCCTGGGCACCACCAGAAAGTGCCATGAGGAACACCTTCACTTCCTGCCCGTGTCTCCAGAAAGCTGAGAGCGTTAACATCCATTTAACCCTTCTACCTTTACAACCCTTCCACCACCCAGATTAGTTCAGAGGATTAGAGGTTCACTTGGATTATCTAAAAATAACAGCGTTCAAGGTAATTTCCCCATTTGTGAGTAGAAAATGGCCCGAGTGTTTCCCGCGGCTCCCACCATCTGCTGCCCCAGGGCCAGGCTCTGTGGCCGGCGCGGTGTGACATTCTGTGGCCACGGCACAGGGGCTGCCGGGAGCCGCGGCCACACACCAGCGCCAGGCAGCCTGGCAGGGCTGGGGCCACCTTACCTGTAAACAAGGGAGTCATCGTAAGTACCGTTGTACTGGATTTGGAACATACGTATCCCGGGTATATTCCTCTGGAAATTGAATTTCAGCAGAACGGTGGAGGACGTTGCTTCCGCAACAACCACCTTCTTGTCCTGGCTGACTTTAGTATCCCCGTTGCTGCTGCTCGTGTTGGAGCCCGACTTGGTGGAGGTGGAGATATCCGAGGAGCCGGGGTCGGGCTCATGGATGTGGTTCGTGCTGTTGAGCAAGTGGGGGAGTTTGATTATGTGCAGGTCCACCGTCTGCGTGGCCTCCCCAGCTGGGTTGGAAGCAATGCAGGTGAAGGAGCCCGTGTCCTTCACCGTCGTTATAAGGATGTCGAGCGTCCCGTTGTCGTACACCACGGACCTCGTTGCGTTGGAGATCAGCTTGCCCTCGGGCGAGATCCAATGGATGGCTGGCTCGGGGTCCCCCCGGGCCTTGCAGCGCAGCGCTGCCCGCTGCCCCTCCAGCACCCGCAGCTCGTGGGTGTGCCGGGTGATGAGCGGGGGCTCGCACAGGAACTCCTCCTCGGGGATCGACCAGAAGTACCGGCCCGACAGGAGCGTGGGAGAAGCGCAGGTCTCCAGGTCGTCCTCCCTGGAGAGGCGCCTCAGCCACAACAGCTCACAGTTGCAATGCAAAGGGTTCCCACCGAAGCTCAACGCAAACGTCGAGGGGCTGATAATTCCTGAGGTTGCCAGTACCTGAGCTCGCTGGAAGAGAGGGTCAGGCGGTAGCTTCTGCAGTTTGTTAGACGTGACGTCCAACCTGGTCATCTTGTGGAGATGGGAGAAGGTCCCCTTAGGAATATGGTCGATCATGTTGTGATCTAGACTGAGAGTGTGCAAACTAACCATCTTCTCCACCGCGTCCCAGGGGATGGTTTCCAGATTGTTGTAAGACAAATCCAATTCCTCAAGAGCTAAAACATCATCGAAAGCTGTGGAAGAAATTAAAGTCAGCTGGTTGTTGTTAAGTATCAAGTGGTGAAGATTGGAGAGTCCGCTGAACATGTCATTGGTGATCTTAGTCAATCGGTTGCTGTTCAAATGCAAAGCCCGCAAATTGCGCAAGTCGGCAAATGCGTGAGGTGTAATAAAACTGATTGTATTCCTGGACAGCGTCAGGTCCACCAGGCTGGTCATATTGGCAAAGTCTTTCCTTTTAATGTTTGTAACAAAGTTGTCTGCCAGCCGTAACTCCACGGTCCTCCTGTCAATGTTGGGAGGGACAAATAAGAGCCCTTTCTTGGCACAAAGGGTGGCGAGGTTCGGAGACAAAATCTGACAGACACAGCGCTTGGGGCAGATCTGAGCTCTCACCGCTATGCCAATGAACAGCAGAAACAAAAGCAGTTTTTCCATTGTAGATCAGGTTCAAGAGCCTGTGAGGGAGAGCAAACATCTGTTAGTCTCTGCAGGATAAGAGAACGGCATCATAAAAAAGCAAAGACAAACCGTCTGTGGTTAAATCACCAAACTGAGGCTCCTGTCACGGTGTGTCATCCCCATCTTGTTTCCTGATGTCTGTATCATTCTCCATACCCAGGCGTGAGAGCTTCTATACCACCGTCCAGGAGAACCACTGAGAGACACACACATTTGCACACACACACACACGGATACACCCAGACACTCACACGCAAATGACAATGTGATTTGGAAGCAGCTGGTGGCACCACACACGGTGCCAGCGGTGCCTGTGGGGGCCTCCTGCCACCCTGTCGCATGGCGCTCCTCCCCTCCAGGCCCTCAGCTTTCCAAGGGATGCTCCCGACCCCCCCACGCTCCGGAGTTACCGTGCCGTAATGCCACTTGGGGACTGACAACGAGGGATGGTTCATGTGTGCTTTACTCACGAAGCTAAAACTCTCAGCGGCCTCTAAATCATGGCAATTCAATGGGTTTATAGCCATCTCCACCAAACACTTAAGCTCTTAATTCTATTTTCAGAACAAGCTCAGACGGAGCTAATTTTATGTCATTCAAATTCCAAAAATGCAAATAAAATTTAAAAAAAAAACACACAAGAAAAGCCCCCACAACAACAGGGATCTAAATAAAAATGGAACATGGGCTAATTTTGGATCATCGCTGTTCTCCCGGCTGCCGGAGCCAGCAGTGCTGCTCTCCTCCCCGAGAGCCTGACAGTTCAATTAGCCTTATCTCTTACAGCGCCAGATCCTCACGGCGCGTGGAATCACGGCAGATAACAGCAGTGCCCACACCAGCGAAATGAAATCATCCATCAGTGCCCACGCCAGAGGCTGGGCGAGCGCCGGGTCCCTGCCAGCCCCCCGCGTCTCCCCCCAGCCCGGGCAGGAGGGAGCGGGCCACGCTCCTGCAGAGGAGCCCCCACGTGTCCCCGAGGAGCCGGTGTGAGCAACGGAGCTCAGGGGGACAACACGTGGGAAATGAAGCCCCCGGCTCCCCGCGGGACCGATAGAGTCTTACGTGTGCAGAGCGGATTACTCAGATGCGTTACTGTCCCAGAAATGTACTAATGAAGCTCATCTAAAATAAAATAAAGTTTCGCAGCTCACCATAAGCAGGAGTTTGAATCGTCACGGATATTTACGGGCATTTAACGTCAGAACAACAATTACCGCTCCCGCTGCCCCGTCCATCGTCCACCCACGGCTCCACGCCAGCGAAGAGCAGCCAACAAGGTGCAAAAACGACGAGTGGAAACACCAGCCTCTAAACCCTGCTCTTCAGCACCATCCACTTATTCTTCTTCCTGATCCTGGGGGCTGCATGAATCACGACTACTGATTCCTACACTGCACTCCCCATGGGAAACATGAACAAAGAGGCCTTCCCCTGCGAACGCTGCGGCGGGCATGGCCCCTCAGTGCTGCAGCGCTGGGAGCTGCCACTGTGACTGTCACCAGCACAGGGACAACTAACCGTCAGAGAGCAGACCTCCCGGGCATCCATCCCACACACCTTGGATTCCGTTTTGTCCGGCCCGTGCCAGCCCTGCAGGTCGGGGGGTCCCACTGCTGGGACAGACTCGGGGGAGGACGGCGATGCCGAGCAGCGGAGGGGGAAGGATGGCCGAGCAAGCCGCCTGCTCCAGCCCCCGAGCCCTGTGGGTGACACCGGCTGGCCACCTCCCAACACGGTGGCCACAGTCATGGCCGTGGGCTGTCACCCACCCATTCCAGGCAGGACCCTTCTCTTTTAACCAAGGTCTGGCACGTACCAGACTGAAATGGACCCAGCGGCTCAGGGCATCTGCAGCACGACCGCCGGGGTCCCCAGGCAGCCTTGGCCGGGGACATCACGCTCAGTTACATTTGCTAACTTAATACTGCTAATTTAGATTTGTAGCTGTGATTAAAGTAATGTGCTCGGATTCAGCCAAGTTCATTTGAAGAGCTGTACAAGATTAAAAGCAAATCAGCAAGGTGCATTTGCAAGTTTGGAAATACGGCTACGGGATGAAACGGCGGCACAAGGAGACGCAGACTGAAACCGTGGCTGAGCCACAAGGTTGGGAGGAGGTCACCCACCCACGGGCGTGCGTTCTTCGGATTCTAGCAGAGCTTTTGATACGGTCTCTGACGGTGTCCTCTGGACAAAATGCTCAGCACACGGTGAGAGCTGGGCACCACGCGATGGGCAAACACCAGGCTGAACTGTGGGGCTGAGAGGGGGCAACAGCGGCCGGCGACTGTCGCCCAGGTCTAGGGCTGGCTCTCTCCAGTGTTTCTGTCGGTGACCTGGCCTGGGAGGTGGGGTGAAGGCATTGTCCCCAGGCTGTTTCTGCCTCATGGCAGAGTTAGCCCTTCCCCTTGCTCACTTCTCCCAGCTACCGAGCGGGTCTGAGAGCAGTTGGGCAGAGCCTAGGCTCATGGGGACAGGGACCCATCTTCCCTGACACCCCCTTCCCACCTCTGCCAGCTCTCAGACGGGATGTGCCAATGCAACGGGCCACCACAACTCAGCGTTTCTTCCCCCACTGGGTGTTTCTCATGGGGCTTCTGGCTCCACCTCAGCCATTCTCCCAGCATGGACGTGGGGCTCCTGCTGCCCCAGTCCCGGGGGGCACCCCGTATTTAGCAGGGACAAAGCCCGTGCACAGGACAGGCCCCCAGCCCCCTGGCACCACACACTGCACCGCAGGACACACCAGAGGGGGACAGCCTGCTGTCACTGCACCAGGCACTGTCACCCCTCTCCCACCCTCCAAAAGGATCCAGGCCACCACCACCAGGGGCCACCTCCCCTCCAGGACCAGCATGGGGACCCAGCCATGCAGCCTTTCCCGAGGAGGCAGACCTGGATGGGAATCCTCCGGAGGTTTTGCCACGGGGTCTGGTGCCAGGACATGGCCGGGGTGACCGGGCACTGCCACACCGATGCCGCTGCCGGCGGGGCGAGTGGCAGACCCCGTGCTGGCCTCAACGGGCCCCACCGGCACCGGGTGAGAAACTGAGTGACCCCCCGCTGGTTGTAGTGACAAACTGAGGTCATGTAAAGAGCTAATGAATTTGAAACTTCTGCCTGGAATGGATCCAGGGGGCATGGGAACCAAACGCCATGCTCGCCAGGCTGAGATTGCTCCTCTGTCCCGATGCACAGCTTGCTGGGGGGGTCTGCCCCCATCTTTTGGGGAGCAATAGGTTTTATGCTTCTTGGGGCAGCATCTGCCCGTGTGTCCAGCGCCGCGAGGGGCCATTTGCATATTGTGAATTGCATAACCCACGGAAGCGGCGGGATCCAGGAGACAGTAATTAATTAGCAAACGATTTCCCCTGCATCCGATTGTGCCCCGACGGTCAGTGCTGCACGAAGCCACTGTGCCAGGGAAAGCCAGGGCACACGGGGGGTGTGAACACGCTGCCTGGCTCACACAGCATCCCTCAGCACTGAGGTCACCACAGCAGCCTCCCAGCCACTGCCTCTGCTGCCCCCCCAGGCTTCAGCACAAGTTGTGATTTTCAAGGTCTTTGCAAATGCAATTTCGTGGTAGGAAAAAAATAGTCCAGAAGCTGATGATATTCACCTGCTGGGGATGAAGGATGGGGAAATAGCTGGCACCAGCCACCAAAGGCATCCCGCAGCCCTGCTAAAACGCCTGCGTGTAAATGGAGACGCTGTGATACGTGGCACAGGAGCTGCTGAAACTCCTTCAGCAGAGAACAAGGAGCTTCAGCTTCACAAAGGTCAATGATTTGTAAACACACCTGAGTGTTTTGCTCAATCTGAAACAAAGTAACTAAGAAAACACAAACGCTCAGATCACAGAACCTCGCCCAGGCTTCCCTGGGGGCTCTGCTGCCCCCCCCTCCAGAGCCACTGCACAGGCCAGCGCCGTGGGGCAGCACCGCGGGGCAGGACCGTGGGGCAGCACCGTGGGGCAGCACCGTGGGGCAGGACCATGGTCGTGCCCCAGCGAGTGACCGACGTCCCCCCCAGCCGCAAAGCCCCCTCCCACAAAGCCATCCATGGGATGGGGCGCCGGGCGCTGCCGCAGCAGCAGTGGGGGGGTGGGCTCAGAGGTTACATCCCCTGCGGCCGGGGGGGCCCAGCCAGCGCTGGCGTGGGGCTGGGTAAGGAGCTGTCTCACCCAGCTGGGCCCATCTCCCTCCAGCCTTCAGCCACAAGCGAGATGCCTGCGCAGCAAGGCTTTCTGGGAGGCAATCCTTCTCCCCATAATGAGGTTTAAACTGGCAAGATTAAAGTGAACAATAACAAATTTTAATTAAAGAGATTTCTAGAGAAAGCAGGACCAGTATCGGCGAGCCCCGGGCCGCACCGTGCGCCGGCTGATGTCTGAGAGCGACGCTTCTGCTGTGCTCCCAGGGCGGGTGCCAGAGCCGGGGCGGGGGTCAGTGTCCCGTCCCCACAGCCAGGGGATGCCCAGCAGCAGGACCAGCAGCAGGGCTGCGGTGAGGGACAGGAGCCCCAGGGCCAAACCACTGCCCCGTGGGTCAGCATCCTTCCCTGCTGCTTGAGGGAGGACCCCAGCGGCACAGCTCACCCTCCACGGCTCCCTGAGAGCAGCCACGCAGCCGGGGCTGGAAGGATGGGTCAGACTGACCTGGCTCCTGAGCCACCAAGTCCCTCTCCAGTTCTGCCTGAGGCAGAAAATCAACTGGTTTTCTGCAGAAAGGGATGAGATGACCACAGCAGCAAATCTGCACTGAGAGCTTCCCGGAGGCAGAGGATGCTGAGTCAGCAGGCAGCAGCAGGGAGGGCCAGGGAGGTGAAGGTGAGCATCCCCACACCGCCCGGCCAGCGAGGACCAGCCCAGGGGACACTTCTGCCCCTTGGTGACAGGCCCTTGTGCCCTGCGCGGGGCGGCGGAGGGGAGGAGGACGGGCAGACATCCCGCCAGCCCCCCGAGGCAGGGTCCCAGTGCCCGCAGCAGGTCTCCTGGACCAGACCCCGCTTTGCTCTGTGTTTCGCTGCCTGACACGGCTCAGCGAGGCCACCGCGGCCACCACCACCACCACCGGGCACCCACGAGCCACGGGCCGGGCTCCGGCACACCGGGGAGCAGCACTGGGAGCCACAGCCCGGCTCGGACCCCCTCTGCCCCCTCAGCCAAAGGGCTGTGACCACAGAACAGCCATTTCTCTGCAGCAGGGCAAAATGCCCACCCTGCCGGTGTATTAACCGCTTAATTGCTTTATTAATCGATTAGCCACTTACTAAATTGGCACAGCTAAATTTCTGAGGAAGAGTGCAAATGTTAACCCGCTAGAGAAAGCACTGGCTGCTGCCCAAGAACGTATGGGTGCTGGCACCCCTCCTCCGGCACCGGGAGGCAGCGCTCCCCCCTCTCCCTGCCCCCCTCCCGCTGCCCGGCAAAGGCTTCTCACCAGGAACGGGGTTTGTTCAGCCCCGAGACAAGAAGGCTCGGGGGAGACCTTATCACCACCTTCCAGTTTTCAAGGGTGGCTACAAAGAAGAGGGAGAGCCCTTTTTACGAGTCCCATGGAAAAGATGGGGGGTGATGGGGGCAAGTTACTCCTGGAGAGATTCCGATCGGACACAAGAGGAAAATTTTTCACACTGAGAACAATCCACCATCGGAATAATCTCCCCAGGGAAGTGGTGGATTCCCCAGCATTGGGGACTTTTAAGATTTGGCAGGGCAGGGAGCTGGCCCATCTTGCCTAGACCCTGCTTCACCAAGAAAGGTCGGACCAGATGATCCTCGAGGTCCCTTCACTCCAGATACTCCATGATTCCGTGGTTCTGTGGTTCTGCTGCACCCGCAGCAGGGCAGGGCACAGAGCAAGGGGGGACGGCACGAGGACACCGAGGGGGAACCACAGGACTGAGCTGTACCCAAGGACAAAAACATCCCTGGGGAAGGGACAGAGCTGGAAGGCAAGTGACATGGAGCACACGGGGAAACGCAAGCAAACCAGACCGAGGAGCCAGGGAGGGATGTGAACACCTTCAGGCAGGAGCCAGCTCACACCGGGCACGACGGATGTGTCCCGGAACCAGGGCTGCCACCCGCAACTGGGGACCGACCCCACAGCTCCTGTGGGGTAAAGGAAACCACAGGTACCAGTGCGACTGTCACACCGCCGGACTGTCACTAGTGCCAGCCCCGTCCGTACGGACACTTCCCATTCCCTCCTGCTGCCGACTCAGCTCCGTGTCCCGCATTCCCACGGGGAGGTGGGGAGTCTCAGGGTGCCCAGCCTGCCCCCCCCCATGCTGTGGGGGTGCCGGTACTCACTGCCCCAGCCAGCGAGCCCCTGGGTGGCAGTGGGCTCACCAGGACATGCCCTGGTGCCACCAGGCTGAGCACACCTACCACAGCAGGGATGCAAGGACATCCAGGGGTCTGCTTTATTTTCCCTTTTTGCCTCCTGCACGCTTCCAGCACGCTTCCAACATACTTCCAGCACACCTCCTGCACGCTTCCAGTACACTTCCAACACACACACAGAATCACACACAGAATCTTAGTGGTTGGAAGGGACCTCTGAGATCATCGAGCCCAACTACTTTTAAAAAAACAACCCAAAAGAAAAACCAAACCAAAAAAACCACCCAAACAAACACAACGTGCCTCCTGCACGATCCCAGCACACTCCCAGCACGATCCCAGCACACTCCCAGCACGTTTCCAGCACACCCCCAGCACGGCTGCTGCCCCGAGCCCACGGCCACAGGTGAGAATCACAGAATCACAGAATCACAGAATCGTAGTGGTTGGAAGGGACCTCAGAGATCATCGAGTCCAACCACACAAAAAAACCTCAAAAAACAAACAAAAAAAAAAACCAAAACAAAAAAAAAAAACCACACACACCACCTAAACACACAACAACAACCAAACCAAAAACCATCACCCACCCACACAGCAGCCCACCACAAACCAA